>VWZP01004506.1:3791143-3869659 GCA_013396995.1 Dicaeum eximium | reverse complement strand
AACAAAAAAAAAAACCCAAAAAACCATAAAAAAAAGTTAGGAAGATGCTATGCTGCACTCTCAGGAGCCAAGTTCTCTCTGAACCAGGAACTTTTGCTTAAGCCATACCTGCTGAGACCTTCTGTCTCAGGAATCTCAGGTTTTGCACAGCACAGGCTTTACCTTTAGTGAGAAATAAACAGGCTTCAGGGAGTGGAAGATGCCTCAGCATCTGCTGTCTGTAACTGTGAATTAACTTCTTGATGGTGTTGTTGATAGGCTTGGCACATTCACAGGCTGGGAACAAAGCAATGGCTATTGGCCACAGCATATGTGCTCATTTATCCTGAATTTTCTCATCTGTAAATGGGCATCTGCTCATTCAGCCTGGGAGACTGCTCTCACTGTTCTCTCTTCCATGAAGGAAATGGTCACACTTTCAGTCAGTCTGCTTGGACTCCCTGGCC
The DNA here is from genome assembly GCA_013396995.1 of Dicaeum eximium. NCBI lineage: Eukaryota > Metazoa > Chordata > Aves > Passeriformes > Dicaeidae > Dicaeum > Dicaeum eximium. Next base: position 3,869,213 of record VWZP01004506.1, on the reverse strand, counting down.
ACCAACGCCCAGGCTGCCATTTGCTGTGCAGGTATCAACCTTTAGCACTGCTAAAGCAGAGCAAGGACAAGGCAAATGGCAGTTTTCTCTTAAAATTCAAATGGATAGACAAACAGCAATTCAGAGACGGCTGAGAAAACAAAGATGCACTCTAATTTTAGCTGCTGATGAAACACTATCACAGCAAACTCCCTGTGTGGCTGTAAGCCTATCAGACAAGATTTACAGTGTTATCTAGACCTCTAAAGATAAGAGGTGTCAAGGGAGAGGTATTAAAGCATCCAAATGACTTTCCCCTTTACCTTCTGTAAGATTTAGTGTTTTACCTGAATGGATAATTTTTGCAAATCTTCCAGACATCTTTAAGACTCCAGAGTCCTGCAGGAAGGTCCCATTTTAAAACCAGCTGCAGTGTCCAGGCCTGTGCACTGCTGCAGGTCACTTCTTTCAGGAGCACTGACACCCAGGGCCATGTTTCTGTGGATCCTGTATGCAGCTGGCAGGTAACTTGGGGCTTTCAAAGTGCTCCTTGTAGCTACCAGTGGTACATGCAGCATCTCATACTGGATTGTACCTAAAATAGCCAGATGGTGTGAGGACTGCCCCCTTTCCCAGCTAAAATGTCTGCCCTGTTATCCTTCTTGGTTAGGGCAGGAGGTAATGGTAGGATACATCACACCTAACTTCAGCCTACTTAAAGCTAAATAGCCTTTTAAAGTTTGCCTAACTTTCTTCTGAAGTGATAAAAAAAAAAATAATTCAGAAAAGCAATTTATCCCTGCTATAATACTTCAGTCTTTAGGTGGCCTGGGTCACCCACCAGAGATAGTTTCTTGTCTCCAACAAGTGAGGGGGGACACAGGATAATGATCTCAGACAGTGAGTCAGGCTTTTTAGATCTTGATTGCCTTTTATTCAGGCATTACATTCTTTTAAAAATGAACCAAGCTTATTAACACAGAGACACTGTAGCTGAAGAAAGGCCTCACACTTGTCAAGGTTCTTTTTTGGTTTGTTTTTCCCATTTTAGCAGTTATTTTAATAAAATGTCATTTATCTTGTGGTTATGTTTATACACATAACACCTGGAGTATGCATTTATAATAGCTGGCTAAGAGCTAAACAAGGGCTCATTTAGGACAGGTCTCTTGTGTCAAATTACAGTGAGCTTCAGGTGCAAGACAGGGGCTGTGACTGTGGTGGGTGGATCTTGGACACCCACCCAGCTGCTCCATCATCCTTCCTCAGCAGGGCAGGTGACAAAATAAAGTGGAAAGGCTCGTGGTTTGGATATATTGAGGGAGATTCATTTGCCAGTCACCATCATGGGCAGAACAGACTCGACTTGGAGAAAAGTAATTTAATTTATCGCCACTTTCAATAGATTCAACTAGTGAGAAAAAAAGCAAAATTAAAACACTGTCCCCCAGCCCTTGTTCCCAGGCCTGCCGTCCCCCTTCCACCCCTGATTTTTCTCCCCCAAAGGGTGAGGGGACTGGGGCTGCTGACAGGTATGTGGAGACAGGACCTGACTTCTGCTGCTCTGGACTCTGCCTGCTGCCCCCAGCCCAGCCATGGAGACTGAGCAGGAAAGGTGAACAGCTCACCAGGGCAGAGCTCCCTTTGGGCATCGATGCCTGCCACATCCACATGGTCCTTCCCTCCTGCCTAGAGCTCCTCTGTTTGCAGAGGACAAACAGTTTGAGCTTCCTCAGTGCCTGAAGTGACATCTCTGCCTGTACTGGTGTCAGCATCAGTTTTCTGCCCCTCTTGGCTTGGTAACTCAACACAGAATTCCATGTTAGAAAGAGAGGATGAAAGCAGTTGTCCACAAAGACAGATGTCACTGAGGGTCCACTTGCTCCTGGAGCTGTCATTCAGATCACATGGCCAAGTGATGAGTGAAAGGTCCTTCACCAGACCACACCTTCCCCAGGCTGGCCCTGACCTGACTCCTGTTTATTAAGAGAGGGATTTACATGAATGCATGATATTACTCAGGCTTCCCAGCATACATCCCACCTGAAGTCATTATCTTCTGTCTGAGCCTTCCTAATCACTATTCCACAGCAATCAATTAGGAGGTGACTAACAAGCAATTAGGCCTTCAGGAGAGTGGATAAACACTCCAAACACTGAGATCTGGCCGCGTGTAAGGATGTTTTGCAATCAAGAATGAAATCAAACGACAAAATGTTCTGAAAACAGAATTTTTCCTCGAGTAGAACAGTGCAAGACAGATGAAGGTGGCCTTTGCTGGCACATAGAAAGGTGTCATCTCTGCCCAGAGGCTCTTTGCAGGAATGTCAGTAATTTACTGAAAGACTAAAGTTGCTCATGGAGCAGACAAGGTTTTAACAAACAGAAGATTCTCAGCCCCCTCCAACAGCAGGAGGGGAGCCAGCTTAACCTGGGTCCAGCACAGCTGAAAAGCTGAGTTAAAACCGTGGTGGCTGTCCAGCCTCCACTCCTGCTTGAAAAGTGACCTGGTGCCTCTATCTAAGCATCATTTGGCACATTTGTGAAGATATGAGGTCCAACTTTTCAGTTTTCCTTGGCTATGTCAGATCAACCCATCCATCAACAGCTTGGCTGTGTGATGGAAGTGAAAATCACATTCCTACTTTTCAGAGACAGGCAAAAGGGCTTAGATGAGTATCTTATTTGAAAAAATAAAAAAAGAAAAAACCTACAAAAAATCCCCCAAAATACAAAATAAAACCCCCAAACAGCAGGCCTGAGTGTAAGCTATTTAATTATTTTTAAATCTAACCTAAATTCTGCCAACTAACATTAACTGAGAAAATCAATGAAAACAAAAATGAAAGTGTTGTTCTTTCTGGGTCTGGGTACTTTTCATAGCATTTGATATTTTGCAGTTGACAGTGGCATTTCAACACACAACAGACCTACCTTTATCTGGGGGAAAATTAAAAAATCCATCCAGGCAATTTTTAAAATTATGATTATTATTATGTTGACTTGATGAGTGAATCAGGGATGGAATCTCTTGCATATTGTTATAGTTTTCATTCTTTCCCTCTCTAGTGTTTTTTGGTTGGTTGGTTGGTCAGTTTTTTATCATTACATGCAACTCCAGGGAAGGAAACACACTTGATCTAAAGCTCCCAGCTGCCTCAGTCCTTTGTGTGCTTTGAGTGAGGGAAATTGTCATCTGGGTAAATGCCACACAATCCAACCCTTATTTCACTGCAGTCAGCACTAGAGGACCAGCCCAGGAGGAGTGAAGGCCCTGGAAATGAGATGCTTCATCAGTTCCTTGCAATAGACACTTCATATTTTGGGATGTGTCCTTCAGTGACCTCCTGAGGTTGTCAGGGCTGTGGAAGCAGCTGTCCCTGCAGGGTTCTTTGATGTCTCAGAGATCTCTCCTCTTAAATTAACAGATGGGGACACAGAATGAAAGCGGAAAGAAAGTTCAGCTATTTGTAAATGGTGAGTTTGTTTTTGCTTTGTTTTCTTCTGTATTGTTTTGTTATTGTAGTGGATGGCTGAGAACCCTGGTCCTTCTGGCAGCAAATCATGTACTGAAAGCAAATAGCATAAAAAAGCCAAGATGCAAAGTAACTGTCAGGGAGGTTTAGACAATGTGTCAGCCAGAGAAATGAAGAATTTTTTCAAGCATGAGTAAAGTTCTTGCACAAAGAAGATCCTGAGTGGAAGAGAGAGAAAGGAAGGCTTTGAGATTAAGAAATTATTTTTTTCTGAAGCCTCTAAAGACATAAAGCAAGGACAATTCTGGATTTTTTATTGATATGAAATGGAAATTATCTCTAGTGACAATGTGTTTGGAAAGTACAGGTAGCGCTGAATTCACTCTAGCAGCAATTTCAATTGTAGCCACTGGTATAAGAATAAAAACTTGTCTTTGTACCAACAATTTCACAATAACCAGAGTTGCTGCTTGGAGTTTTCATCATGTCTTCTTATTAGAGGATGAGATTTGCCAAAAGCCTCACAGAAAATTGCCAAAGGGTTCTGTAAGTGGTGAATCTCAGTTTGGAGGGTTCAAAAAATCCAGAGCCATGCCAGCAGGGCTTTAGAGATGGATATTCTGTTTGATTGCTCACTGCAGAAAACTGAGGCCTGAAGTCCAGGAAGACTTTAAATTCAATAGCAGGATTAATGGGTACAGAGACTCCATCCCCAGATTTCACTGCAGAAGCATCAGGATCTTAAGATCCACAAATCAGAGAGAGATTAAAGTGCATAGGCTTTGTCTTTCTCCTCATACAGGGTAGGTAACCCAGCTGCAATGTGGGTGCAAGATTAGCAACTGCAGACTTTGACTCCAAGTCTCAAAGTATCTTGTATTTCCTGAAGCCCTAATACCCAGGATTACTTTTTTCTTTTCTTTTTGTAATAAATGTGACTTTCTTAACATAGAAGAGTGCTGTGTATTTCTAAGATCAGAAGAAGAATTAAAATTTCAATTCCAGTATTTTTCCTTCAGTTTTAAAATACCTTGCTGCTTAAATTAGTCTTCATATTTTCCCACTGTCAGTGTCCTGACTCCTGAAGACCAGGCAGAAGGATAGGAAAAGCAGGATCCATCATGCAGGGAAGCTCCAGAGCACTAAAACAGGAGTAGGTTAGTCCAGTGCTTGCCCCACTCCTACTCTCCATTTCTTTCCTCCCTGGCAAAATGTCAAGGATCACTTATTTCTGGTTCCACAAAGCCTCTTCTCTAAACCAAAGGTGCTCTCACTGTAGAGGGTTGAAGAGATTTAATCTTCTTCCCTCCCTGCAGATAACTGTGAGCTCTGACAGTCCAGAGACTTTCCTCATTGGAAAAGGCACTTAGCCTTGCTCTGTGGCTCTTTACCCATCTAGAAGATAGATCAGTGGACTCCAGTGTGAGCAGTGGTTGTATTGGTATTGCTATTAATAGTATTTTGCTGTCAGACTATCAGGCAGATGTCTCTTCTCCCATTATTTTTGGTCCTGAAACACATAGGCCACTTAAATTAGAAGAACCAAAATTATTGCTAAAAGAAGGGAAAGTAAATGAAAAATCAAGGGGTTCTGGCTGGCTTTGACTCAGCTTTGTAATATTACACTCCTGCTCCTTTTTGTTCTTTATAAATACAGGAGAAATTTTAATTGCCCAAGTGTGTCCTGTGGCATTAAGATATTCCTGAATTTTATGGGCCAGTGAGGGTATTCAACCCTTGTCTGTTGCTGATGACACACAGAGAAATAACTAAGCATTTCTAATTGCATTAAACCACTGCATTATCCACCTTAAAGTGGGGGCTAATAATACAAATCTGAAGACTTGCTAGAAAGTGTGTGTCATACACAGTCACGTAAATGTAAATCTTCTTGTCTTCTTTTTATGTATTGCATGCAATCTTGATATTAATCATCAATTTTTATCAACTCCCAATTTTATTAGTCTGTATGAGACCACACAGATCTTGCCTCTAGCCTGGATGGTTTCAGAGTTTGTGTCTTATTATTAGACTAAAAATGTATAGCTTAAAATTGAGTCTAATAGACGAACTTGAACTATTTTTGAGAACTTAAAATATACTGGACCACAACTTCCTGAGCTTCAAACTTCACTAATTTAATACATTTCTCAGCTCCCTTGAGAAAGAATGGAAACAAAAAGCCCCAGATCCATCCTGCCTTACTGCAGGCATAAGCAAGAGGTGCCCACTTCAGGGAGCTGTCAGTCTAAATCCCCCAAGTATTCTGGAAAGAGACTCTTATCTCCATGAAAGCAGTGCTGTCTGTCCACCTGATACACAATGGATTCCACCTGACTCCTTGAGGGAGAATGGAGTCCCCTCAGCTCCTGCCTTACCTTAAATCATTCAGCTCAGTTCCCACTGGATGTAACAAATCTGGGCCAAGGAAAGTGGAGTTTGTTGGACACAGCAAGAAACATCCATAGGCTGTAGCTACTTTCCTAATAAAGATGAGGGAACATCAATGGCCACCAGACCCAGATTCTGTGTACTGCTCTGTTCTTCTGACCAGCATAATTTTGGTCTGGGACGCCTGGAACTTCCCCTAGAACCTAGCAGAGGGCAGAAACTCTCAATAAGTAGTCTTGGTACAGTCATCCTTCAGAAAGCAAGCAAAGTTAACAGTATGGGCATGGGTTGTCCATGCCAGTTGGCCATAGTGCTAAAGGACAATTTTAGACACAGGTGTTTTACTAGAATTGGTGTAACTGGGGCTTGGATTAGCCCCAGCTGCCTCCAGACATCCCCTAACCAATTCCAGATGCAGATATTTTCAAGCTTCTCTTTTGTTAAAATCTAACTGCTCTGTGAGTAACTGTGACTATCTAACTGCAGATAAATCAGTGCAGTAACAGCATCTCATCCGAAAAATATGGGCAGCCCTTTGAGAGATTTCCATTGCCATGTCACCGGGTTGTGATCTGCTTGTGATTTAAATGTTCTGATTGTTTTTATTTAAACCAAACAATTTACGTCTCTCTTTGTGCCCCTGCCAAAGTAAACATGCCAGGGAAGAGGAAGGGTCACAGCCTGACAGGTCGGCTTGCGTGGCCATAGGAAAGAGCTCTCAAACAGACAAACCTGACTTTGAGAATTGTTTGATTTTAGTCAAATGGAAGTCTGCACTAGAAAACAGATCTTGATGCTTAATATAATATCTAAATTAGAAAGGAAAATAATAAAGAATGCCCCAGACTATTCTTCAAGGAATAGGATTACCAATCCCTCACCACTGAATATATTTAGAGAAAGAAGTCTTTTTTTTCTGAATTACTGTAAAAATACCAATAAAATTCTACTATGCCTCCATGCCATATGAAAGTCTATCAATGAATGTCAGTCAAAATGACTACTGCTAATGAGCTCAGTGGAAATATAGCTATGAATGTTCAGGATGTTTAAGAATTTTAGGAAAGATAATGGGTCAAGCATTAAAAACTTGGGGTTTTTAAAACTATATCTGCAATGCCACAATGTGGGTGGTCTACAGTTTAGAAATGGAAGATCAAATTCCAAGAGCACTCAAACCCTCACATCAGGTAGATCTTTATCTCTGAAAATTGTCTTAATTAAGAATAACTTGAAACATATGCATCCAAAATTACTGATTTTTTTGAAAATAATGGCTTTACCTTGCTCAATTGTCCCATGTAAAATAAGGATGAAAGTTAGCAGCTTCCTGCTCTGTTACTGTTACTACTGATATGTAGATCCCATCTCTTTGCCCACATTGCCTTCAGTACTTCTATCTCATACTCAGATTGCTGGATTTTTTTTTGTGCTTTCTCTCAAGATTATTCAGTAACATTCACTAGCATCATCACTTAAACACAAACATAGGCTGTCTCCTCTAATTTCTGAAACAACACAAGTTTCTCTGACATTTAAAAGAAAAATATAATTGAAATTCCTTTTTTGATATTGACAAATGCAGCCAGCTTTGTAGTTCTTTCATTTATTTTTCCCCAAAATTATCAGTTGACCTTTTCAGGCAATTACAATTAAAACTTCATTATTATTGTTTTATTTTGAATAATGTTCTTGTAGTCATAACTGTCTACAGTTCCACAGGAGGCTTTGTTTTCTTTATAACTAGTTTATTTTTTTCAAGAGTGTCAGTTGAAATAATAAAAAGATGCTACTTTTTTTTCTGTAAATTTTTCTTTTTTGTTGGTTTTATAAAGAACTATCTCAGCAGCAGCTCAAATATCAGCGCATTCCAAGCAGACCTCATTTCACATGTAAATTAATTTGTCTGATCTTCATTTATTCCTAATCATATTTTAATAAAAATTTTGTGAAGAACTGAAGCTGAATCTTAATGTCTCATCTCTAGGCTTCACATAGCTTTTAATTTATGTCTTTCAAGCAGCCCACGGACCAGGCAAAATGTAATCACGTGTTTGATTTGCATTCTGAATTACGTAGTATTCTTACTACTGTAGTAAGATTTTCCTGTATTTTTCCAAACGATTCCCACAACAGAAAAGTTATATAACATAGAAGGAGTTTTTGAGATTTAGGAGCAGAACAAAGTTTTTTCCCCACCCCAGCTCTGTGCTGTAATCATAACACAACAGTTATGTCTTCTCCTTTTTGTTTTTTCTAGGACCAGAGGTCCCTCTCTGGAAGGATGGACAGAATACAAGGCTGACTGGCAAATAACTTTGAAATATTTAGGATGGAGGAGAAAATGCAATCTGAACCTTCCTGGTTCTGTGCCAAACTCTCTAATAATTCAACAGGTGCATAAAGGGAGACAAAGAGGACTGTGATGGGCACCACAGTCAGTTCACTAGGAAACAAAACCGAAGAAAGCTCCTTTTCTGAGACCCCCAGTTGGGTTGAGGTTTTGCTGCTTGGAAAGGTGTCTGTAGAGTTCAGGAACCTGCAGGCTTTGTTCCATGGTCTTAGAGACTTCATAACCTTAAATTCCATCACTATTTTACTGTCTTGTAAAACAAGCTCAGGCATTTCCAAAGATGCTGGGGACTATAACAGCTCCTATGCCTGGGACCATGAACTTTTACACAGAAACATCCTTTTATTTATCTGTCAGTTTTGTCTGATTCAACTGAGTGCCTCACTGTTGATGCAAGGGCACATGTGCAAAACCTCACACAGCACTGGCCTTTGGTGTCTCCTGAGGAAAGGAAAATTCTTTCCCTTTCCCAGAGATATTCAGGGAAAGTCTTGCTGTACTGAGGCAGCACCAGCTCAGTCCATGCTCAGGAGCTGTCTACTCTTCTTGGCAATGGGTTTAAGACACATCTCCATCTGGTTTGGCAATATTTTCCACTTGCTTTAGAAAAATTTTGTATATGTGTACAGGGATGTAGGTTTCAAAAGACAACATCTAAATGTACAAAGAGCTGATTGAGGCCTGAATTTCTTCTTGAACTCAGATTTTGCTATCTTCCATAGCAAAAACTCTACAAGGGTTCAGATTAAATGATTGAATGGTCCTTTCTGCATTTCAGTACTAAATGGGAAAAGTACTCTGGGATAAGGACACAATCATAGAAAACCTTAGGTCAGAAAGGATTTCTGAAAGTATCTGGTGCCACTCCTCTGCTCAAGTCAAAGCTAGCTTCCAATTTGGGTGAGCCAGCTCAGAGCCTGATTTAGGATTCAGTCAAGGTCTGGACATCCCCAAGGCTGGAGCTTCCACCATCTCTGTGAACCTTTCTTCCAGTGTTTAACTACACTCATGATGATTTTTGGGTTTTTATGTAATGTTTTTTATATCCTAACTGAAGAACAAGGAGTTTCCAATGATCAGGAAGACAAGCAGTGTTCATGAGAAGGGGCTGATTAGAGAAATTAGATAAATTGAGTACAGAGAAAAGGCTTGAAGCGCTGCTTGATAAAGGAAACAGCCATTTGTATCAGCACTCTGGGATCCTAAGAGAAATGTCAAAACAAGAATGAGAGCAGTGGAGGATTCAGGGAATAATCCTGCCTCTCATTAGCCTCTGAGCCAATTTTTTCAGATTAAAAGCTTGATCACAAGGTGAGCTTTGCAAGGCTTTCATACTTCTCATTCTCACAATAATGCTCCAATTATCAGAATCTTAATTACAAAAAAAAACTACAGGGGAAAAAATATTCAGCATTCCATTTTTAGCTGCAGGCAGCTGCAGCTGGGCATGATTATAATAGCAATGATTAGTTGCCCATGGAAATTGCAATGATGTTTGTGAATAAACTTCCCCAAGTTTACATTTGAAGATTATTAAAAACAATATGGTCAGTTGCTTAGTGGGGTCAAGCAGTTAGAGGTTCCCTACAGTTGTCTTCCCAGAATGTTATCATCCAAGTTTTTTAAAAAAGCAATCATTTCATTGCTTCTCATCATCTGTCTAATCCTGTCTAATGCTCACATGACCTCTTCAAACATGGCCAAATGATCTTCACTTCTCTACTTAATTTCTTTATAGCACATGGATTTCATTTGGTATTTCAGGGGGAGCATTTCCAACAGACATCCAAACACAGCTGAAACATTATTGAAATCTTTCCCTCCTGCAATAGAGAGAATAACTACCAACCCAGCACATGAGTGTCATTTAGATTACTGGTGAGACACTTCAAACTGCTGGGTCTATGGAGAAGCTCACATTAATCTGCAATGCAGAGAACTTTAGGGAGATTATCTTAATGTGGCACGACCAATTAATTAACAACAGAATGACCTTAGCAATCCACATCACACCAGGATAATTGATTCCACGAGATGATGCCTCTGAAGGGGTATTAAACTGTAGCTCAGATGTACTGAGTGACAGCAGAAATGCAGAGACAGCACCACAAACTGATATACAGGTGAAAGTTGCATCAGTACAGCTGCTAATGTGGAGTCACACCTAAATCATTGAGGTAATCCCAAAGTCTGTGTGAATATGCATTTCAGCAGCAGAATTGCTTACTTTTAGAGTGTCTTATGACTAGCTCTAAAAGGAGTATTTTTAGAATAGCTCTTACGCCAAAGCTATCCCAAAATAAAAATCTCCATCATGAAGTAAACCATATTCTGTATGACACCCTTTAAGTCCCTTTTAAACACTTCTGTCAGGCAACCAGCACTTCTTTTCTTATTTCTGTCAAGGTCCAGCTGCTTTGCAGCTTGGTCTCACTCTCTCAGCCACATTTCCACCTCCAAGAGTCTCCTCTGGGAAGCTTTTGACCAGCTGCTGAGGAAAAAGGAGTTTTGTCAAAATGTAGGATTGCTTATTTACTCAAACAGATGCCAGAGGAGAGAGTTAGCCCAAGAGTGAAGCACTATTACGTCTAACTAAAGTTCAAAATCTCCTCCCAAGTTTTAAATGCTCCTTGTTGACTCAAAGAACCGGGTTCATTGCCTGAAGCTTCCTCATCGTCCTTTGCTTCTCTTGGGTTCATTCCTGAAATATCTCCCTTAAACAGCTCTTTTCCTGCCCCACTTACTCCCCTATGCCAGCTCTGGATTTCCCCAGAACTGTTCTTAGAAATGGTTTGTAAAGTATTCTTTTAGTTTTTGATCTCAGACCCGCGAACTGTAGAAAAGCCCAACATGTCTGTGTACTTGGCTGCAGACAGATAAATAGGCACTTCCCCTAAGCCTTCTTTGTTCTTTCAAGGCCTTCTGATATTTTCTTTGAAGATATTTTTTATCTGTCCTCATTTCATTTCTGACTGCTTTTACTAACAACACTTTGTCTCCGTTCCTTGCAGCTATATAAACAATACCAAGTAGGTAAATTGAAGGATATAGACAATAGTTAAAAATTAACCAGACAGCTCCATCATCTGTGAAGTCTTTTACAAAACACTATTCCAAAAGCTGGCTCTGGGCTGAAATAATTATGATACTTTGAAAACAAAGTAATTATTTCCAATTAAATCACTTTTATTGTGCAATTAGAGTGCCATATGGAAGAGTTTTTGTCTTCAAAACAGCTAGAAGACATCTGAAGGATTGCAAAGAGGCAGGAGGAAATTTTCTCAGTGACAAGCCTAACTCACAATATAAGAAATATCTAAAGCTATTAGAGAGCATTCAAAGAAGGGCTGCAGAGATGGTGAAGGGTCTGGAGGGGAAGGCACAGGAGTTGCAGCTGAGGTCACTTAGATGGTTTAGCCTGGAGAGGAGACTGAGGAGAGAACTCATTGCAGCTACAACCTCCTGATGAGGGGAAGAGGATGGGCAGACACTGATCTCTGCTCTGTGGTGAGCAGTGACAGGGCCCAAGGGAACAGCCTGAAGCTGTCAGAGGAGGTTTAGGTTGGATACTGGAAAAAGGGTCTTCAGCCAGAGAGTGTTTGGGGACTGCAACAGGCTCTCCAAGGAAGTGGTCACAGCACCTGCCTGGCAGAGTTCAAGAATTTGGACAATGTTCTCAGGAGCATACAAGGTGTGATATTTGGGATGATTCTGTGCAGAGCCAGGAGTTGGACTCGATGATCTTTGTGGGTCTTTCCAGCTCAGGATAGTGTATGATTCTGTGGTTCATCTGTTCACTGGCTTTTACAGCCTTGGGTAGCAGTGCAACTGGGAGGAATTAAATCTGGTTCAAGTACATTAGCACTCCCTTTAAGTTCCTCTGAGAGAAAAGTCACAATTTCTATTTCAATGTTCCCAACTTCCAGACTACTTTAAGACACTAATGATACAAAACAACCTGACATATGCTTCTGACTGGTAAAAGGTTAGTAGGAGCCTGACAATTTTGTCATTCTACAATTGAAGAGGATAAGAATAGAAATCCTGAAAAAAGAGAAACTGTCATGTACAAACCTAATAAGTTTCACTGTCCTTTTCTAAGAAGGAGAGGAAAAATTCACCAATTCTGCCACAAATGGGTAAGAGTGAAGGAAGGAGAAATAATGAAAAAGAACTAACTCCCCACACCCAAATTAGCTCATTTCCATGCTAATAGCTCCCAGGTTTCATGCTTTGCTGCAGATATTGGCTGTGCAGGAGGATCCAAGCAGCCAGGTCTGGTACAAGGAGTTTGGAGGGGCAGCTGTGAATGTGAGGAGATGGTCCATGATGGGAAGGGGTTATCTCACATCAAAGCAGCTCTGTCCTGCCATGCACCTCTTTCAGTCCAATTAGTCTGCTGTGCCTTGCATTTCCTAGGTAGGTATCTGAGGTTCTTCTAGACTTATTTTTATCTGTTGGGCACTGAACTGAACAGACCATTAAAACTAATGATCTAAAATATGGACTACAGCTGCTTCTATATCTTATTAGGTGTTCAATGCAGAAGTTACAAAGGGTTTTCCCTGCCCTTTTGGGTGAAACCTTGTTGACTATGCCAGTGAACAGCTTACAGCTGTGTGGGGTTTGCATGGCCAAGCTTTGGTAATGAGGGGTCACTGGGGTGGCTTCTGTGAGAAGCTGCCAGAAGCTTCCTTCATGTCTGGCAGAGCCAGTCTCTGGTGTCTCCAAAGATGGATGTGCTGTTGGTCAAGGCTGGGACAATTAGAAAGGGTGGTAACACCTTTGTGACAACATATTGAAGAAGAAAGATAAACAAAAAGTTATTGCACAGATGTAATTGTGGCCAGAGTGGAATGAGAATAAGTGAGAGGAACAACTCTGCAAACACCAAGGTCAGTGAGGAATGAGGGGGTGAAGGTGCTCCAGATGCCAGAGCTGATTCTTCTTTAGCCCTGCATGCCCATGGAGATCCATGGGGATGCAGAGATCCACTTACTGCTCATGGAGAAGACCCACACCAGAGCAGATGGATGCCTGAGAGGAAGCTGTAACCCCATGGGAGGTTCGTGGAGGGAGGCTGGAGCAGCCTGTCCTTGAAGGACTGCACCCCATGCAAGAGTGACCCTTGCTGCAGAAGTTTGAGGGAAACCCTTGCCCGTGGGATGGACTCATGTTGCAGCAGGTCACAGGGAGATGTTGCTTATGAGATGGAGCCAAGTTGAAGAAGTTAATGGAGAAGTGTCTCCCGTGGGAAGGACTCCAGAGTGCAGCAGGGGAACAACTCCTCTCCCTGAGCAGAGGGAGAAACAACTTGTGATGAACTGACCATAACCCCCTTTCCCTGTCTCCTTGCACTGCTGGGGACGGAGGTAGAGCTGGGAAGGGAGGGTGAGGGAAAGGTGTTTTGAAAATTTTATTTTACTTCTCATTATCCTGCTCTGATTTTCTTAGCAATAAATTTAATTAATCTCTAAAGTCGAGCCTGTTTTGCCAATGATGGTATTTGGGGAGTGATCCCTCCTGGTCCTTACCTGAACTCATGAACCTTTTGTTATATTTTCTCTCCCCTGTCCACCTGCAGAGGGGAGTGAGAGAGAGGCTTTGATGGGTACCTGGCATCCTACTACAATTGTCCAGTGCAAATGCAGTTTCTTGTATGCACCTATGTGCATTGAGCATGTAGGATCAGACATGACGGGCTGGGGGAAGAACTTCCTCAAGAGCAAGTCCCACATTGGTCACCTTTCAAGGTTTATCGTGAAGAGATTTTAAAATTACAGGCTACATTAATACAGTTGTCTCCTCAACAGAACATCTTATGGCATACTTTATAGTTCTTAACAGGACTTTGTTCTTTTTCCCTCTGTCTCAAATGAGCTTTAAGAAAGAGAACCCAAAATGAGTCATGATCTACCAAAAGTTTCATCAAGGAAAGACCAATTGAGAGCTTTGCAATTTTTTTTTTGAGGTGTTGAACTTTGGTGTAGTTGTGCTACCATGGATTAGACTGGATTATTAATTCCATTTTACCTTTCCTGATGTTAAAATTCTCAAAGAATCTTATCTTAAACAAGATCATTCCAAGTGCTAGATGAGAAACTTATATCAAAACAACTTAGTAGAAGCAAATTTAGGGCTACTGAGGTAATTATTTTTTTTATATTGTCTGATTTCTGAAGAACATTCTGTCTTTTTATGGAAAATGGAGGACAAGTCTAAACACTTCCCTTGGTTCCAAAGAGCTGCTGTAGTGACTCATGATGATTATAGTTTAAGTGCACTGCTCTCTTTTCTGGACAAGTTTATCTGTCAGCATCCTGGTTTCCATGGTCAAGAAGGAATTGCCAGCGTAACACAGCTCTTTCTGAAAATGAGGATTAGGACTATAGCACCAATACAAGCGTGAGGCTGAAACACATAACTGCCTAGGAATGAAAAGGGCTGGACCAGAGATTTTTTCAAGATAAACACTCAAGAATGTTTTCAAGAAAACATTCTTTCCCACCTGCTGTCCACGTTCCTAAAAAATCGCTGTCCTTCTCTGAGTTCAGGGGTTGATTCTTCTGTGCAGTGAAAGAAGAGGTAAAAGAAAGAACATGAATTATCTGAAAAAAATCATTATGCAATAAAGTCTTTGAGAGCTGAGCATGACAAACAAACAAACAAACAAAAAAAAAAAGAAAATATTATCATATCATCCTGGAAAGTTCTCATCTCCATTTTGAGTTTTCAATACAGGTTCTTCATGGTATCTAAAATAAACCTAGATAGTGGCAATCTGCCTCTGAGTTGGATGCTATGAACTGTCTATCTCTCTATGTCTGCAGCAGCCATTGACAACATGACAGTCTGACAGGGGTGCCTGGGGCCACTTAGTGGTCCTAGGGACTCTCACCTGGCCTCCAGGGCTTCAGGGATGTGCACATGGTCTCCTGCCAGCTTCAGCTGGATGTCTCAGATATGTCTGTGTGTGGTCAATAACCCATGGCCTGTGTTCAGGTAGATTTTTTTAAGCTTTTGGTCCTTAACAGCTTTAATGGAGCTCAATTATCACAATTATCATGTGAACATGGGTAAAAGGCGTAGGTGCTGTAACCTTCAATCATTTTTCGCCCTGAGTGGCTGAGTGTCAGAGCCCTGGGAGCACTGTTGGGTATAAATGTCACTGACCAGGCTCCTCTGGGACTCCACCTGTGCTCTCTGCCCTTGGGCCCAGGTTTTCAGCTCAGTCCTGGAGCTTCAGCCCCTGCTCATGCTCTGTGGTAGGAGCACCAGTCTCTGGGTCTGACTCCTGGATGGACCTTTAACCTACACTGCAGGTATCTCCTATCCTGGATGGATCCAAATCCTCAGATGTATTCTGAACTTGTCCCTAGCCTGGCTTTAGGGTTCTCTACTGGATGAATTTAGGGGCCCAAACCTGTTTTGGCCCAATCCTTTTGTGGCCCAATGTTTTTGTAGCCCAATCTCCAGTCCCATTCCTTGCTCCATCATCTTCTGCCCACAGCTAAAACCCCTCCAGGGACCTGGGCCTGGGTTCATTGTTTGCCATGTCTGGTACTGCAAGCAGACCCTGTTAGCAGTGCCCAAATCTGTCTGTCTTATCAAGATCCTGTGGGGCTTTCCCCTATTACAGCTGGCACCGTCTGCATAAGGATGGCACCCAAGTCCTTCAACAGAAAATGCTCAATCTGTCTGAGACCACAGAAACAGCAACAATATAACTGAAGGAAAAAAATTATTTCGATTTACCACCCATGAGCCAGCCTATCTTTACAACTACTCAGTACTGACTTCCTGTTCTGCTGTTCACATGACACGAAAGGAGAAAAAAAATTTTCCATAACACAACAGCATGTCAAGGTAAACTTAAATATTTCAGTATGGGAAAAAAGGAAAGGCTTTAACAGACTACCTGGAAGGAGGGCAAATGGAAAGTTAAGCAGTTATTGACACACACATATTGGAATATGTGTTATTTTGTTCTGGAGATAGAATAAGAGTTATTTTATATGGGGGGAGAGAAACAGAAGGTAGAGACTGACACAGAGCAAAACTACCTGTAGATTGTCCTCTAAGAAATAGACTCATGATAATGTTTGTCAGCTAGGGAGAAACATGTCCATGTAGGCAGTGCTTCATTTTAGTCATTAAAAACAGGGCAAAATGGAACAAGAAGTCAATTATGCATAGGCAGAGAGAAGAGGAGGTTACTCAATAACAAAACTTTCGCTTCAATCTTATCTCTGACTTGAAAATCTTACATGTAGAACAATATCTGCTAAGTTTCATTGTCTTCAGGAGGATGCATGTGGGTATTTGGCAACTGGAAACAGAAACTCATTCAAAGAGAGGAAATAAACATCAGGGATGATTTTTTGGTTGTGGCTAAGTCAGAAAAGTTTCTGGATTTCAGTCAAAACAGATCCCTTAAAGGCACTGCAAGATGCCAAAGTGGTATCAGCTTGGAGACATATTCATCCCATCTCTCTGCCAGTCTGAGGTTCAGCCTTAGATGTTCTTGTAGGACAGTGTTTCTCAGTTTAGGCAAGGAGACTGATAGCAGGGCTTATCCCTGTGAGCTCAGGCTGCACATCATTATGGAATAAAGAAAAAAAAACTTTCAATAAGCAGCTGCAGAGAAATATTTGGATAGTTTGGGCTGAGCTAGTATTTCTGTCATTCAAAATCCATGGTATGCTTAATCATGGGATCCTTAATCCCATGCAGTAGTGAACTTTGTGGTAGCTAAACTGGTCCTTGTTTTGTCTGGGCTCCTGTGCCCACTAGAGAGCCTGATTGGGGTAGATGGCAGAGATCAGAGAATCACAGAATATCATCATTCGGAAGGAACCTACAAGCATCATAGAGTATAATTCCTTCGTTAGCTCCAGCCCTGTGAAGCCAGTTGGAAGCTGTGCATAGGGAGTTCCTGATGATGTTTCCACCATGGTGGGTGACATGCCACATGTCACCACACATAAACTTCCATCAGCAAGGCACCTGGAATGAGACAGAACCAAGTAAAGGAGATTTCTGACCAAACAGCCCATTCCCAACACAGCTCCAAACAGCTCTGACAGGACCCAGGACGGAGGAGAGCAAGAAATCAATCCTGAGAATGAATTTATCCTAGCTATATGTCATGAAACATTCAAACAAGAATATCTTTTTGCTCCTGCCTTCTTAGTGCAGCACTTCTTCACCCAAAGCCTTCCTCCCTTCTTTTGTGCTCCCAGGCCTTTATGAGAGCCAACAACCTTCCTTCTGCAATTGCTCCTTTTAATGCAAAGGGGTCTCTTTCCCTGTTGGCAGTCTCATTTCTCTGAACAGAGAAACATCACCTTTTTCTTTCTTAAAAGTATGAGGCAGAAATGCAAGAAATTTACTCCATTCTCCCTGGACAGTCAGTTAATCCTCACAGCCCACTTCCCAGTACTTAAGTGTAGCTTTTACCTGCAACCCATCAAGCTAAGGAGGAACTATGTAGGTTCAGGTCTCATTTAGCCAAAGGGTCTCTGGAGTGTTTCCTCTGCCTTGACAGTTCAGATTCTAAGAGCCAGACCTCCTCAAATAAATGGGAGAGTATAACTGTGGCATAGATAATGATATTTTCTCTTTTCTAATCTGCTGACTTGAAAATCTGCCTCTGGTGATTTTAGGATTCCACAGCTCTGATGAATCCACCTATTAGATCATTCTACACATTTACTGGTCATCCAACTAAAGTTATTATTACTCTGCATTAGAATTATGCATTTGCATTTCACCCTTGTCATTGCAGTGAAATCAAGGGCCTAATACAATACAGCTCCAGCCTTTCCAATTGTTGTGGGGACAGCAAACACCTCTGATGTCAAAGCTATATTTTAGGAAAGACACTGCAGGCATATACAATCCCTGTTGTTTTTACCAACCCTAATGGCATGAACCATATAAATTCTTCTATCTCCAGTCCATCCAACATTCCTCTGGCTGCACGGCACTTTTAGGGAAAAAAAACCATAAAGGTCATTCTGTTTTTCTGAGGCAGCTTCTCTAATATAAATGGAAAATTTGAGAGGGTGCACAGCAGGTTTTCCTATATCCAAAGGACTCAGAGAGAGAAGTGGTTTCTGAGAAGACATTATCAAAATCACCTTGGTAGTCCTTACTATCTGTATGACGTGAATCGAGAGCGTAGGTGAATGAATCCTGCATTCTGAGGGCCAGAGTGAGACACTGAGGTGTTCACCTGCAGCTCCTGGTACTCACTGCTTCAGTGTGACACACTCACCAGTATCTGGGAAAGAGTGGATTGCTCTGCCTAGCTCTGTTTCATGCTCTTGTTACAGCAGATATTTGTCTAAATGGTTCCACACTTAGTGGGTCAGACAAAGATTTGTCCAGTGTGATGAGGGGCCCACAGCACTTCTGAAGATGTAGCTTCAAATCCTACTCTACACCACATAGAATACTGAGTAGAAGATGCATTTCCCTTGTTTCAGAGGAGTAACTGAACTACTAGATCCCTCCTAGGAATATCTTTGAAATTATTTCTCATTATGACAAGAAATGTCAATAAACATTCTCTTGGTAGAGTCTTATGGGAAAAATAATCTTAAATCAAAGGTGACTGGCACTGTTCTTTTGTGTTATCTCCAGTTCCTGTCTTGGGCAATACTTGTCATACTTTTCTGATACTTCCTCACCTATGATCTATAAAGTTCAGTGGTTTGAACCACACCTTCCTCAAATTCCTCTCCTAGAAAAAGGACAGTTGAGTCTGGAGTTTTTCCTCTGTGCTTTTTTCTTCACATTCTGTAGTGTGAAGTACACTGCAAGATCATATGGCTGTCTTCCTTCTGTGGGAGATAAGACTGGGAGTACAATGGAACTGATAAAGCAGCCTGATATCTTAGGCCTGATGAAGTGGAAACCATGGGAGAGACAAACACAGGTAACTGGGGTAGAAGTGACCAAGAAACATGTTGTGAAACTTTGTAATGGTTACCAGGTATTGATGTCATGTAGAATGTATCATCAATGGGAAATTGTTACCAAAAATAGAATCTTTGTCATACAAGTATACCCTATATAAATCCTTTTTATTCTCAATAAAATTGGCTTCTGATCCAGCTCGGTTGTCCCTGTCTCTCCATTGCTGATATCCTTCTCTTGGGAAGCTCTTGACAGTGGCTTTTCCCAAGGGACAAAGATGTTCCCAATCTGACTCCATCAAGTCAAAGATGTGCCTCCATCTTCCTAGGTGCTATCACTGATATTCTCTTTGTCTCCTTTTCTGAATTCAAGCAAGGATCAATGCATGACTCCCCTTGGAGTGAGACTTTCCCTGTGTGCTGGTCCCACCACACCATCAGCTACTGACAAAGACGTGAAAGCAAGGTAACACCTACTAAACCATCCTGGGGTGAATTAGAAGTTAACAGTGAATGTACCTCCTTAGTACACTTCTGTGGGAAATGCCAATCCAAATTAAAAGCAGAAGGCAAAACAGAAATTCTTTCCTAGATTAAGATTTACCCCAGTGAGTCATTCCCTGAGTGTTCTCAGCCAGTGTTCAGCGAGGAGCCAGGCTAAAAGTCACAGGCATTCCCTGATGTCAGACTTTGGAATATGAGGTAAAATTGCAAAGAGGTAGCAAAACTCTTCTGTCTTTGAAGCACCCTTTTCATTGGTTATGGGCACTGCCTGCATGGGAAACCTATTCCACAGTGTCCAAGCAAATGAGTTTCAGAGCACAGAGTGACAGTAACGGTGTTAGTCATTCAAGGATATCAATGTCAGGACTTTATAGTTTCAGGCACCTGGAGTTCAGCATATCAGTGATACCCCATGGCTATATAAAAATAAATTGGGAGACAAGCTGATAAGGTAGAAAATATTGACTCATTGGGTGAAAATAGTGCTTCCCAGGAGAGTACAGCAAAGGAAGATGCTTGCAAGCTTTTCTTTACTGAGAAAACCAGAACAGGTGTGAGTGGAGCTCAGTTCACAAGAGCAAAAGGATTCAATATTGCCATTCAACAACAGCTTTGTTCTGCCATTCCTGAGAAGCCACTGCAGCAAATGAAAGGCTGTGAAAAGAGGTTCCAGCTCAATGGTCATTTTTTCTGCTCTAAGATACAGCAAGAAAATACATTGAGACTTACACTGCACCCTGAAGGCTGAATTCTGCTTTCTGGGTATTAAATTCCTTCCAGGCAGGGATGGGTGACTATATTGGGTCTGGCCTTATGCCAAGCAGAACTGGAGAGAAGTGGTTGAATTTCTGCCAGCTTCTCTCTTTACTGAGTCAAGAGAGTTTCAATGAGATGAGAAAATGGCCTTGTATGTACACTTCATACAAAATACTGAGGTCTGCAAAAATACAAAGCCTTATGACAGCAAATGTACATCGCCTATGACTCTGAGCTATTGAAATAAAGAAAGGTGAATAGCTACATTTCAACTGTTGAGAGCCCATCAATGATAAAATTCCTCCTTTTTCTGCAGAAATAGTTGAAATTGAGCTGCTAGAAGCTGATGTTTCTTTAAAAGGAAATTAACTTGTCCCCCCCACGCGCTATATGTACAATTTAAATTAACAGAGAATAAATGAAGTTTTGAAATGCAAATGTGAAAATGAGTCAAGAATACATTATAAATAAAGTTTACATATGGTGATGACAAGTGTCATCACATCTAAGTAACATCCACCACACTCTTCAGAAAATCACTAATGCAGTTTGAATGCCTTCTTTCTTTAGTGAAATACACATCAGTCAGCTAGAAATACCTAAATAGCAATATCCTCTACAGTTATAAAACATTAATACTTGCTTTGTGTTGCTTTGCTTCCTTACTATTGTTATAATAGTGTTCTTTAATATTTTTAGGAGATGACATTTGAAGGTAGCACCTTAAAACAGCCAAACAAGTGTTTCTTTCAAACTTTCCTTCTGCTTACATTTCCTGCATCTCAGATCAATGTCTCTCATAACTGTTTCTGGAAGATCCAGTATTTCTTGACATGCATGTCCCAGAACTGGTGCCCATCCATCAAAGCCATCATCAGCTCTTTATTGGCTTTGATGCACTTCTCCCAGGGCCTCTCTAACCTCTGTCCATGACTCAGGATCCTATCCCAGCCCATCTCAGGGACATCAGTCCCTTCCCCAACAAGGTCATAGGATGCCAGTCCTCAGGTCTCCTGACTGATGTCCCAGCCTCAGTGCATCTCTGTCCCCACAGAAGTACCTGATGACCTGGGATGAGGCTGCACAGCCCCAGCAGGGGAGTGTCCCCTGTACCCATCCCCCAGACAGTCTCTGTCCCTTGCAGTACTCAGCTATGACCTTACAGTATTGGGCAGAGTGGAAAAGATTACTCTGCAAAAATACCTTTCTGCTTATGCACTGCAATGTTTGTTTTCCCTGCAACAACTTGGCATTGTTGGCTCGATTTCAGTAACCCCCAGATCATTTCTTGCAGAACTGCTATTTGAGCAGCTGTTCCCCATCATGTGCCACTGTAACCCATTGTTTCTGCTTATGTGCAGTGCCTTCCACTTGCCCCTAGTGAATTGCATCTTCCGTTCTTTTCCTTGTTTTTCTTGCCTGTATCTTGAATTAGCCAATATTATTTTCAAATCTGGTTATGCCCTTCAACTACAGGTGCTACTGCTTGTCCTGATACTTAGTAAGTGCAGCATGTATTCCATCACACAGGCATTTAACTCTGGTAGACATTTTAAAGCATAAATAATGCAGTGACAGTGAAATTAAAAAGAGTCAACGATCTATGAACACAGACAAAATGGTCCACCAGGATGTTTGTTAAGACTTTCTGAATATAGCTGGCTAAAATATGGAAGCTGAATGACCAGGAGTACATTTGCTATTGGAGTAGTATTGGATAACTCTCAGTTCAAATTGGGTAAAAGGCCTCCATTTTCTAACTTGAATTTGTGGCACTAAAGCTTCACCATTTTGATAGCCTCCTGCTTTTCTGAAAATGATGAAAGATACTGTCTTTCATCCTAAATACTTAAATATTTCCTCATCGTAATTCCTGAAGAGATCTCAGAAGAAGTCAATGGTATATAAAGACCATTGCTTAGCATGGTGGTCACTGGTTTTTCACTATGTCTGAGTGGTGCATCTCATCCTGGGCAAAACCATTGGAACTGGAAATTCTTTGCTAATACACATTTATCAGGAGAGTTATGCAACGAGGTTGTAGTCACAAACCAAATTCAAAATAAAAAATAATATGCAAAAGCTTAGAGCAATCAAACACGCTGGGCTTTCATTTCAGAGGCATCTCTCACTTTATGATGTGAACTGTATTAGAGTAACACGGGATCAGCAGGCAGCAGTACCTCAGTGCTCCTCTACTGCTAAAACAAAATGTCTGAGCTGCTGTATGCTGGAAACACCCACTGGAAATGTCTTGATTAAAGAGATGCCAAAAAGACACAGAGCAGAATGTAGTGCAATATGGAATTTCCTTCTTACAAAGCACTGGAATTTGAGATATTTTGTCTCCCATTATGATTACAGAAGAAATAATTTTGTGTACTTCCTCATATAGCTGGGAGCAGCCACAACTATCCCCTGTGTAAGTTATTGATGGAGCCATTGTAAATAATATTAATCACATTATGTATAACTTGATTTTCATATGGAACTGCTTTGCTTGGATTTAGAGCCCTACAGTTGACATAGGCATTCTCTGTGCTTGTTTCCTTGAAAAGATATTTGGATGTTTTGTAGGTCCCTGTATTACCTGGCAAAGAGATTTTCTTCTTGGCTCTAAGTAGCCTCACAATGTTGAATGCAGAGTAGATGCAGGCTTTAAGATTTCCATTGCCTTTTCTTGTCATGTAAGAGAAGATGAAATTAATCTCACATGTAGGGTAGACCACCTACAGACTGTTCTTAAATCTTTATCTTCACAAAAAACCTGCCATTGCTATCAAAAGGAAATCAGATTTAATCTTCTACAGCAAATCCTGCAACACTAGAAAATGACAGGTTTTGGTGATTTAGAGGAATTCAATATCAAATAGATAGCTCAATCATGAATCTATTATCCTCCCCCTATGCCAAGGAAGATGTTAGTGAATGTAAAAACAAGATAATGGAATGGAGAAACAAGTACTCTGCTGAGCCCATACACATTAATTGTATCTTTTCAGAGAATGACTAAAGATTGCCATGAGTCAACGATTCCTCCTAAACATTTTGTCTAAGCACACCTACCACCCCAGCTTGACTGGCAACGAGCAGATTAACATGCTTCAGCTATGGTGGCAGCTCAGTTTGAAATAAATCATTATTAACAGCAGCACACCAGGCATCAGTGCTCTCTCTGCCATACAACCAGTCCCTTCAAGTGTTATTTTCCATACTCTCTGTTTCCTAGTGAAAGAAACTTTCATAAAGAAGATTGGAGATTGAGTTGTGTAGGGAAAAGAACTGCCTAGGAGCCCAGTTGAATTAAACCCTGTGTTTATCTACAGGCCAGCAAGAGAGTCCACACACATGCAAAGTATCTGATGGAGCAATGTTTCAAAAACATTGTCTTTCAAAAACCTGCCTGACACCCTGTCAACTCATTAGAGAGCTGCTTGAGAACTCAGCTCAGGAGACTGGTTCTAAGATGACATGGTGAAAGTATATTTTGGCCCAGACTCCCTGCATTTTTGTAGCTGTACCATCCTTGAACCCCAATATGCCTGGAAACCCAAGTGACAGTCCCAGGGCTTCTGGTTTCCCTGGTTTGTGAAACAGGGATGCAAAGAAAGGAATTCCCAAAAGCCTAATAATTGGATTCATATTTTATTTAAAAACTGAACAGAATTCTTTTCCCCAAGACAGAATAAGGAGGAGAAGAAACAAAAGGAATTTCCTTTCCCTTGGAAATATGAAGCTTTCTAGGTTTTGTTCCTGTTCCAAGGTTTAATACATGCACATTAGCACATGCATACACAACCCTAACAGACTTTCCCCACTTTGAAGTGGCTGACAGGGGGATTTCCTCTTAGGATATGTCTTATACTGCAGTAACTGCAGGATACTGATCTGGATGGATTTAAAACCTCATACAATATAATGTTTCCCTATTTGAAGCCTAATTAGATTTATTGTATACATCCACAGGAAACATCTCCATCCTGTAACAAGAAAAACACTTTGAGATCTAAATGTTAAACCCTCTAAAACAAGGCAAGATTTATTTTTTCAATTGAAAAATTTATACAGAATAACCTTATGTGTGTTTTTTATGGTTTTAGTTTCTTTCTAATGTCTTAAATTCAAGTCTCCTTTCTAGTAATAATTTTGGTTGTAGTTTTACTAATCAGGCTATCACTCCTAGCACTTGCTACTTCAAGAAAATAAAGAATAAAATGTTTGTATATGGATTGTTTTCTGTGCATTGTAAAGATTATACTTTAGACGTGAATTTGATATTAATTTCATCTTAACTTCTGTTTCAATTAACATGTAAGTCAAAGGTCTTTTGTATTAAAAGGAAAAAAAAATATCCCTCCTTCAAAGGAAGCCCATAAAGTATTAAGAACCATCTAGTGCTTTGTAAAAAGTATGATTCATTCAGCAGTGCAGGTGCTCCAGGGATTTACCAGCATTACAGGAGAGTGATGGTGTGCCCAGGAGAGAGAGATGAGCCAAGAAACAGCTGTTCTCTAAAACCTGGTTGGGAAAGGGTGACAGAACTACAGAACTGAGGGGAACTTCTGGGCAGTCCAGAGGGCAACATGAAGGTCAGCAGTTTTGTTTTGGGAGGTTTTTGGGTTTTTTTCCCAAGTCCTTGAAACTGCACTTGATTCTGACTTAGGATAAAGGCCTTCCTTTCCTAACAAGGAAGAACAGTATTTTCTAGTCTTTATTTTTTTCTTTGCTCCATAATGTTTCTTCTCTGGCTCTGAAAGAAAAACCAAACCAAAATCCAACTAACCTAAAAACAGAAACACCCAACCATACTATTGTCCACAGAAAAAAAAAATTGAAAAAAACATTTGAAAATGAAAACCTTAAATTTACTGTCTTAAAAATGTGGATTTCTTCTAAGACCTAAAAATTTCTATTGCTTTTACAATTGCCCATATATACAGACAGCTTTTTTTAGTACAAACCAGTTATTCCTGGTCAGCAGCAGTGCCCAAAAAGCCTTGAGTAGAAGATTTGCTGTGGTCACAACTGCTAATCCATTTTTAAAACTGGACCAATAGCTGGGTGGGTGAGGAAGGAGTGGACCTGGGAGAGAGAGGAGGAAAACACAGCTCCAACCATTGGTTAAAAGGTGCACTATTAATCTCAAATCCCTTATTTGTCTTCAAAAAATCCTCATGCTTAGACCATCTCCTGACCTTTTTTTGTGGATATGTGTATCTGTGAATGGAGGGAGAGATAACAAATTTGTTTGCATGTGAGGGAACTGCTGCTTCACAACATGGAGAAGCAAAAAAATTTTCATATCTTGCTGCCTCTTTATACTCTGGCATAATTTTTTTCTGGTCCTTTTATTTATTTCCCTCTGCTTTTTTGCATCACTGGGGTATGCAATAATTAACTTCATTGCTAACAAACTTTAAAATATTTCACTGATATTTTTACCATACTGAAAAGAAAATTATCTGCAAAGCACAGCAAATGTTGATTGTTTCCATTATGTGCTAAGCTATGTGTCCTCATCCTCTTTCTCTCTGATGTTTCAGTCCATGAGGCCTTGCATTTCTTTTACCATGGCTTTCATTAATTAGTCTGAATGCTTTTACTAATCAGTGTTACAATTTTCAATCCATTCTCTTATGCCCTGTGCTTGCTTTTGTACAGGCCTCATATTGAGAGATGCATTCATCTGAGGAAGGTGATAGACAGAGTTTCTAAAAGAAGATTCAATCAGTGCCAAAAGTTCTTTTTTTTTTTTTTTTTTGGTAGTATTAGAGCATCTAAATTGTTGAATTGTTGCCAAGGAGAAGAGGAAAAAAAGAAAAAGAATGAAGGAGTTATAGGAACAAAAACCCAAACCACCAAATATGTAAGGAGACAACTCCCAGCTAATTTGCTCGTATTCTGGCATTTCTACCATGATTCAAGTTTCACATTTCAGATACAGTGGCTTTCTGTCAATTGTTTGCTTTTCCTTTCTTAAATTGTTTTGTCAAATATTTAAGTAAAAAAGACGTATATTTAAGTAAAAAAGATGTATAATAACACAAGTGTTCCTTCATAATGTGTTTGATACGAAGCCGTCTTTACTGGAGAGCCCTAGAGAGCTTTGCAGAGCATGGTGCCAGGTTTGCAATCCTGAGGACATAAATAGTCCCACTAAAATGAATGAGATCATTATTTGCATGATTAAATATCATAACATTAAACTGTACATAAATGCTACTGCTGTGGGTAGAGAGGGGGAAGGAGGAGTGTGACATAAACTTTCAGGTGACAGAAGAGGAATGAATTCTGCCTGATTTTTCATCCTTCAAAAGCCTTCTAGTGACAGTATTATTTTTAAATGGCTTTTAGTGATTTTGTGACACTGCCAAGTCATTTAGCTCTATTAAAAAAAAAAAAAGGAAGAAGAAATCCAATAGCAGCAAAAACTGAATAATGCACAGTATTAATCTAGTGACAGCTGAGTTTGGGTCTTACAGGACTTTGTGCATGTGTGTGAAATTACCTGGTTGGAGCCCCAGCTCATCCAGCCTTCACTGGCAAACAGGGCTTTGGCAGGATCACTCCTCTCCTGCTCCCCAGCGTGGTCAGGCTTCTTCCTTGCTCTGCAGAGCCCAGGGCATTGCTGCAGTGGGTGCCAATGCTCAGATCTTCTCCCCTTCTTGGTAACTCTCCACAAAGGTGCCCAGAACTTCTGTGACTGACTCAGAAATGGGTGCAAGAAATGAGCGCACTGGCTGTTACCTAAAGGCTCTGCACTGCTTTGCCATCACCACTGAGCAGAGAGGCACCAAACACACAGATGGCACGGAGCTGGGGAGGGCTGCTGGCATGGAGGAGGACAGGTTTAGTTTTCAACATGTTCTATTTCAAATTTGGCATGCAGGGTGGAAAAAAACAATGCATTCCAGTGAGGGCAAATGCAAGATACTTCATGTAGGCTGTTATGCACATATGGAGCAAGTGACACCTGCCCAGGCCTTGAGGAGAGCAAAGTTTCAGCAGGTCATCAGTGCTGGATAAGCCTGTGAAGGGAGGATGACAGATATGTCCCAGGATGTATAAACAGGAGTGCAGATCATAAAATGTAGTCCTAGATATAAGACAACTTTCCACAGTAGAACCAGGTTGAGCTGTATGAATTTCACAGAGATGGAAGAAAGAAAGATAATAAAATCATGAAACAAGAGTATATAATCAAGAACAAACAAAAAAAGATCAGAGATCTAGAAAATGTGACCCGTGGTGGGGTGGGAGTATGTGTGTGTGTGAAAATGACAGAAATCATGTTATTTAGCCCAAGCAATGAGAAGGGGAATAGGGAGTGGATAGAAGAGACATTCATTAAGTATGTATAGACTACTGCCAGGATAATCTGTTCTCCCTGTTCATGGTGGACAGGACAAGAAGTGATGTGCTTAGTGAATGCTGCAAGGAATGCTCAGGTTAGATATGAAAATGATAAGGATGGAGAAGCATAAAAATAGACTGCCTGAGGAGGTACAGAGCCTTTATCACAGGAAAAATGATGAGAGTTCACTCTGCAATGAGGCAAAGGAAACTGCCAGCACTGTGATTCAGTGCAAACAGTAACATCAGAGAACTGGGGTGTCTTCCTTAAACTGCATTATATACTTGTTTCCTTTTCCTTTTATTTATCATGATTTGTGTTGAGCAATCTGAATGAGAATGATACTTTCTTCCTGTGCTCTGAGTAATAGCACTAACAAATACAATTTCTTTCATTAAAGAAATATATAAGTTTTTGCATAAGATTTCTCTTATAGTATCATTTTCATCTTGAAGTAATGCTACGATTTCCATGGGCTTTGTCTAGGAGCAAGGATATGTGTCTCTATTACTATTGTGAAACCAGTATTAACCCTTTCCAGGTTAGTAGGGTCATGCTGAACCACAGGAAAGACCCATCTCTGTTCACAAAAATGCCACTATTTCCTTATCTGGGCTCTGGAGAACAAGAATGTCCTCTGCTTATAGCTGTACTAAAACTGCCTCACACATGGGACAGACTTGGCTGGAGTTCCCAAATCTATTGTTGTGTAAATACAGAAACAATCAGTGAAATCCTTCCTAAATCTCTATGTCTTTCTGATAATAATAATAATAGTAATAGTAATAGTAATAATGATAATAATGATAATAATAATAATAATAATAATAATAATAATAATAATAATAATAATAATAATAATAATAATAATAATAATAATAATAATAATAGGTGAATTAAGCAATGACATCTGGAGGGGTGTCCATGGAGGCTCAGACCCACTGGAAGTCAAGCATCACATGTCATTTTTAAGCACCCAAGACCCAAAAAGCCAGAGCTCCTAGTGGGCTAGCACAGCTCCCTTCCAGGCAGGGCCTCTGTCCACACTGATGCTGTTAGAAGGCAGCTGCATATTTATCTCAAAGAGTTCAGCAGGCATCACTCTTGCCTTTTGAAACACAAAGAAAACACCTCTCCCTTAATTTGCCATAGTCTAATGCGTAGACTGTATCTGCTTCAGCTGCTTCCAGCAGCATGGCTTCAGCTCCAAAACTGGAGGTTTCAGCCTTTCCCCCAGGACAGGGCTCAGACACTTTAACAAGGTTTACTTTGGGCAGAGGAGGAACGGGAGAGATAAAGATAGACACCTCTCTCTTCCTCTCCAGGCTGTGCCACCATGCACAACGCAGCCACATGTGTGTTTGCTGGCACAGAGTGGCTCCACAAGCAGAGGAGCAGGAACAATTTCATCTGCCAGCATGGGGAGTGAAGAGTGGCTTTATATCCAGGCTCTGTGCATGGGACAGTTTCTGTTATTTCTCCAGCGTTTTTAATGTAAGTGCTGTCAGGATAGCATCATCAAACACTCAGCACAGGGTGGTCAGATCCGCAGTCCTGGCAGGGACATCACCTTTCTGAGAGGGTCTGAACTTGCTCAGGCAGAGGTGGAGGGGTTCGTAGGGCTCCCCCACACTGGGCAAGTGTGGTCTCTCCAAGCAAGGCCTGAGGATCTCCCTGTGGCGGGGCAGAGGGATGCCCGGCTGCAGCATCAGCTCTCACTGAGCGCTGGGGATGGATGCACCTGTCAGGCAAGGCGGGACGCTCCGGGGCACCTACAGAAGAGCAGCTCAGAGAAACCAAAGTGACGCTTGCAGGAGCCCCCTGGGACCCGGGGACCCGCTTTGCGGCACCCCCCGCCCGCTGTCCGCCTCCCAGAGCCGCGGCTGCGGCTGCTTTAACCGGGCCGGGGGGGTGCTGGCAGCCCCGCCGACGTGGCGGGCATCAGCTGACCGCGGGCTCTGCCTCCTCCCGGGCCGCCCGCCCGCAGCTCCACTCCGGCGGCGGCGGCGGCTCCGCCGTGCTCGTCCCGCGGCTCCCGGGACAGCATCCGCGGCCAGCTCCCCGCAGCCCCGCAGGCACCGCGCTCCCTGCTTTGCCCTCGCCCCTTCCTCCTGCTCCTCCTCCTCCTCCTCCCTGCCGCCGAAGCCCCTGAGCCGGAGCACTCCCTGCCCCGGCCCGCGGAGAAGTTGCGATGCTCCCATTTGGCTTCCCAGAGCTCTGAGTTTAGGGCGGGATTTTCATTCCCCGCTCCTTGGATTTTTTTTTTAGATTTGGGTTTTGATGTGATTTTTTTTTTCTCCTCCTTTCTTTCTTTTTTTCCCTCCTTTTTTTTTCCCGTTGCCAAGCAAGCCGAGCGTCTGCGATGGATGGGAGCCCCGAGTCCCCCCCGGGCAGAGGCGCCCTGTGAGCCAGGGGCATGCCCCGCCGCCGGGGGAAAGCGGGCGGGCAGCCCCCGGCCGGCGGCTCTGGCGCCGTGACCGAGGATGCCCGAGACCTGGTCGCCTCTCCCCTCCTGCCCGAGCTCGCAGCGCTGCCGCTGACCGCAGCCGCGGGAATTACAGCAACTCCCGGGCACCAGACCTCGGAGCGGAGCCCCGGGATTCCCGGAGAAAGGAGCTGCCCGCTGTGACCGGCTCTGCAAGGCGGCTGCCCCCACCCCGCCGTGCCTCCGGCCTCCTGATGGGGCCGAGGATCGCCCACCGGGCAGCGGGGCTGCGCCCGTAGATGCTCCGCTCCTCCCTCCTTCACCTCCTCTCCGAACCCGCGGCTCGGTTTCAGCCCCGCGCACCGCTCCGAGGAGGGCGCGCACCGAGCCCGCCGGGGCTCCGCGGGATNNNCTCGGAGGTGCGGTGCTTGAGCGACAGCGATGAACTTTACACCATCAACAGGACTCCCCCCGGCAGCGGCAGACCCCAGCGCCTGCTGTGGCAGACGGCCGTGCGCCACATCACCGAGCAGCGCTTCATCCAGGAGCACAGCAGCAGCAGCGGCGGCAGCAGCAGCGGCGGGGGCAAGGGCTTCAGCGCCGACGAGACCTGCCCGAACCACCACCCGCACCCCCCGCACCACCACCACCACCTCCGGCGGCAGTCGGCCGGACGGAGTTTGGGCAGCGAGCGCCACAACAACGGAGGCACCAAAGTCTTCCCGGAGGGCACAAGCAGCAGCGGAGACTTGGGCTTTCTGCCCCTGGACTGCGCCCCCAGCAACTCCGACTTCTTCCTCAACTGGGGCTATACATATCGCGGGGTGATCTTCCCCACTCTCCGCAACTCCTTTAAGTCTCGGGACTTGGAGCGCCTTTACCAGCGCTACTTCTTGGGTCAACGGCGCAAATCTGAGGTGGTCATGAACATCCTGGACGTGCTGACCAAGCTGACCCTACTGTTCCTCCACTTGACCCTGGCCTCTGCTCCCATGGACCCCATTAAGGGCATTCTCTTGGGCTTCTTCACTGGCATTGAGGTGGTGATCTGTGCCTTAGTGGTGGTCAGGAAGGACACGACCTCATACACCTACCTGCAGTACAGTGGTGTGGTCACTTGGGTGGCCATGGCCACGCAAATCCTGGCGGCAGGACTGGGCTGTGGCCTCCTTGGGGACGGCATTGGCTATGTGCTTTTCACACTTTTTGCGACCTACAGCATGCTCCCGCTGCCACTCACCTGGGCCATCCTGGCTGGACTGGTCACCTCTGTCCTGCAGCTCGTCATGCAGCTGGTTATCCCCAGGTTTGCCGTGACTTCCCTCAACCAGGTACCGTGGTGAGGAGAGGGTGGGAACAGTCCTCTTTCTCCATCACCCTGAGTGAGAGGAGGTGTGGGAGGATGTCCCAAAAGATCCCTTCCCTTTCAATCAGGTGCTCAGAAGTTTGTTACTTGGAGGGGAGATCATAGGCAAAAATCAACCTTCTTGTCTCCTCTTCAGTGTCCCATTGCCCATCCCAGCATCTGACCTCAAACTGGGAGTTGGGACACTGTCTAACCACCCTGTCCCCTCTGCTTGTATATTCACTACATTGCTGTCTCGAAATAGCACTGGGGGGAGAAGCTCCTGGGGCAAGTGGGGAGGATGGGTCATTTATTACTCCCCTCCCTGACTTCCAGCAGTGGTTTGGGGTTTGAGATGACTCTGTCTTGGCCAAACACTCCAATTTTACTGCTCATACCTTTTAACTCTGAATCTACTGGGGCAACTGGTACTTTTATATGTGAAGGGTAGCTTGATCTGAGCTATGGGAAAAGAGGAGCAAAGCACGCTGCTCTTTTGCAAGGAGAAACCAGTGAAATCTCAGTGAAGCCAGAGCAAAGCTCCCCTGGGAGATTTGGTGTACGATCCTAGGCTGTTTTAGAGGCCACTAAGAAGCCTTTTCTGCTGGTGGTCAAAGGGCAAATGCTGTTGTGCTGAATCCTTACAAGTAATGTCTAGGACAGAGTGCTGGTTACATGGTGGAGTGTTGTGTGGTGCACACTGCTGAGAGGCACCGGTCAGGATGGGTCTGAGGGGTTAAAACCAGGTCTCACCCGACCTCACACACTGATGACTTCTTCCACAGTAACATGAGAATGCACCAAACTCCCCATATCCCTGCAAGGACTGAAAATAGTGGGTACTAGGACAACTTAATCCCGGAGATTCTTGCGCTCCCTTTTCCCTCCCTTTCCAGACTGTCACATCTCAGTGCTGTCAATATTTCATAGCAGATTATCATCTCCATTTGGCTTGCTCCACAGAACTGGGGAGAAAAGGGTGGAGATACTGTCAGATAATTCTGAAATGAGGGAGGGTACAGAGGAATTTGTTGCTGGTGGCATGTTATTTACATTAGTGTTGGGATGTGCACCTGGGAAGTGACTGATCTTGCGCCTGGAAGTTTGATGTCCATGATTCTTGGCACACATCTACCTTCCCTAGATCCTGGTCCTCCTGAAACCCCTGCCCAACCCTGCCCATCGCTTTACCACATGCACTTGTTAGCTGTGGGCTGCCTGACCTCATGTCCCAGTGGTTGGGCTCATGCTGTTTTGGGAAAAGCTGCCCCAGTGTGTTGTGCCTGGCTGAGCCCTGTGGACATGAGACAATTAGGTTGGGGCAGAGTTGTTGCCCAGCCCTTGGTGACGTGCTGATGAATGAGCTGCAGCCACATGCCATGTCCTGCTCCCATGCACTGCTGATGCTGTTAGTGACGGGTCAAAAGCTGTGTGAGTTATGCTGATTTCTTAATTTACTTCCATGTCCTCTTCTGGAGCCATGAGTAATGCACTGCTATCTCATTACGCACCAGTATCACAGCTGTTAAGCTGCTACACGCACACAACACATTTCCCACAGACATTTCCCAGGAGAGACACTAGTATCTTCATTTTGCAGCCAGTTGTGTGAACAAACTGCCTTGGAGCGGTGCACAATGTGAGATTACCAGCCAGATGATTGCCTTCATGAACTACATAGATAAATCTCCTTAACAGGATCCGCGCACGTTGTCACACGTCGCTGCTGATTTACACCGCCAGCCCAGTGACCACTTAGCATAGCCCACCTTCAGCCCTTTGCCTCCAGTCCCTGCGGGAGAGGCCGGACCCTTCCCCGCCCCGGGGCTGGCTCCCACCCCGATGCCAGCGGAGCTCGGAGGGGTCGGGAAGGCGCTGGTTGGGGCGCGGAGCGCAGCGCGGGGATGCGCAGGGATGAGCCGGGATGCGCGGGGACGCTCGGGGAAGCTCGGGGATGCGCGGGGATGTGCCGGGACGCGCGGGACGCGCGGGATGCTCGGAGACGCGCGGGATGCTCGGGGGCGCGCGGGATGCTCGGAGACGCGCGGGGATGCGCGGGATGCTCGGGGACGCTCGGGGACGCGCGGGATGCTCGGGGACGCGCGGGATGCTCGGGGACGCGCGGGATGCGCGGGGCACGGCCCCGAGCGCTGTCCGCCCGCGCGGTGCTGAAGGCGGCGCGGGGATGCGCGGCCCGGGGGCTCCCTCCAGCGGCCCCGCACGGACCGAGCCCGCCGCGACCCCACGGCCCCCGCCCGCCCGGGCCACCCCTCGCAGGGCGGGCAAGGGCTCGCCCCCGGGCCCCGGGGAGCCGGACCTGGTGCCCGGGTGAGGCGCCATCCTACTTGGGCACTTTGTAGTGTTGCACCATTTAAGAAAATGACTTTTGACAGAGGATTGCTGAGCCCTCTCGGGCGTTAGGGGAGGAGAGCTTTTGTGGCTGATGAAGGATATAGAACTATTGCTTCACAGGTGAAGGCAGATAATTTAAATGACTGTGTCATCAAGGTTATGTAGGAAATCTTCGGGCCAACAAAGATTTCTTCCTCCTGCAGGCAAAACATTCTCTTTTATCCCAAGGCTTATTTTCTCAGGTGAAATACAGCATCTTCCCTTCAAAGCCTTACAAGACTAAATGAACTAATTGATTATGTAGTGATATCTGTGAGCATCTTGCTCTGCCTCAGGATGCAGACAGACAATTACACTGACAAAACCCACGAATTAAAGTATTCAACGAAAGAAAAAGCAAGTGGTAAAACTCTGGTCATGGTATAAATAAAGGGTTTTCTACTGATTTTTTAAAATCTGTATTTCATACAGGGAAATTACTGAATTCAGTTCTGAAAAAAAAAAAAAAAAGTCTTGAGTCGATTTAGTACTGTACCTGGTAGCATGCATGGGCAAAATGGTTGTGATCCTCTTCTCAGTTACACAGGTATAAATCAGACCTGTGTATTTAGATAGATCTGTCTAATCTCATAACAGATCTATCTAAACTCATAAAGTTGCAACAGTTTAGACAAAAGGAAAATCAAGTTCTTCGATGTGTTTTCCCCTAACCTCTTAATTAAGTTTAGTTTACACTGATAAGTTTGTTTATAAGCAGCTCAAACCATTAGTAATGCTGAATACAAGCATGCAGTACTGCTGCCTGGTTCACTGTTTGTTGTAGTTTTCATGCATTATCATGAATACAAATAGTTCTCTCTGTTTACCTTTTTTTTTTTCTTGCAGTAACACTTAAGATGTCACCTGATTTTTTTTCCCTAGTATCCTAGAAATAGGGGAAGGAGAAAGGCTTGAACCTAGATTTTCTTAAAGTAACAAGAACAAAAACCCAAACACAGACGCACTAATTTCAATCCTGCTAAGTGTTGAGTGTTTCTGGGGGGATATGATTACTTTTAAACTCAACTGACTCCAGCCTGAAATGCTGAGGAATGTGCTGCTGCGTGCACTGCATGGATTTGTGTGCCTGGCCAGATACCATGATGGGGGTAGTGTTTGTCTCTGACATTCCCCAAATGATGAGGGTAGGGCTTGTCTCTGACATTCCCCAAAATGAAAGTTTATTTGTATCGCATTTATTTTTACTTTTTCCTGGGTAACAGTGTATGCAATCTGAAATTTCAAAGACTGCATATGTGTTTCAGGCATATGGGGGAGAACAAACAACTCAGAGCTCCTTCGTGTTATGTAACATAGGCAGATGATAATATAGATGTGAATTTTGACAGGCTTGAAATTATGTAAGCTACACACATACTCTGGATTTTAATCCTCTGCCTTTGTACTCTTCATTCACATGAGCAAATTCCACCAGTCAATAAGACTACTCTCATTACTAAATCACATAGATAAGGGATGCCTTGAAGAACCAATTCCTAAATTATGCATATTAAATAAAACTTTAAAAATACATTTAGAAATAACCTTGAAGTGGGTAATACTAAGACTGGGTAAGCTCATTCTTTTCCCTCTATCTTTCCAAGCCTAGGCAGTTCTGTGAATTAATTTTTTCCCCGCTTATTTTTTCCTCAGATCCTCTCGCAGGGTTATTAATAGAGGGAAAAGCAGAATTTATGAAGTCACAAGGAGCCCTACAGAGATAAATCTGTGTAATTGTACAATGAAACTGACAGCTTTTGCATGTGTATTTCAGTTACATGTTTTTCAAAATCTGATCATAGATATCAGTATATGAGTATATGCAATACATACCTCTTCAAAATCTCTGCTAAATGCTTGTGGAAAATCTATTCAATCTGTAAAACCGAAAGATATTTCAAAGTTAGCTACCATTTGAGAAGCAGAATCAAAGCACTCAACCTTTCTCCTCATGTTTGCTTTTGTAACATTATTTCCCGTGAGTTTTTCTGCCATAGTCTTTTGTGGGTGACTTATAAACTGAGTGTGTGATTTTAGACTGGATTTCGAACTGCTTTCCTTTTATATCCTGTAATATCACCTGACCAGTATCAGTGGGTCACAGCTTAATTAGATTAGCATTGGATACACTTTTCTCTGAAGCAGCTGCATCACTGTTGTGCTAAGTAGGCCAAATGCACTAAGTATATTTACAATTTGTTTATTAATTGCCTTCAATATGTAGGAACTCAGGCAAAACCATGAATGAAACCTGCTTTCATCAGTGAGTTTCAGTTTAAAACAGTCAGTGTGCTTGTTCTCACTAAAACTTACCCGCTAGATTTGATGTGACATTTTTTTTCTGCTGTCAGGACACTTCTGGGTTGCTTTCAAGAGTTTGTTTATTGCTTGTTTGTTGTTTTTCATGGCCTAGAAAGAGGCATGTGCTCCAAAACAGCAACATCTAATGCAAAATAATCACATACCAGAGCACTGCACTTACAGCTCACAGTTAACAGCAGATCATGTTTGAATTATCCTTATTAGCCTGTACAGAGGTCTGAAGGGGATAAACATCTCCAGTTCAGCTTCTTACTGCACTTCTCAACACTTCAATGAATGCAATGGGAACAGGAAAGAGAAGAAGGGAAAACGAGAACTCTTCAAGGGATTAGTCTTTTTCCAAAAGGCAGGGAAAGTGGAGGATAGAACAACTTATCCTCACCTTTTCCTTATTTCCAGAATATCTGTCTATGCATGAGATAAACTAGAGTGTTTCACATAAAAGGTGAAATTTAGTAAACAGAAAAGAAATTATGCTTTTAAATTAATGCTTGGGTTGATGGAAACTCCAAACCTGAAAATCCTCACTCAGCCTGGCGCTCCATTCCTGTAGGCACTGTGTTAATATTGTGTTAACACCACGTGGAATGGTCTGGGCTAGTGGTCCGTGCTGTGGTTGGGGAATGGACTGAAAGGCAGCACCCACTGCATGGTGGCACGTGGCTCCTTTTCAGAGTGGCAACCTGTCACAGGTGGAGTCCCCAAGGGATTGATATTGGGCTCAAAACTGCTTAATACCTTTATAAGTGATCTGGAAGATGGGATCAAGTGTACCCTTATAAAGTTTGTCTATGGTCTCAAACTCAGTAAGAAGGGGGAAGCCTGAAATATGAGGAAAGGCTGAGAGAACTGAGCTTGTTCAGCCTTGAGTAAAGAAGGTCTGGGGGAGACAGCTTCACCATGTTCCAGTATTTAAAGGATGGCAGCAAAGATCAGATTCCTTTCTTACAAGGAGTCTTACAGAAAAGGTGAGGGGTAATGTGTAAAAATAACTCTTGGGGAGATTATGATTGGACACAAGATGAAAAATATTTGCAATGAGAATAATCTCTCCAGGAAAGTGGTTGATTGACTGACATTGGTCACTTTTAGGATTCATCTGAACAGAGTGCTGGGCCATCTTGTCTAGACTGTGCTTTTGCCAAGAAAGTCTGGCCCAGATGATCCTGGAGGTCCCTTCCAACCTTGCATTCAATGCATCTGTGATTACATGATCACATTTCTCTAAGTATAGCCTTCTTGCCTTTAACTGTCTTTCTGTTTCTGTGCATCCCATGAAGTGCCTCAATAACTCTATGTTTAAGTTACAGGCAGCCTATCCTACCCAGCATCCAAACACTGTTCTACTTGGAACACATTTTGCAGCGATACTAGACACACAGCACCTGTCCAAGGTCAAAGTCAGTAGAGAAGGTTATTGTGCTCTTCCTCTGTGTAACAAATATGGTAATGAAAATGTTCCTGGGATGTTGTAGACCAAGGTTTGAATCCCATTTTCCCAGAGGGGATTGAAATCTGTCTCTCTTACCTCACCAGAGAGTTTCTAAAGCAAACCTTCCCCCATTCCTAGCACAACCGTTCTTCTGTGAAGACAAAAGTTTAAGATTCAATGTGAAAAAATAAAAATTTAAAAAATAATAATCCTGATTCTGTAACCAACTGTTTATGGAATTCATCACTGGAGGTGTCCTTGCTGAACATTTTAGTGTTTTATATAATGTTATTAAATCATTCCCTCGAACACAGGTCCCAGGCAGCAGACTGTACAGTCTGATCTCCACTCTGACATGATGAATCTTGAACCTTTTTTTCAGAGTGCTGAAAAGCCCAAGTATGTAGGGGAAAACATCACAGCGATCCTCTAAATCAGGGAAACTGAGGGAAATTAGGGAAAACCAAGGTTTTAGACACTCCCTGCCTTTCACAGTTGCAGAGTCTTTCTGCATACTGTATAAAGATCTGTAAGAGTATGGTGGCACTCAACATAGGCTTCTGAATTAAACTCTAGTAGTTGTGTCTCTGCAAATGAGTTGCTCAAGGACCTTGCTTTGTGGCTTATGAGCCATTTTTTCTTCATCTTGCCTTTCTTACAAAGACAAGTTCTGTCACTTGCTCTGTTCTTGGTGCAGTGCAGCTTGTGTCTGTCATGAGTGCAGAAAGGACTGTAGAGTTTCAGTCTGACCCAAGGAGGGAGATGAATGCAAATCACTGAGTTAGTGCTGCAGTGAATTTTGAGCATTTTGTTAGCAGTCTCAGTCACTCAAACCAGGGATGGAAGAGACCTGGCTCATCACAAGTGATCAAGCACAAAAAATCCTGAGGATCTGGCATTTCTTGAAACTAAAGATTTTTCTAAGGGATATTATTAAGACCTGACTTACTCAAAGGCTTCCAACAGCTTCATCTAGATCCTTAATTTAAAGCCCACAGAATGTAATATAAAGAATCCCACAGATATTAGGATTTTTAGGTGAACCATGAAGATGACTTCTCAGGACTCTCTTTAGGGAAAGTTTTGCCCTGAATCCACAGCTCTTCTGAAAGAGAACACAAATGTGGAGCTCCAGCTCCTCCAGGAATCTCTCTGAATGAGCTCTGTCATGCTTATCTCTCCAAACAGCCAGGTCTGCTGACAGAGATACCAGTGTGGGGCTGCTTAACCTGGAACAAAAATATCAGGAACTGTACACAGGATGAAGTGCAAAGCCAGGCAGCCACTGGCTGACAGAGGAATGTCATTTCATACAAGGTGTATTTATTAGTAACTATTTTAAGAAGTGCTGCTATTTCATTTGCCAGCTTCTTCTGCTGCAAGGTTTCATGCCCTTAGCTCTAGAGGAGAGAGGAAGGCGGTGAAGTTCATTAATTAACCATTGCTGCAGTCTGAGAAGCAGCTGAAGTATATCAGTGTAAAAAAAATCAAAACTAACACAAGCCAATTTTTTTCCACAATCACAGCAAATAATTGTAGTTCTTCCAAAGAATCTGATGTTGGTGTTATAATTTTATATGATGTATTAGTTTAAATTTAGATAACAGTAGTCCACAGTAATTGTAAATTAAATAATAAATGAGTAAATGAAATAATATCTGAGTTCAATAACATAATTTTTTACTTCAATTTTATTTTTCAATTTTGATTTAATAATCACTTTGCAGTTTTGTATTTTTCCTCTACTTTTACTTTCCTTTCCCTTTAAAAAATGCAGAATTTAATTAAATTAATGGAAATATTCAATAGTATCAGAATCTTTATCTTGAAAATCAGTTTATGTCTTTGGGTGGATCCAATCTTCAGGCACTTTACTATTCTCCTTTGTTCAAACTCTCCTGCTTCATTTACCTTAGAACTACTCAGTGATGGAGTTATCTATTCTGTGTTCCTTGCATTAGGTCTGCCACAGTAGAAGGCTCATTCATAAATCCATGACTATCACCACAGTGCAAAGAAGAAATAATAAAAAACCAGGAAAATTAATCAGCACAGAAAAATTAAATTATATTACATGGTATAGCAGAGGTTATATAATTCTGGAGCTAGGATCTTAGGTAAAGAAATTACTTAGATCTCAAGGAAGTTATTCAAAGAATGGCATGAGATCTAGATATCCACATTCATTTATCCTATGATTCTCTTGTCATATGGGAAAGTACCTCCAATGCTTATTAATATTAATGACCTTCATAAGCATACTAGACAGGGTTATAATTGACATAGAAATCATCCCACACGTGCTCAGTATAATTCAGTGTGCAGCTATGCATGTTCTCTTAGAGGAAGGAGTAATATTCACCACAGATTTCAGCTAGGGATTGGGAATGAGGATCACACCTATTCCATCACTAAATTAATCATTGGTCTGTGGTGACCCACACACGTCTTTATGCATTTCAGAGCTTCATTTGATTTGAAAATTTGCCTTCCTCAGCTGCTGTAATAAGTGACTAATATGTTCAATTGTTTTGAGATTTTTGTGTAAAACATTCCAACATCTTCTATGATGCATCAAAAGAGGAATACTGCATTGGCTTCTTTCAGCCATGCACATTTTTGTCGAAATATGACTCCATTGAAGATAGTGGGAATGCATGCATTTAACTTTATTCTTTCTTTAAAGACTTGGTTCCACATCATTCTCTTCAGAGCTGGAAGGTATGTCCTATAAGGAGAAGTTAAGAACTCAGGTTTTGTCTAGTTTAGAGAAGGGGAGGCTGAGGTGTGACCTCACAGTTTCTTTAGGAAGGGAAGTGGAGAGAGAGGTGCTGAGCTCTTCTCCCTGGGATCCACTGACAGGACATGTGGGAATGGTTCAAAGCTGGACCAGGGAAGGCAGAGAATAGAAATTAGGGTGCATTTCTCTACCCAGAGGGTGTTCAAATATTGGAACAGGCTCCCTAGAGAGATATGCTCCAAGTTTGTCAGTATCTATGAGGCATTTGGACAATATCCTTAATAATGTGCTTTAACTTTTGATGGCCCCTGAAGTGGTCAGGCAGTTGGACTAGAAGGCTATTAGGTCCTGTGAAACTGAAATATTCTATTCTATTCTATTCTATTCTATTCTATTCATTTTAGCCTGATCATCAATGATTCTAACATGCACCTGTACTGAGAAGATGTAAAAGTAGGTGTCATGTAGGTGGAAAAGGACCTGGGGGTGCTGGTCGACAGCTGCCTGAACATGAGCCAGACTGTGTCCAGGTGGTCAAGAAGGCCAATGGCACCTGGCCTGTATCAGCAATAGTGTGGCCAGCAGGACCAGGGCACAGATCTTCCCCCTACCCTGGGCACTGGTGAGGCCACACCTCCAATCCTGTATCCAGTTTTGGGCCCCTCACTGCAGGAAAGGGCAGTGTCTCACACAGACATTGAGGGGCTGGATGTGTCCAGAGAAGAACAACAGAGCTGGGGAAGGGTCTGGAGCACAGGTCTGATGAGGAGCAGCTGAGGGAGCTGGGGCTGCTCAGCCTGGAGAAAAGGAGGCTCAGGGAAAACCTCATCACTCTCTACAAACCCCTGACAGGAGGCTGTACTCAGGTGGGGGCTGGTCTCTTTTCCCAAGTAAGAAGAGACAGGATGAGAGGGTGTGGCCTCAAATTTCCCCAGGAGAGGTTTAGATTAGATAACGGAAAAAATTTCTTCATCAAAAGGATTTTCAAGCACTGGGACAGGCTGTGCATGGGAATGGTGGTGTCAGCATGCCTGGAGGGATGTAGAAGGTGTATGTAGGTGTGACTCTTAGGGACATGGTTTAGTGGCAGACTTCGCAGTGCTGGGTTAACATTTGGACTTGATGGTCTTAGGGGTCTTTTCCAACCTAACTGATTCTATGATTCTTTCTAATAACTTATTATTGAAACATTAAGGGTGTAGTATACCTCAAAATGGTTGGAGAGATTTACAGTAGATTCCTCCAGGGTATGAAGGTCCTTGAGAGAAGCCAGTGAAAATTGTTTTTTGATACTTAAGCAGAACTTAAGTAATATTAAATCTTTCTAAAGGGCTGTACAAGTTTTACAAGTTGCTGTAAAATGTTTTTGACATTCCAAAATGTAGCCAAATGTCACTCTGACTGATGCTAGGACAATTTACATGTTTTCTGCAATCCTGAGAGTAATAACAGTTTGCTGACAGCAGTAGGAAGAGAAGAATTTATTATATGTATTTAATTTGTGCTAATGGAATTGCTTTTGTCTGCTGTGTTCCATTAGCCACCTGAGAGGCTGTAAGAAATGCCAGAAGTACACATGAAGTTTCCCATTTTCTATGTGATGGTACAGGATGGTAGGCCCCATTAATCTTCTTATAATCTCAATAGCTCTTCTTGCTTAGAAATTATTTTTTCAATGACTTATTACTTTCTTCCCTGTAAAAATGTACTTGTGTCTGGTTATTCTTAAGGAACATTTCCTGATGACAGCCACTCTTCTTTGCTAACACTGCATGATAGATTATCTAACACAAGCATTCAGTTACTTCACATCTCATCAACTATCAAAACAATAAAATCTAAAACCTTTAAGTACAGAATTCTCTGAGGCAATGTGACTTTGGAGAACGAGTGTAAAAGAATGAATCTTAACATGTCAATTATTTTAAACCCAAGAAAAACACTCATATACATAAAAATTGGTATAAGTTTAAGTTGTTCAAGTTGTTTAAGTTGTACAAAGTCCCTTAGACTTTGTACAAAGTTTTTTAAGGTAGTTGCTGCCTTCCTCTTCAAGCAGTTAGCAGAACTTGGCTGGCCAGATTGCTTTCCATGACACCAGAACATGCTGCCTTTCACACTGAGTTTAAAAATGGTCTATCCAAGTGAATTTATTAAAGAACACTTCTGATGGTGTACAAAAATGAAGAGGATTTGAGATCACTTCTGGTTTTCTTCTGCAATGCAAAGCTTCTGTAATTTGACTTGACCTAGTTGATTTTTTTAAAAAACCTAAAAGCAATGTATATATCTAGTAAGATTTCATGTTTAAATTTCTAAAGGTTCAGACCACTTCATAGATTTACATTTTTTTATTATACAATGCAAATACTCAGCAAAAGTGATGCTGTGAAATTTCATGCTTTATTCCTTTTTTTTTTTGAAACTTGCTTTCAAATTCAGTAATTACATTTGCAAGTCAAAATAATATTTACTATGTCCCTAAAGTTTGTGTATATCTGAAGGTAGTTTATAGGTGCAATTTAAAAATGGAAAATATGCACACCATTAATTAAGAGATGTTTTTTCTAACTACTGTAATTAAACTATAATCTGGAAATCAAACTGTCATATTCTGGCTAACAGCAATATGGATTCAGCAGCTGCAGCTTTTAAGATACCTTGAAAGGTGTTTAGTCAAAGCTTAGTGCCCTTTACTACAGAATGACAATTCATGGAATCTCAGACAAGGAAAAAAAAAGAAAATGCTAGAGCATCCTACAAGTAAGGAAATAATTTAAAATCTATATCATAAACACACAAATACACAGAAAACCCCCAGGTTTT
Source organism: Dicaeum eximium (assembly GCA_013396995.1). Lineage (NCBI taxonomy): Eukaryota > Metazoa > Chordata > Aves > Passeriformes > Dicaeidae > Dicaeum > Dicaeum eximium. The sequence continues at coordinate 3,825,997 of VWZP01004506.1, read as the reverse complement.
CTTGAAGACTTTGTACAATACTTGTGGTCTCCAAAACATGGAAAGATAGATGGTCACAGAAATTATTCCCAGGATAGTCATCTGGCCAAAGCCCATTTTTCAAAGCGATCTAGGAACTTAAAAATATATCAGGTGGTGAGGGAGAATTTCAGCCCTTCACTAGCTCTGTAAATCACTTCAGTGGTTTTGAGAGTGCCTTGTGGGACTCAGTAATTCCCACCAAACTCAACAGAGTTTAATAGTCTTATGTGCAGACAACACAAAACTGGGAGGAGTGATTGATGCACCAAATGACTGTGCTGCCACTCAGAGGGACCTTGGTGGGCTGGAGAAATGGACTGACAGGACCATCATGGAGTCACAGAATCACAGCATCCTTAAGGTTGGAGAAGATCTCTCAGATCATCGAGTCCAGCTCTGAACCCAGCACCACTTTCACCACTAAACCATGACCAGTGCCACATCCACTGGCCTCCTCAACAGTCCCAGTGGTGATGACTCCACCACTTCCATGTGTGGTCTGTTCCAATGGCTGATCACACTTTCAATAACAAAATTTTTACTAATATTCAATTTAAATCTCTCTGGAAGGACTTGAGGCTATTTCCTATTGTCCTGCCACTTACTACCAGGAGAAGAGACACTTGTGTACACCCTCCTGTCAGGGAGCTGTAAAGAGCTATAAGGTGCCCCATGAGCTTTCTTTCATCCATGCTGAGCCCCCCCAGCTCCCTCAGCTGCTCCTCATCAGACTTGTACTCCAGCCCCTTCTCTAGCTTCATTCAGCAGAAGGAAATGCAACATTTGCACCTAGGAAGGAATAACCCCATGCACCACAGCAGACTGGCAGCTGAGCAGCTGGAAAGCAGCTCTTGCTGAGAAAGCCCTGGAGAACCTGGTGGACACCAAACTGACCATGAACCAACAGGCTGATGGCCAAGGGCCTCCTGTGCTGCCTTAGGAGGAACATTCTCATTGGGTTGATGAAGGCAGTCTTTCCCCTCTGTTTGGTCCTCCTGAAACACATCTGGAGTGTCAGGCCCAGGGCAGGACTACCCAGCACAGAGACACATGGACACACTGGAGTTAGTCCAGAGAAGGGCTATGAAGATCTGCCAAATGAGGAAAGGCTGGCAGAGCTGGGACTGTTCAGCCTGGAATGAGAAGGAACAGGGGTGTGTGAGGGGTGATAATTATGTATGAATCCATTACTCTAAAGTAAGGAGATAAACTTTTCTCAGCAGTGCCCAGAGACAGGATGATAGTCAAGGTGCATGAACTGAAATGCAGGAAATTCCACTTAAATATAAAAAAATATATTTTTTTACTCTAAACATGAATGAGAACTCTGACAGGTCACCCAGAGATGTTGTGAAGTCTTTCTTCTTGGGAATATTGAAAATCTGACTGGACAACACCCTAAGCAGCTTGCAGGTGATCCTGCTTTGAGGAAGATTTGACAATATGATCTCCAGAAGTCCTTTCCAAACTCATTGATTCTGTGACAACAGTATTGTTTCAAGAATACAGATACAAAGATCTACTGAGGATCTGGAGGACAGAACCAACATGGGAATCCAGACTGAACATGGTTACATGGTCATGTGCAAGGCACATCTCCTGTGATCACAGGGTGAGCCCTGGTTTACATCCCATACCTCCTGCACATACTTCAGCCCATTCTAGCTTCAGGTCATGAGAGAGGCTTGCCTGCAGGTCTGTAGCATGGAATCATGCAATCATCTAGGCTGTCAAAGACACTTCAGATCATCAAGTTTAACCATAAACCTAAAAGTACAGAGTCCAGCACATGTTGTCAGCTCTCATTTCCTCGTGGGAGTTGTTCTATGGGCTTATCACCACCACACGGTTCAAAGCTCAAAGCAGCAACCTTGTCTTCTCCATCCCCATCTACGACATCAAGCACTGAGAGCACAAGCTTACAGCCAACACCAGGCACATGCTCACTCCACACTTCTTTTGGGGAGCAATTCTATTCTCCACTCCCTAGATCTCTGTGGTCTGTGCAATATTACAGGTGGAAGAGTTTGAACAATATTAGAAATACATGTCTTTCCTTCTAACAGCAATAAAAATCTCCTCTACCCGTACCAACCATTCAGTTTCAGGTGGTCAGATTGCTGTGTTAATGTCCAGATTTGTGATCTGTGTGTGTGTGTGTGTGTGTGTGTGTGTGAGGGTGTACTGTGTTCTCCCTGGAGCTTTCTCAGCAGTCTTCAGTGCCAAAGAAAGCTGGAGGCAGGTTTACCCTCAGGTCTATCAAAGTTAGAACAATGTTTTGAGAAATAGATACTATTTAAGAAAAATAGAAACTACCCTCCCAAGAAAGCACTGATGATCTTTAAACATCCTGTTTTCAGTCGGCGTGGATCCTGCTTATTTTCACTACTTCTCAGGATAGAGAATTATCCTAAAGGAAAATGAAGAGACAGCTGTGACAACTTTCAAATATGGAAGGGGTTGCCACAGAGAGGAAAAAATCAATTGTTCTTTGTTTCATCTATGAGCGATCATGACGTGATGGGTTAAGTTATTGTAAGGAATAGTTACATTAGATAGTAGGAGAAATCTTGAAAAAACAACCTAATAATGGTACTTTAAATAAACTCATTTTGATTGGAAGGCTTTACCTTGCAGTATAATTAAACAGTTTATAGAAGCAATTTTTAGGAGTGATTTAGGTAATATCCAGGACCCAAGAGCATGGGTTAAGTGACTTATCAAGGTTTTCTCATGCCCTACTTTCTATAATTAAATGGTACTTGCTCCTAATTTTGACTATGATGCAGTGTTCTCACCCCCAGTTTGAAACAAAGTAAACCATTTCATATATATATAATGATTGCTGCCCTGAGGCTGATGGATTAGTCTGAATTATTTTCATTTCTGTAGCCTGAAATGCCACAGCTTCAGGTATTTATATTTGTGTTTTGCTACAGACATGTTGGATCAAATATTGTCAATAATATTGTTGATGGTGCAAGAAAATGACAGAATCTGATTGTCTCTTCCAGGAGAGTAACAACTGGTGGAGAAATTGTGTTGCCAATAAAGTCATGTTGAAGACAAAAAAAAGAGAAGAGTGAATCTGTTGATTGAATAGGGGCTATTTTTGTCCATTGAAAAGTATTTTTTAGGTCATGATCAGCTCATTTTACTTCACCTTTAATCTTCCTCATCTTATGGCATTAACCTGGTCTGATTTGTTTATTGTCATGGATGTATATACATAAATATTTTCAGAGGAGCAGTGTTATTTTAGATTCTGTCTATTGTATAAATGTGCATATACCACTTAATTATAAAGAATAAGAATTTTCCTGGTCATTCCTGCTCTAAGCAAATATTTCAGTAACTGTGTGCATTAAAAGATATGTCTCACAAATCTTTGGGACTACAGCTGACTTTAGGACTATGTGGTGCACATGAAAATAATGGAAACAATATAGGCATACATCAGTAAATATAGAGATTAATTAATGCTTGCTGAGTAGCTGGAGCATCATTAAGAGGTGGAAAAGTCCTGTCTCTAACTTTGCATTTAAATCCCCTCTAAACTCTGGGAATGCTCATGGGACATCTTGTCTCGCCAAGTTTCTCCATGTGTGACACCTACAACAGGTTCATTAGACCTGAGGGTGCTTTCTGTCACTGCAGTGACAGAGCTCCTTCCCTAGGGCTGAGCATCTCACTCCAACACAAACAGGGAATTGGGCTTTTACTTTGGAACAGACGCAAAATATTTCCTTCCTTCTCCAAGAAGGAGAAAGGCCTTAGTAGCAGACAATTTTAACTCAGGAAACCTGGTGGGTAATGTTCTCTTCAAGGGCAATAAACTCTGACCTTGGCACGATATTTTAATCACATTTTTCATGTTGTGAAGGGCTATTCAGTCTTTCAGCAAAATGCTTTCACTCACAGACTACAAAATCAGTAGCAGCCGTTCAGAGTAATTATACAGACAACTTTAATGAAATATTTTCAGACAACATTTCTACTCCTGCCAGACACAGGAGTCTCTTTGAAACATGAATACTTTGCAAATTATGCTGGATTTTTTGTTCAGGGGGACAATGGTATTAAACACACAGGCAAAATACTCAAGAAGAACTCTTGTTCTTCTTAGTGGAAGTCAGGTGATAGGTAAAGATGAAGATGTGCATTTGAAGATGTGCACATTGACAGTGTATGAATTAGGATGCATTTTTCCAGAAATGTCTGGATCATCCCATCCAAATGCAGTGGCATTACTGTGTTCCTGACTAGACTGGCTCCTGAGCTACCCCCTGACAACTGCAAGCCGTGCAGATCAGTGGTATCTTGTCATCCAGCAAAGAGTTTTTATTGAATACTGAGGTCAGCAGGAGCTGACACCTCCCAGAGGAGGGATTTTGCAGCTCTGAGTGGCAATGACTCCTCCATTTCAGTTTTCCAGTTGAACTGGAAGCTGAGGAGTGCCACATGCTTCCCACATGCTGCAGGTGTGTTCTGAAACTTAAACATCTCTGAGTCACCACATTTTCCCTTCTGGGGCCACCAGACATGGATCAGCCTAAGAAAGACATTTCCACACCAAAAAGTCTGAGGTTTTCAGAAATGCAGCAGTTGCACTGCTTTACTATTTACTAGGGAAATACAAAAGATGTGACGGTGGCGTTTGGGTTTTTTCCCAAATTCTGCCAAGAACTGAACATTTTAACATAGAAACACACACACTTTTAAAAAAAATTAGCACTTCATAAAATTGTTCTGGTTCTCCATATTGGTCTGGCTTGTCTCCAGATATTGTTCCCCCATATTTGTATTTTTAATATCATCTTGTGAGGTATTTAGTCACAGTGTTCTACTTTTATAATTAATATTTTTCTCCTTAAAAGCAATAACTGGCACGAGTTAGAGTCCTTGTCTTTTTTAATAAACTGTGTAAAATACTATATAGGAACATGTCAAAAGGTAAGAAAGAAGACCAAAATGCCTGGAAAATGTAATTTATGATACTTCCACATGGTGTATTTATTGGAAAAATATGTTAGGTTTGTACTCATATAATGATTAATCATGCTGACTTTAACAAATGGATGTGAATATTCATGAGGATGATGACATGGAGAAGTCATTTGAACTTGTACTTGTTTTTACCTAAAATTTATTATAGGTTACACACAGTGTTACTGTAAGTATCTGTTAGGTACTGTACGGTGTCAGCCATGAGATATCAGCTTTATACCAACAACTAGTGAGTTCATAATGCTGTCTGCAGACGTGGCTTTAACTGCTTTCAACACCACACTGTCTAAACAAGAAGAAAATAACTTGAACAATGGAGCTTGGCTGGGGCCTTATTTTACTTTAAGAACAGAAAATCCCTCTTTTTTTTTCAGTTTTAAACAATCTGATAAATGCTAACTGGCTGAGTGACAGACCCTGTGCAGTAAGAACTGATTTTATCCTTGTAGGGAAACCAAAATATTCAAATTGTTATCAGGAAGGAGCCATAAGCAATTCCTTAGGATATCTGAAATGCTTTGTTTCACTCATATTCTGATATCTAACAGATCAAGATTATTGGAAGAGACTGCTTAAAAAACCATCAGGGCCAGGATGAATGTCTCCATCAAACAGACGGAATCTGGATCAAGTGTTAAACTCAATTAAGTGTCTCATGCTGTCATTATCTGTGACCTTTCTCCTTTAACCCTTTCATAATTTAACTGCTAGAACTGTCTGGCTTTCAAAAAATATTAACCAGTTGGAAGACCAGTTTATAAAACTGTCTTCAGTTTTCTTTTTTAAAGTTCAGAAGTAATGTTCCTGCCTGTAATTCCACTAAAAAATGAACTGTATCAGCTAATTCTTGGCTGAAATTACGGGGTGGTTTTTGTGCCACAAAACACAACATCATCAGCCTTAGTATTCATATGCCAGCATGTTCAGAACCACATCCAATTTCTTTTCAAGCACTGGTCTGCTGAGTGCTCCTAAGAGCACAATATTTATGTATCCTGACTACAGTGATATTGACTTAAACATTAAATCTGTGAGCTAAATATTCACTAAGACCAAAAACTGCTTTGCCCAAGGAAATTTCCTTTTGAAGACAATCAGCCTCTGTGTGAGCAGGTAAAGGACTGACTTTGCTCCTGAGTGGGTGCCTTTACACAACCCAAACTGCAAAAATATCCACACCATTCATGGCTGTGCATTATATCAAACACTGTACACAGCCACCCTTATGTAAATCATCTGAGGGGCTCCTCTTTATGTCCATGTTAGTTTATGTCCATCAGGTTTTAACAGTCTCCAGCAGCATTCCTTGTATCAGCAGGATTCATTATTCAACATCAGAGACAGAGGTTGTTTTGCTTTGCGTCATTTATTTAATATTCCATGAACAATCCAGTTTCTCGTGCTTACACAAGCAGGGAGAACAAAGGCATGGCTTGTATTGTCAGGCAAGGAGAACTTGGCTCACGGTAAATATCAGGGTTTGATGTTAATCCCATCCTTGTTTTAAACCAGAATAAGCCACTGCCTTCAAAGGAATTAGTCCTAAATCAGACCACGTCAGTGCAAAATGAATCCTGCACTATGTATCTCCTCTGCTAGCAAAGTGTCAGGAGAAGCCTAATCCTTCATTATTTGTCTCTGGTATATTCTGTCAGCCAAGGACTGAATCAACTCTTTTCCACAGCACTCTCTGTACTTTTGATGTCAGTTTGACTTCTTCTAGCTCACCACACTGAAGCGTTCACCATGACTAATAGCAGAACAACACCCACAGGTTTCACAAAGGAAAATGTTTGTCCTTGCCTAACTCTCTGAGATAAAGTTCTAATCCAGCTGGTCTGGAATGTTGTAACCTCTCATGGCTTTTTTCTGGTACATTTCCATTTGCTCCCATGTATTTTCCCTATTTTCTGTCCAGGATATCCCCTAAATGATAGTTTAAAAAACTTGAGATAAAGCACACTTTAAAGAAAATATCAAATAACATTAGATATCAATAAAATTCCTGCTTAACCTTGAGTGAGTCATGTTTCCTGCAGTGCCTAAGATGTGCTCAGTTCAGCCCTGGAGGACAAAGTCTCCTGGGCCCTATTACAAATCCCCAGCCATCCTAAAGTTTTCCTTGCAAGTTCATCCATACCTTCATGGGATCTCCATGTCCTGAAGTCTCCCAAGGTCATAGCACTGGTTCTCAGTGTGGTTAAGGATGCCTGAAATTCTGTGTGCACTGAAGTCAGACTACAACTACTTCTTTTAATATCCCCAAGATTTCTCTGAAGTAAGTGTAGGTCTCATGTTTACAGCTCAANTGGGGGGGGGGGAGGGGATAGTTTTGGGGTTTTTCAAGGTTTTGCTAAGAAAGGACTCTTGAAATGGAACTGTTGAGTTCTGTCTTTTCTGATTTTCAGATCATCACAGTCAGCAACAAAAGGAGTTACCGAGGGAAAAAATAAAGACAGGAATATCAATTTCTGTTCTAGGAGTTTTCTGGTCACTTTTCAAAAAATAATTTTAAGTGGAAGCAGAGCTGTCATGATGGGAAATTTGGAGAGAGAGGATATTTTCCATATTATTTCTGGTCTAGCAAAGCTAAAACCTGATCTGGGGACTCTAAGTTGATTCTTGTTGTCTCACACATCAATCAGCTGTAAATTCAATAGTCAAGCTTTATCATCAGTGACACCCATGCAAAATGGCAGCCACTTACAGGTGAAACTGTGGGGAAAAGGTAGCCTTGAGACTGGCCTGCTGTAAAAAACACTAATAATAAAGTGTAAAGAACATTTGTTTCCATCACTGTTTTGGCCTTTTTTTTTTTTTNTGTTTTTTTTTTTTTTTTTTTTTTTTTTTTTTTTTTTTTTTTTTTTTGGTGAATAGTTTAAAACAAGAACAGCTGTAAGGGATGGTTTGTTTGCCAGCAGGTATCCCTGATTAATACACACAGGTAATTAGTAGAGCTTCCCATCAGAATACAAGCAGGTTTTGAAGGCTTGTTTGGAAAAGGACACTCAGCACTGTGATATCCCTCATGTATTTTTCATTAGCAGTATTCTCAGTACTATTTCAGTTAAACCAATTCACATTTTAATAGGTATTAGTCTCACTCTGACACAGACTAGAGTGGATTTCATCAGGTTGTCTATTTCTTAATAAAGAGTTCAAGAGTAATTTCAGATCATTACATTTTGCTATTACTTTATCTTTTCCCATTTTAATATCAAAAGGGGAAAATGGTTTGCAGAATCTTGCTTCTTTCTCTGTTGTATGGACATAGTTTGCTAATTCAGAGGAAAATGCGTGTGTCCTGGCCTAATATAGCTAGGAAGGATAATGAAAAGCTTCTCTTGTGTACTCTGCTGTTAGAGCTCTGTAGAATGCACCAAGACAGGGTCACCTGCACACAAATTATGGCAATTGCCAGTTCCAGTGGGAAGAGACATGGAGTATGTCCTGCAGGTAATTTCTGGGACATGAATACAATTCATCAGATGAAAAGAGCAATGGGGTATGCCAGAAAAGAGGAACAGCTGTCAGCCCTACAAACATAATTATTGGTCACCCTGTTTTGACATCTTGACATCTCTTGGGTAAGAGCCATTATCCAGAGCAATGAAAACAGCTGTGCAGAACCACACCCCAAAAATACTTAGCAGAAATGCACACTACAAAATTCAGTTCTCCTTAAAATATAGTGAAACTCTTTCCAATGCTGTAAAACAGTTTTGATGTGTTTTTCTTTTTTTCTTTTTCTTCCATCAATCCTAATTGGTTGCATAATCTAATAAGGGATCTACTAGGATTTCTTCTGCTTTGGCTATCTGACATTGACTTAGGTAAAACTATTGTAATAATTTGAAGAAAATTTCCAGAAGTGACTTTCATTTCAGGCATCCTAGTTTTAGGTTGTCCAGGCTCATCCTAAACTCAGTGATGCTCTCAGACTTTTCCAGACAAAGTGTCAGCTGAAATTTTTTGTCAGTGAGATGATGTTTTATGCTTGGTCCTCAAATACTGGTACATTTCTACTGGGAGACAGTTATTTACAACTCAGTTATCCATGAATTTAATGCAAGGGGAAAATTTAATATTTTGTAAGCGTTGCTTCAAAAAAACCCACAGGCATTATTTTTAATTCTCAATATCCAGAAAGCCATGGGCATTCTTCCCCCATTTCAGATTAATTTCTTGTAAATCTTTGTTTAGATGTTGTAACTTTCAGTTGGAGTAATTTATTTCTCAAGCAGCTTTAAATGGAATGTGGCTCCTTTTGAACATAATTATTTGGATATTTGCTTTGAACAGTAAATGTGCGGCTTGTAAGGGAGGACAACTTCTGCATAGAATCACAGAATATCCAGAGCTGGGAGGGACCCTCAAGGACCATTGAGGTTCAGCTCCTTGCCCTGCACAGGACAACTCCAGCAATCACACCTGAGAACATTGTCCAAATTCTCATTCAGGTCTGCCAGGCTTGAGGCTGTGACCACTTCTCTGGAGACCCTGTTCCAGGGCCCAGACACCTTCTGGGTGAAGAACATTTTCCTAATATCCAGCCTGAACCTCCCCTGACACAACTTCAGGCCATTCCCTCGAGTGTTGTGACTGGTCAGGAGAGCGATGAGATCAGTGCCTGACACTCCACTTCCCCTCACGAGGAAACTGCAGGCTGTGATGGCACCTCCCTTCAGTCTCCTCAAGTAACTTCAGCTGCTCCTCACATGTGTTCCTCTCTAGATCCTTCACCATCTTCATAACCTCCCTTTGAACATTTTCTAATAGCTTTATATCTTTCTAATACCTCTGGTGCCCAAAACAGCACACAGGACTTGAGGTGAGGCTGCCCCAGAGCAGAGCAGAGTGGGACAATCCCCTGCCTTGCCCAGCTGGCCATGCTGTGCCTGATGTCTCCCAGGACACTCTTGGCCATCCTGGTTTCCAGGGCACCTCTGACTCACGTTCAACTTGCCATCAGCCAGGACCCCCAGGTCCCTTTCCACAGCCCTATCCCAGGTGCAGAATCCAGTACTTGTTTTTGTTAAACTTCATAGAGCTGATGATTGCCCAGATATTTAATATGTCCAGGTCGATGTGCAGGGTTTCTCCACCTTTGAGGGATCAACAGCTCCTCCCAATTTATTGCCACTGGCAATAGAAAAGTATAAGGAAAATTTCAGAGCCAGACAGAGCTTCATGAGTCTGAAATATGGAAGTGCAGGAAGAGAAGCAGCTGCTTTGCACTCCCTTCTGAGCAATGAACTGAGAAACACTATCTCTTTGTTTCCTAATTTTCTCTGCCTGCCACAGGCTGCTTCCAGTGCTCTCTATTGCATAGGATGTTGTGCTGTGCCTTGCTTTTTGCCGTTTTTCCTTTTTTTTTTTGAGGGGGGTTGTTTGTTTGTTTGGTTTTGTTTGGTTTTGTTTGTTTGTTTTTTGGTTTTGCGTGTGTGTGTTGTTGCAGGATTTACTCCTGGTTAGACAGCACAGGTAATTTAAAATATTTCTGTAGTACAAGTGCTGTGGTTTCAAGGTCACATATATTTGGAGAAAAGAAGAGATTCCTGTCTGAGCCCTTTATGTTAACTTACAAACACAGCAAACAAGGTGATGTTTTTTGGCAATGAAATAATTACATCTGGAAGATTTGGCTTTAGATTTCTCCCTGTAATTACCCCACAATACAGCTGTCTCAAAGTAGAAGAAAAAGATACCATACTAACACACAGAAAACACTGAATGGAGAAAGTTATTAATGTCAAAAGGATAGGATTGTTTTTTCTAAATGGGAACATTTTCGATATCTGGAGTTGACAGTATCCTGTATACAAAATGATGACAAAAGGGCTGCTCAGTTAACTGGAGATGTGATCACCAGATTTCATTGCATTGTTCAGGATCAGTTCCTGGGTAAGTGTCAGAGAGTTCAGCTAAATACCTTATAGCCATGGAAAAGAGTTTCTAAAAAGTGAGAGTCATTTTCCCATCCCCCTTCATTCCCCTGTGTGCATGGGCTATGACCCTGCCACCGCCATTGTCCCAGTCATGTCTAGTCACTTTAACATCTATAAATAGAAAAATACCAAAAAAGATTATCCAAAGTCCCAGAATAGATTTTTTCTATTATTAAAATTATTCCTGAACTCGAAATTTTAGACAAACTCAAGGGGAGTAGGAGGAGATATGTTGAAACTTTGGGGCTGCTCGATGGCACCAGCAGGGTTATGTATTTGCTTGACTGCCTCAGCATCCCTCAGTTATGTCAGTCCTTATGTGTCTGATATCATGTATGATATCATTATGACATTATGTGGTTGATATGATTTTCTTGTAAGATCTTTTGTACCACACCATGTTGCAAAAGTTTTGCCGTAGTTGGTAGCCGATTTACCAAATTTGAGTGGCTTTAGCTATTTATAAGCAACTTAATAAGACAATCAATTTTCTACATTTCTAATTAATTTGATGGGAGGAAGAACAAAAAAGGATACAGCTATTTTCTCTAATAGTAAATCACACTCCTGAATATTAAAGATATATATTTTTAAATAATATCTGGAACTGGAACAATTGATTTGATGCAAACTTGTCATTGTTCAGAGGGAAAACGGTTTTTGTTTTCTAAATCACTAAAAGGGCAAAAATTCATGTTATGATATTCTGCAACAGGATGGAGAAAATTTTGTCTGAAACTAGTTGTTTTTATTGAAGGTAATCTATTAATTTCTTGTGGTACACCCTATGTTTTGATAGGGCCAACCAGCTTGAAGGCTGCACATTTCATGCACTTTAAAGGCCAGACTGTTCCTAAGTACACAGTGAAGTCCTCCAATGGTGGCTCTGGGAGTAGCAAGATCAGGCTTCTTAAAAGATCTTAGCTCTCCTAGAGGCATGAATAAGACCAGAGTTTTTGAAGAATCAGCCAACGTTCCCATGGGAGCTGTGCACAGCTGAACCACAAAATTCAGTTCTAAGAATGAAATCAGGTGGTGACGTTGGTACAAATGGCTTCTTCCAATGTAGCAAATCAAGGGTGGGTGGGGTAAAGCTGTTCTTAGCCATCACAGTCTGTGCTTGTCTAACTTTGCCATAAATAAACATTATGCTATTCTCCATCCCTGCCTTCCCAGGGGTGGGGTATATTTCTGTCTTTCAGTGAAGTACGTGTCTGTAGATGAGATAAAAGAGTAGCACTCACTCCAGCTGTGAGTAGGAGTTAAACACCTGTTGTATTGATGCATTGGAAAACAGAGAGGATCAGGGACAGGGGAGTTTTCTGGAAAGTCGTGGCAACAGAATAGGCACCTTTGTGGGCCAGATTGGTTTCCAATAAAAGTTAATGAAGAAGCACCCACAAACTGAAACAAAGTAAGCTGCCTCTTATCACGGCCGGAGAATTTAGCAATTATACCCAGGAGAAGTCAGAATGAGTGAACATTAGGGATAAAAACACTCTTTACAAGGTGATTTAGCAATAAGGCAGCAATGATTTCCATTTAATGAGTTGGCAGCAGTGCCAGCTATGAATGTTCACATGCTTCCTCTTCCTGTGGAGGCTGTGCTGTGAACTTAATCAGACGATTGCTCTAGATACGGCCAACACCAAATGTTTGTTTTTTAAACTGGCTAAGTTCCCTGATATAGTTCACAGCATGGTCCCACAAATAATTGATCTGGCACGACAAAGGGGATGCTGTACTGAAGGATCAAGGTGGGCATGAGGCAGTACAGAGAAACAGGTACTTACTAGTTTCTCTGCCAAGAGCTTTGATTCATAAAATCATACTCTCACTGGGAGAGAGAGGCTTGCTGCAGCCCCGCAGTGAGAGAGAAGTAGAGTCTGTGCTGCCAGATGTTCCTATTTTAGAGAAAGTAGAGCATTTTGGTCTTCTTGTGCAACTCTCAGTCCATTCCCAGCGACAAGTTCTTATAAGAGCATTTATTTTTCATCAAATAATCCAAGCAAGACAGTGATCAAGAAGGGGGAGAGTGTTTTCTGAAATGTTTTAATTACAAAAAACAACCTTGTGGTGAACTTCTATTTTTAGTTAAACAACTAATGAATAATCAAAATGCTTCTCCAAACTTAATTATCCAATAATAATTACCATAGCAACCAGTTCTTTATGTGGTACATGCTGAAAACACTCTTTAAGAAGCACAAGTTTACTTTCCCAGTTCTTCCAAAACAGACAAGAAATACTCTAATCTGCTGCTAAAACCCTGAGAATGTCTAGCTGGAGATTACATTGAAAACCATTTTGTTACTTCTCACATGTGTTTGGGTGACATCAGCCCTGACACTGCTCTGTTTCTATGTGGCAGAACAAAATTGCCTGCTGAAGATATTAATAATAGGTTTATATCTGGTAAACATTCTAGAGTGTATTTCTGCACTTGAGGTAGTAACACACAAGTTCACCATCCTTCTGGATTTCAGAATAATTTCTGAACTTAGTCAGCCTTCTCTCCTCTGCCTCCACTGTGCCTTCCATGTGGATATATGCTGTTGTTGTCTCAACTTCGTGATGAAGATTGCCTGAGTCAGTTACAATCTTTTAGGGCCATCTATCAATCAACATATTTCCAATCCATTTGGTTTGTTGAATGTTCATAAATATTCACTTTTCCTCAGGTTAGGTGCTCTTTGGAAGTGCTGAACTCAGTCAATCACTATACACTCCATAAACCTCTGTTAATAGCTGGCCTTATGGCTCTGAATTCCTTGATGGACAACTGCATATTTCAAAGAGGGAAATCATGGTAAAACCAAAACACAGTTCAGTTATGATTTTTGTAGTCTTGAAACTTCTGATATCTGCCAAACTTTCTTTAACTTGCTTCCAGTTATTCATAAGCTCACAGGATTCTGTGTTAACTCCTAAAAAAGGCCAAATCAATTAAGTGCTCTTAACAGCAGAAATGCCTAAAGATTGTTGTTGTGCTTAGCCCAATATCTCACCTGTACCCCTCTGAACTTCCTGCTCCTGAACTAGATTAAACTCTGCCTTAAAAACTGTCTGTAGCTGATTACCTACTACTCCACAACAGACATGGGAGTTGCTTTACCACCTTTTCAATGAATTTTCCTTTTCCTCTTCTCTTGCATTACTAAACTGAACTGTTTTGATTATCACTTCTTCCTGATGAGCCATGTCCGGTGCCTTTTAATGGTTTCTTTGAAACCTGGTGGTTCCCAAATCAACTCAAAATGTTTCCTTGGTTTTAGCTGTCTTGGCAAAGCTTTTTTATATGAGTGGCAGATAAAAATTATGTTATTTCAATCAGTGTGTTCTTTCAAATTTAAACGAAATTTACTTGTCTGACTTGCATCCTCTCCTTTCATATCCTTTGGTTTTTGCTGGTTTTCATAATGATTTTGCAAAGGGTTCTGAGGTGCCTGTATGGAGGACACTTCATAAATGACACTTCATTTGGCAAATGATTTCTATATGAACCAAGTTCTTCATCACCTCCCACGAGAAATGAAGAGCAGTTTTGGAGTAAGAATTTTAATGGTTGCTTCTTCTTTGGCCCCTCACTTCCAAAAGGGCATTGAGGTGCTGGAGCATGTCCAAAGGAGGGCAATGAAACTGATGAAGGGTCTGGAAAACATCCTGTGAGGAGTGGCTGAGAGAACAGGGGTTGTTTCATCTGGAGAAGAGGACACAGGGGGACCTCATTGCTTTCTACAACTACATGAGAGGAGGTTTTAGTAATGTGGGTGTCAGTTCCTTCTGCCATGTCTCAAGTGAAAGGACAAAAGGAAATGGTCTTAAATTGTGCCAGAATTAGATATTAGAAACAAAATTCTCTCTGAGAGAGTAGTCAGGCATTGGAATACGTCGACTGGGGAGGCAGTGGAGTCTGGAATTGATCAAGAGGCATCAAGATGTGTAACCTTGGATGTTATTTAAGGGTGATTATGGTGCTGCTGGGTTGATGTTTGGAATGGCTTGCCTTGAAGGTCTCTTCCAACCTTGATGACCAACTCTGGGATTCTGTGATTCTACTACCTTAGTGATCTTGCCAAGTAACTTCCTTTAGCTCTGTTCATCCTATTATGTGATTATGTGTAACTGCAGGTTCATCCCTGTTACAGAGATATTCCCAAGCAGTGTGGTGAAGGGTACATTCTTTACATTTTTGAAATATTCAAGAAGCAGACCTCTTCAGAGCCCTATTTAAAATCAAAATATATCACTCGTGGCTTTTTAAGATCACTTGCTGTGCTACTACTGTTTGATATTTAAGTGCTGTGCAAGGTACAAATAGATGTATAAATGTTGGGAAAGTATTTTCTTTTTCCCTACTGTGTGAGCATTGATTATTTTCAGGTCAGTCAAAAATATATGAAACTCTGTACATCTTTGAAAACAGAGTCCATCCTGGCTTGTAGCCTTGATAGGTTGTAAAAAATACTCCAAGACTTCTGGAATTGCCCCAGTAAGCTCAAGAAAAAAGGAGCAGCAATGAAAGACTCAAGTCTTATATGGTTTTTTTTATTCTTTTATAAACAAGAGCCCCAGATTAGTATGCCTTGCAAGTCATAGTGCTTTACACTTTGGAATGGTTTCAATCAGACTACCATGTGTCAGAAAAGCCAATTCTGCCCCTGCATAAGCTGTTGTTTTACCTGTAGCATGTTTTCCATTATTCCCTTTCTCCAAATCAAATTATATACTCATGAAATCTAATTGAAAGCCAAATTCTAGTGCATTTTCTCTAAGGAGATCTGCTGAAGTGAGTGGAACAAGTCCTGAGCATTAGCAGAGATGGGTGACTGAACTGGGCTCATGAGGAAATGGCAAATGAATTTGCAAGCAGAGGAAACCACCTTGTCACTGCTTTCATTGTTGAAATGCACTTTTCAAATGTTCAGGAGGGATTTTATTTTTTTTTCACTCTCTACTCTGACTTTCCTGGTGTGTGTGACAATACAGTTCAGGTCAAAGTTAAAAGTCAGTCAAAAATGTTTGAAAAGTTGACTCCTCCAACCTCCCCCAGCTGATTTCAGTAGTCCTGCCTAACAATTCAGTTCTGGGTTAGTTCTGATTGAAAGTCTCAATCTCATGTCAGCTCATCATATACCTCTCAGTAGCTTGCACTAGAAAGGAGTTATTTCATAGATAAATTAATGCCTTCTCTGGTTTATCTTGGAGCAAAGGCAGAGAGTGTCTGGGGGAAGGTGGCTGGTCCAGGGCAATGTCTCCAGTAAAACAGGGTATGGTAGATAACAGGAAAAAAGCAGTAAGCACAAAGGGAGAATAGTGATACATGCAGAGTGACTATGGAGTCTCAAATTCCTCTCTTTTAAAAAGTAAAAGTAAGGGGTTATGTTTTAAGTCAGTAAAATCAGGAATAGTGACAAGCAAATTAATTGGAAATTATTACTCACTGTTTAGAAACATGGTGCAGCAGTCAAAGAAATGATAAAACTGTGAATTAAAGGAAACAAAAGGAAACATTTTTATCACAAAGGACCTAATTAAATTGTAAAAAATCTTTATTATTGAGTGACATAGGAGCCTAATGTACTATTAACTTGAGAAAGGCATGAGGAAAAGTTGTGCAGGTGCACTGAGTATACCACCTCCAGAGGATCCTGGAAGACAGGGAGATGCAAGGATCATGATAATCATGCCCTACTTCTCACAAGCCTTGTCTAGACGTCTGCTTCTGGAAAAGGTTAAACAAAACTTCATCTGGAGCCAGGATATGCATTATTATTTAATCATGGCACATAAATTGCAAATTAATTCCCTGTACTATCGTAAAACAAAACTCCAGATTCAGAAATACAGGAATATATAAAGCTGAAGTTTCTGCCAGATGCTTTTGGTCTGATATCAAACCTCACTCTCAAACCAACATGACTGTGGGGAGCAAGACCTGCAGATCTGAGTCAAAGCATCTCAGTGAGATCAGGGATTCTTCTATTAGGACAAACAACTTGGATTTTAGGAAAACAGATTATTAGATGATAGTAAGAAAATACAACGCCTATCCCAAAATGTTCTGCAATCACAGATTGCTGGAATGTTCAAGACTGTTTTAACAAAACATCACTGAATGTTTGCTGTACTTTTGTACACATTGTCTACTGTTTTATCCTTCTGATAAATATCCTATCTGTTCTATCCTATCCTGCCTGAGCGCTCTCTGTTTTCCACTACCAGAGAGAGTGGAATTCCTGAATGATGAACTTGGTATGCCTTGTTGTAGTTGTTCTAGTGTTTTTATGATCCTCTAGGTATCACCCATAGCTATCAGAGCCTTTGAAATCTCAACTATTAACAAGGATGAGATATTGGACAAAGGTTCTGAGTCTGCAGAACTTTTTCCTGTCTCTAGTGCAATAAAATATTTCCAGTTTCTTACTGATTTTCCCAACCAATCCTCACTTCAATGGAGTTGATTTGCCCTGCCTTACAAACATGCAGAGCACAAAGAGAGGTCAATGACAGATAAATAATCCACTGAAATTTACACTGTCCAAGGATCCACTCCCTTTTGGCTCTCTTTGACTCTCTTGAGTTCATATGGCAAAGGAAGAAGCTGTGTAAACACAGCTTCTACAAGGAAAACCAGTTCAGCTCTTACGTAGATTTCAGCAAAGAAAGGTCTGTATACACAGGCACTGGCTGTGCAGGAATTTGGTTATCCTTTCAGCTTCCCCTGTTGAATAGTTCAGAATTCAGATTGTGCAAATCTGTGGTTTGGCATCAGCTTAAAATGAACATATTTTATTTGGTTGGTAATAATACAGTAACTATGATCACTGATATTAATAATACAATAACTATAATCACTGATATTAATTCTTAGCTAACTGGCATTTTTTGTTTTCCTTAATATGGCTTGCTTCCCAAACTAAAGCCATGGAACAAATCACAAAGTTTCTTGTACAGAAGAGGCAGTGCAAAAACAAATTGTTAATTACATTTGTAATCATTCCTGGCTAGAGCTCGGTGAGTCCATTTCTGGAAATATAATTTGTGGTTCAACCAGAGTTTAATGCCCCCAAATACTGGATATATCATCCCCAAGGCAGAGACAATTTACAAAGTTGATGTTTCTACTTAAGATCCAAGACATTCCTTTATGCAAACTTTCCTTACTGCTATTTTTGCAGCCTACAAAGCTGTCTTTGTCTCCCTTTCATTTTTTTAAACAGATATTTTTGCTTCTCCTGTCTAATCAAATCCTGTTTGTTGTTCATTGCAGATTGCAGCCCAGGCAGTGTTATTTATGTGCATGAACACTGCAGGAATCTTCATTAGCTACCTATCAGACCGAGCACAACGCCAAGCCTTCCTGGAGACCAGGAGATGTGTGGAAGCCAGGCTGAGACTGGAGACAGAAAACCAGCGACAGGTATGGTCACAGGGAAAACATTCCCATTTCTGTATTCACTGGTATTGATAATTGGACAAGACCAGGCTTTTGTAGCCTTGCTGGCTCCAGTGTGATACCACCTGATTTGTGCAGGTTGCTTTATGCTGTTACTGTGCTGGTGTATATTGAGTTGATGTGGTATCTAAAAGATTTCCCCTAGGAAACAGGATGAATAGAGTGGCTGTTCATCCTCCTTTCCCACAGAAGAGGCCATCAAATGAAACAGCAGCTGGCAGGTGTTTAAAAATGCTTCTTTACACAAGAGGAATTAAGCTGGGGAACTTCATGTTTCAGAGTGTTGTAGATATTAAAACTTGCATTAGTCAAGTGAAAGATATTCCAGAACCATCTGGATGCAGTCCTGTGCCATGTGCTCTGGGGTAGCTCTTCCTGAGCAGGGAGGCTGGACCAGAAGACCACTGTGGTCCCTTCCAATCTGACTGCTTCTGTGAGTCTTTCAAAACTAAGCAAGTTCATGGAAGTGAACTCTATCTAGGCAGAGAAAATACTAAATCATCCTTTCAGGCTCATAGATGGATTTTTGCAGCTGCAGCAAAGTATCACTATTCTTTTTCTCTGTTCTTAAACTCTTCTTGAAAAACCAACTTTTGGCCACTGTGTGCAATAGCAAACGGGGTTAGGTGCACTTTTGATCTGAACAGGTATGGTTGATCTTAGGTAGCCATTTCTTGTGATCCAAAATAAGTGTCAAATCAAAAGAAGTTTGCTACTTATTACGTTGCACCAAGGGAGCAGCATCTGTATCATATATGTTACATTGCTGTATCATTCTAAGATGAATTTAGCCTTTCATTTTGCCCTGCTGTATAAATATGTATAAGACTTCTCAAATTTATTTCACTTGCCCCCTGAAAGTCATGCTCATTATAGAGTCCTAGGAAGGTGTCCTGTTTTGGACTTTATTGACTAATGACTCAGAACACATGACTGTGTTGAGTAATGCCAAGAATCTCTGCCAGAACATCTCTGCAGCCATTGCTGATTGAAGACTTTGAGGGATATTATCAAGGCTGCTCTGTTCTTTTTTTTAACTGCAGGATCATGTTTTCATGCCTTTTGAAGATTTTGGGGTGTTTGGGTTTTTCCTTTTTCTTCTTGCCTAATTCTTCATAAACCATGATTTTATAAGCTTTACTTTGACCAACTCTAGTTTTCTAGAGTTCATTGTAAAAAACTTTATAACACTAACAAAAGATTCCCTTGTTCCCTTGTTCCATATCATTCTGAGATTTTCCCAGAATAGAATTATTTTGTCCTCTCATATAAAAGGAAGTTAGTACAAAGACAAATATTTTGAGAAATCCAATTTTATTGAACTTGTATTATCTATTAGGAAAATAAAACAGATATTTTCCATTTGGGTGGGCAGATTTTTTTTTTTTTTTTGAGAAGGGGGAAGTAGTGGTTGGATCTGAAATATTTGTTTTTATTAAGTCAGGTTGAACTGTGAATTTTGTCTTGGCCCTGTGCTTTGCAAGGTTTCAGGGCTGTGTTGTTCCTTGAGGGCAGAACTTCCTGGAGTGTTACCTCACTGCAGCTGAGATTCACCCATAACCAAACAAAGTAGTGTGTCACAGATATCATATGACTGGAAATGCAAAAGGGGAAATGTCCTTGGGCCAAGGAAAATGCCCACAGGAGAAAACTACAGACAACAGGATCGTTTCTAAAACTTAATGAAGTTAAGGAAATGAAAGATCTCTTCTAAAACTTAATTTATAAAAAACTAACTCAAAATTTTGAAACAAAACTTTTTTGAAATATTTCTGATTAATTTTCTTGGAACTTTGTGATTTTGTTATTGTGCACACTGCTATATATAAAAAGGTCTAATAAGCTTTTCAGCTTTTCATTTATATTTGGAACAGTAACATTAAAAAAATATTCCAATACTGGAACACCTGGATGAACGGGCATCCTGTTTCCCTTAACATTCTATTTTTTCCCATTTGCTTCTGAGGTAGCATCTCATTTAAGCAATTTTTAAACCTATCTGCTTTAAAAAGACGTTCATGCTCACTTAATGAGTACACAGGCAGTAATTCAGTGACTGCTAGCATTTTTCTATCCTGAGGACAAATACTGCATGATCCATGGAATCTGTAGTTCAGATGAAAGTAAAAAAACTTATTACCTGTTAATGCATATCAAATTTTCAAAAGTAAGGATTCAGGTTTACTAAATTAATTACATTACTTTAATTTCCTTAGAAGGGGGAAAAGAAGGTGGGAAAAGAGTGTGCAGGATGATGGTTGTGATGTGGCTTCTGAAAATTTCTGGAAATATTGTTAAGGAGCAAAAATTTGCAGAGAAAATAGAGTAATAATTATTTGTGTAATTCTTCCAGACAATAATTCCAGGAATTCCAAATTTATTCCACTTCCATTTATTTCCACTTCACTTCCCATAAACTGTTTAAACTACAGGGTACTTACAGCAAAGGCAAGGTTTTCATTGCTTTCAGTGGTGGTAGTGCTTCTTTTTATAGTAGTGGATGGCTTCAGTTAAATCTCTTGAGGCTTCTTTCATCCCCACACATCTTCTGCTTCTTAAACTGAAAGTAATAGAAAATTAAAATGTGTTGACATGTCATAGTATGGCATGTCATATGAAGTGTGACAGCTTGCCAGAAAGATCCTGTGAGGTCCCCAGAAAGATCCTGTGAGGTCTGTTTTTTTCTTTACTTTGTTTAAATCAGAAGACCAGTAAAATTAAAGTAAGAACAAAACAAGATGAGTTTTAAACTAAAACAAGGAGTGGTATGCTTGTCCATAAACAACGAAAGAACGAGGCTCCAATTTTATATAAGCATGGAAGTTATATAAATGCTTCAGATATACTTCTATTCATTACTGTCTATTGTTAAAACAAAAAAAATTAAGTTTCTGGTCTCCCAAAATGACCCTTCCAATTTCTCAACATCCCTTGGATTCATAATCTTTAATCTTCTGTCACTCTAATACCGATAAATGCTACAGTTCTCATTATGCAGTATTGTGCAATGCCCAAAAGAGCCAGTCATGGAAAGTCACCCAATTGTGAGCCAAACATTTTATAATCTGTGCTTTAGAACAAAGCAAGAGGTACCATTAGGAATGTGGAGCTGTACAAGGAAACAATAATACTGACAAGGAAGGATCTCTTGTTGTCAGAGGCTCTTAAGGACCCTCTAATAAGTATATGTGGATTTTCTGGGATACAAATATAAACTTGTTACTGTGCCAGCTTCTGCTGCTGGCAAAAAACAAGAGATTTTTCTGTATTTACAGATATATTTCATATATATGAGCTGATTTTTTTTTTCAGTGAAAGCAGTTTCATTCATTCACTTGCAAACACTGCATAAGGAGCGATGAAAATAGGAGGTGAAATCACCAAAATCCCACTGGTGATGAAAAAACATTTTTGTTGTTCTTCATGTTACTCTGACCTGTAATTTGGATGTCATGTGTTTTTCAGATGTCATTATCTTTGTGAGTTTTCACGGTTTAAGAATTCCTTGCATTATTTCGTTTTTACTGTGAAGTTTTCCAGTTTGACAGTCAAAGCCATTTTGCTCAGAAATGAGTGGGCCTATGGTCTCTGAAAATCTGAAATAGCTCCATGGGCCCATTTTCCACTGAAAATACCTTCAGGTGCAAGTTCAGCTTTTGCAGTTGCAATTCATTCAGTAACTGTACAGAGAGGAAGAAAGTGCAGTGCAGACCTGGATGATGCAAAAGAATTCATGGAGCCAGTCTGATCCAGGGCAACCTGACTCCAGTTTTGAAGTGACTCAGTTTCCAGTATCTGTTTCCAAAAGTCTATATACAATAAAGCTCCTACATTTTTTTTTATTCTGTCTTCCCCATCCCCATTCCTATTTACTGTCAACAAGACTTGACAAAATATTCAGAAGTGTTTCAGAAAGTCAGGACTTTCAGTTGTATTTTCAGATCATCAAGGATCTTATTTTCTATTGTTATCCTTTTGTTTTTAAGCACCTGGGGTAGTTAAAAGTACATATTAGCATTTTCAATTACAGTGAATTTCCTAACTCTAATTGCTCTATTATGAAAATGAGCAGCAGTGTGGCTACAAAGGAGAATTACTCCAGCAGTCATTGCTAATGATGTTTATGCACTTACCTGTATGCCATTATCTGTGTGTCACCATTTGGAAATCCCAGCACCCTGGGAAATTGATGGAACATCTGTGTCTACTTATTACCTAATTTCCATTAAAAAATTAAAATTTTTGTGAAAATATAAAACATTTCAGAGCTTGACTTAGTTAAAGGGAGCTGATGAGTACCAGAAATACTTTATCACCAACAGATGAAAATATCAGAGAAGCAAGCTGCAGGAGGCAGCACAGACAAATGTCAGCCTCTGTTTAGCAGTTATTGATAAAATAATGAGTTTAAATATTTTTTAATGAATTGTAGTTAGTGACATGTTCTTAAGAGATGTATTTGTATCAAGCAGCCAAATATGGCCACCAAAAAATGTCCTCTGATTTTGTTTTCAAAACATTGCAATTATGAATAAAAAACAAACATGAGGCTCTCAGTTTTCATAAATCCATTTTATTTCAACAATATCGAAACTTTCTACTACCTGTTTGAAATTTTGATTTAATATTTTCATTTGATATCAAAAATGTTGACAACCAGTGCTGTACTTTGTTAATGAGCACTTCAAAGACACTGCCTTTGTTTTCAGCTTGATTTTGTTGTAAGGACACAGCAGGTAATTCTGCTTTCATCATATCTGGGCAATGAAAATAGATAGTCTAACTCTCTTAATTAGCTACTGAAAACCCTTCAAAACCAATGAGTGTGTAATTTCCCTCAGTGTGAAAATGCTGTGAAATTTCCTTAATGAAGAGCAGAAACTTGCACTAAATTTCTTTTTCATTTCTATTTCTCAGGATACAAAATCCCTAAGTTTAAATGAAAGACATATTAAATCCAGACACATACTGAAATGATGACTTTATGTAGAATTGCATTCAATATATATCAGGTGTCCTGACCTGCTCTTTCTCCAATCTTTACTTGAAATTTGCATAACATTTTAAACCCTGAAATACTGCAATTTAATTATAAAGAGTCTCTCAGATAACTTTGTCATGGTGCCTTTTCCTTTTCCTTTTCCTTTTCCTTTTCCTTTTCCTTTTCCTTTTCCTTTTCCTTTTCCTTTTCCTTTTCCTTTTCCTTTTCCTTTTCCTTTTCCTCCAAATACCTATGTCAAGTTATACATATCTGAAAACAATTATTGTGTAGTGAAGAGAGGAATATTGTTGTGCAATAAAAATTGTGCAGGAATATTTGACTACCTGAAGCTGAAAATGAAGCTTTAAAAGGACTATACAGGGAAAATCACAAAAGTTAAATAGCTGAAGTTATTACAGCTATAAGACTATAAAAATCAGCCCAGCCCTTACCCCTTCTCTTGTAATAAGATCACAACATTACAAGACAGCGATTTCTAGAAAAGGCATTTAGTCATAATTAGAAACTTCTCTGGTGTCATGGCCACACTTCAACTCCCAATCCAAGACTGCTTCAGACCAATGAGACTCATGAAGACTGGAAAAGTAACAGGAAAAAGTGGATGGGAGGCTGCTTTCAAGCTGAGCAAAGTTGTTAAACTGTGTCTTACTAACAGGAATAACCTGCAGTCTGGACTAATGTTCAGAAAGCCCAATATATATCCTCTCCAAAACATTTTCTTCGCGTTATTTCTAGTAGATTTAGAGCATCTAATAACATTTTATATAGAAGTTGAGATCAGAGAGGAAAACAGTCCATATCTGTTTGACTTTTACATTCATCCTCTGGAGAGGTGTTCATTCTTGTTCTCAGTGTAGCAGGTTATGCATCATTCATGAAGAGAAAACTCTTTACCTCTTGTGCAGAGCTCACCAGCAAGGCTGTTCTGCCCCTGCTGTGATAAACTATTGGGAGGCAGTGAACTCAAATCAGAAACAAATCCTCTAGGTTCTAAGATTTGACAAGCCAAATGGAGAAAATTATTCTAATTTTAACACTACATTTGTGTAGTTTCAGTGCAGATACCTAGCTCTAGAAGTTACTAAAGCCACAGCACATTAGTCTTTTTAGTTGTACTCTTTAAATCCCTCTCCAAGACAGTCCTCAGCAAGCAGGCACATTTTTCTGCAGAAATAAATTCTACAAAGAGAAGGCCATCTTATGTGGAAATAAAGGCCCTTCTTAATATCTTCCTTAATTTTTATGAAAATGTTCTTGGGCATCTAACACACTGGCAGAGGAAATGGAGCTGAAGGCTGGAGGCAGGAGAGTGGGTGGGGAGCAAACACTGCCTGCTTCCAGTCTGGCAAGGAGTATTCAGGCCAGAAGGTCCAGGCTGGGATCAAACCTGATCCACTGGGCTTCAAGGTGGGAAAAAGATGGGCATCTGCAAGTCTAAATTATGTGTTAAGTCAGATCAGTGGGGGGAAAGAAGAAAAACTTTTCTGCATTAAATGGTGTAATGAGAAGAGTCCCCAAAGACAATACCCTACAGACAATTCCTCCCTGCAAGTCCGGCCACTGGTTTGCTGGGCACCTACATTCCAGGTAATCTCTTTCTCATAGGGGATTCCAAAAATCCCATTAAAGCCCATTTTGAAAGTCAAAACAGTTTGGATATTGTTTCATTTGATTTGCATGAATGATTAGAGCTCACCACCTGAAAGGACCATTTGTCAGGTGAGGAGAGTTTTGTTTTCTAGGTGCGATCACACATTCTATCTTTCTAGTATGGATATCAGGGCTGTAAAATGAGAAGACAACCCTCAGTCTCCAGAACATTCTGCTGTTTGCATATTTACTCTTTTCTGCCTGTTATCTTTGGAAAAGCTGTAATCCTGTCTTAATCTCTTTTTCCATTAAAAAACCTGTTCTGTTTGACCATTTGTTTCCTTCTACCTCTACTTCCAGAGGATTTTTTTCACACTTTCCCCTGCAACAGTGTCCATTTCCCATGGCTTTAAGAAGCTGTCTACAGAATGATGAACTCCAGTTTGTTCTTTGGTTTTAATTTTTAAAATTTTTTAAAGCAGCTTACATGTTATGTAGGTTTTATCAAGCTCCTACAAATCTAGAATTTAATCAACTATCAGTACTTTGCAAGCTCTAAAAGAAAAGCAGATTGGACTGGGATTGGAAAAGACACTTTAAGAGGGTTAAGCACCATTAAGTCTTGTGTGTATATAAGTATATATTTATTTATATATATATATTTATTTATTTATTTATTTTAATTTATATTTATATATATATAAATATGTACATACATATATGTATATGTATGTGGTGTGTGTATGTATATATATATATACACTGATGGTAAGAATACTAAAATCTCTCTAAATTGGTATGAGGATAAAGTTCATATTTAATTTTAAAAATAAAAGAATAATCTTAATTTTAGAGGGTACATGGTCTTTATAAAAATAGTTTAACGTGTTTAATATTTTAAAATTATGATCACAATAACTGAAGCTTTATTTTTAAAGGGCAAACAATAAACTCACAATTTAAAAAAAGAAAACAAAACCCTATGTAAACCTCTAGTTAGATATAACATTTTTAGCTTTTTTATTTCTTGATAGAAACCAATTTGTTAACTGTGAGATTCTAAGTAAAGCTTCTCATTTATCCAGACTTTCTTTCATCTTAGTACTTTTCTCTAAAGAACCATGGTTTCCCCATAGAATTTTTTTCTTCATGTTGCTCCACCAGCGCTTAGATGATCAAGCTCTAAACATAACATACTGGTTAATCCAGCAAATAAATTGTGTGAAATGTGAATGTGAAAAGCTTATATTGTTCTTCACAATCCATTTCCATATTCTGATTTAATGAGTGACCTGTTTTTTAAATCCAGTAACAGACTTTTCTTCTTTATTGCTGGGGGAAAGAAATATTTACATGCACTGATGATTCTGTAGATGCCAAGATGTATATTTACTACACCTTCTCTCAAAACACCCATTACTTAACCCATTTGAGGTAGAATCCAAACACTGTAAGGTCAGATTTTACATGTAGTGCCTTCACATTCACTGCTGGTGCTTGTTTCTGGTAATCAAAGCATAACGTCCACATTTTGCTTTCAAGTAGAAATCTAAGGAAAAATCAAGATAAAAATTATCTGCTGCCTTCTCTTCCATTCCTTGCAAATCCAGAGTTGTTACATGGGCTCAAACAGAATAATGAGATTTATAGCCAATGACAGAGAAATAGGAGTCAGATCCTGAAGTGCAATTCATACAGGGGAAAAATCCCAGTGTCAGATCTTCAGGCATGGGAGCCTTCCCTGGAAGAAATTGGTGAAACCTCCCTCCTAGTAGATGGATCTTGGATTCACTAAGGATAAAACTCCTGTGTGGTACTTTGATCTCCAAACCAGGTTGTTCAAATGTTGTGCGAGTCAATAATAAATGAGATTGACAGGATATTGGTGGCCTGTGTCTCCTGTGTTCTCAGCTCTTTGCTAAAGAGAGAGGTATCTTTAAAAAAAAAAAAAAAAAAAAGCCTTTTTCAGAGCTGCCACCAATTCATGACCCTTGCTTATACATCAGGGAAGTGGACAGAGATGGAATGAGTAAGGGGAATTAAATAGTTTCAGCCCCTACAGTGATGAGACTTCTACCAGCTGGGCTGTCATACATTCCTCTCGGTTTAATAAAGAACTCCAAGCTCCAAATTCATCAAGTTAGTGCCTCTGCTCTGAATTTCTCATTCAGTACCAGAACTGTTAGTGTACTAAGAAACTTTCCTTAGTGCCCTAAAAGGGCTGTAGGAGGACTCTAAAATTAATGTCCTTACAAGATGCTTAATTAATAGAGGGACTCTGTAGTCCAGAAAATGGTTTTAAATCATATAACCATAAGCAGGACCAATTCCAAGATAGACAGAGTCAAGTTACTGATGCCATTACTGAGGTAATTTAAGGTAAGATAGAATATTTGGATTAACATTTATAAATGGGCTAATGGTCTTTCATATTGATGCCATTTGGGTTTTGCCTTTTTTTCTTTTATATGTTCTCTGTATTCGTCACACACATATTTGTAACTCTGTGCACACTGATTGTATTAGTAGCTAGTTTTCCCAGTACTTTTCCATAGCCCTTCCCTAGGCAGAAAGACAAAACAAATTCCAGACTCCAAGCCCAGGATATAGAAGGTTCTGTGCTGTCTTGGTTCTTCCTGGGAACCAAGGCTGAGAGCAGCTCTTGGAGATACATTCTCATGGACCAAGTACAGCCAGTGCTGAAGGGGAGCTCCAGAGAAGGGGTTTTTCCTGGGGGGAATTGCATCACCACTTGTCCTCCTAATTGGTGCTTTTTATCAGTTATGCTAATTTCCTAAACCTAAAAATGTGTACTCATCCCTGTAGGAGTGGGCTTTTGTGGACATCTTTCCAAAACTGCCTCTGAAGGCCTTCATTAAAGATCTCCTTTTATATTACCTCCTTACTAAAATTATCTCGAGTTTCATTTCCAGGTTAGGAAAAAGGCAACAATATCACCAGTATTCAATTGCCCATCCACAAACCTATTCAAAGGGGTTTGATTTTCAGGAGGTGATTATTTCTCCCACCTGCTGAAAGGAAGTTTTATCCTGCTTGTGCTGTTTAGTACTGGAGTCTTGCAATTCTCTGACAAGGTGCATCCCTTGTTTTGACCAGAAAATATGACCTTGTAACTCCTATTCATCTTGGTGTTCTGCAGTGATTTAGTCATAAAAAGCTGAACAAAAAAAAAGCACAAAATCCTTCTTTCTGATATTTCCCATGTCATTAGCTGCCATGACTGCTTCTGACAAATCTGTATTTTACTTAAGTTGTCTAGAAATTTTCAAAACAGTCCAAAAAAAGTAACAAAATGGAAAAAGAGACATCTAAATCAATAGAAAAAAGAACCAGTACAGAAGAATTAAATGAAGATTTAACGGCAGATAAGTAAAAGCTGTTCCAGAGAAACAGCACAACAAGCATTAGAGTCAGATGGTGCTATTCTGATATTTTAGAACAAATTTGAATTGTAGAAGCTGTTTTGTGCTCATTTTCTATCCCAGTAAAACAAGGAAAAACTTAAGAATCTGCTATTATGAAATCAGTGTTGTGTCTGTCTTTCTCCTGTTCTTTAGCTCTGACTCTGGCCTTCCTTGCAAACTAACTGAAATTTATGGAAGCCAATACACCAGAAGACAGCACAAAGCTTCTTGTCATTATATGGGTCTTATTTCCATATAAATCTTTTTCTTCTGAATATTTGTCTTCTCCACTATTGTTTAATAAAGAATAAATAATTTTTTAAAATCATCATGATATTTGGAAGAAACAAAATTTAAAAACTATAAAATATGCCTTTCCATTAGTAGATGAGTCTAATGGGTTACTGTGGGGCTGGAGAGTATCACTTGTTCAGCTCAGGGATCCCCAGCAATAAGTAGGACATTGACCTGTTGGAGAAAGCCTAGAGGAGAGCCATGAAGATGCTCAGAGAGGCACTTCTCCTATGAAGACAGGCTGAGAAATTTGAAATTGTTCAGTCCGGGGAAAAGAAGCCCACAGAGAAACCTTACAGAACCTCCCAGTGCCTAAAAGGGCTACAAGAGAGATGGAGAAGGACTTTTGACAAGGGCATATAGTTTAGGGAGAATGGCTTCAAACTGAAAAAGAGTAAGTTAAGATTGCATATTAGGAAGAAATTCTTGACTGTGAGGGTGGTGAGGCACAGGAATAGGTTGCCCAGAGAAGTTGTGGCTGCCCCTTGACTGGAAGTTGGGTGGGACTTTGAGCAGCTTGGTCTAAAGGAAGGTTCTCCTGCCCCTGGCTGGGAGGTGGTAACTGACTGGCCTTGAACCATTGCATGGTTCTATAATAAATGTTCATGTCTACAAAGCAGGGCAGTAATACAAATTGGTTTGTAACTCCTGCTTTTCACCACTCATCTTTCTGACATGGTTGGGTTTCACAATGAAATGTAAATCTAACATGCTTTTCCTTCAGGAGGTAAAAAATCCTATATAAGGATTCAGAGGATCTGGATTATTAATGATTGTGTGTATTTAATACAGACACTTAATTTGAGAACACTTAATCTGAGACCTGTAATTCCTTTCTGCTAAAAGACAGCTCAAACAAACAAAGCACTATCAGGAGATTGTTTCATGATCTGCTCCCACCCACTCCTGTGCAAGTTAGTGGTGCTCATGTGGCCTTATGACAAGTTGATTCATTGTACCTGTGCCATAGTGTAATTGCTGCCTGCAGTTAGCTTCATGAGTTAGTAACTGTGTTACTTCTAAAAATAATTTTATAAGTATTTTTCTAAATATTTTGAAAAGGAGTTTTTTTATTAAATATACATGCATCAGCAATAACAAGTATCATGTAAAAAAAAAAAAAAAAAAAGACAGAGAGTGTCATTCTACCAATTCCCAGCATGCTACAGGATGAGTTAAATATTTATGAAGCCAGAATTATACTAGGAAGGCATGAAAACCCAAACTGGCAGGCCTGGAATCATTCTTCTACATCTCAGGAACTGCAGGTTAAGCAGGCACTAAGATTGTGATCTCCTTACACAGCCAACTGGGTAATGAACAGGACACCTCCTTTTACACATGGCAGTAGACTGTTATTCATCATGCCCTGACAAGATTTTGTAATGTGTCTTCAGGTACTGAATCATCAAACCATTTGCTATCCAGCCAAAACAAAGGACGTTGCAGTTCCTCCCTTCAGCATGTGCTACATATATTGTTTCATGCTGGTTTGGACAACAGCATAGAGGAAACAATTGAATAACATGTCCTTCCTACAAGAATTGTGTGGAAAAAGCTTTTTCCTACTTTCATTGCCACAGATTTTGCAACATGTCTCATTAGACACTTTCCTAAAGGGTCATGACTCTCATAAATGCTGGGTTATCAGTTTGGTCGAGATTCTAGCTATGTTCCATAGACAAAAGCTAAACAAAAGGAGGCTCCAAGACCTTCTGTGTGATCTGGCCTTGTTTCTCTTCAAAAACAGCAGATGCCTAAATGGAACATGCAGCCAAGGATGGGATAATTTGGGATACTAATTGCCGGAATTAAAAAAACAAAAGTTGATATTGCTCATATCAAACATTTCAGCAGTAAGCAGTAAAAGCTAAAAGGCAGCCTCGTAACCCCACAAGTCTGAATGAATTAGGTACTGCAGTTCCTCCAGTATTTTTTAATTAACTCCCATTGTCTTGATGAGACACAAGAAAGAACAGCTGCAAATAGACTGTCCATTGTACACTCAGTAAGCACAAAGGAATTTCTCTTCAGAGCAGTTCATCATAATGAGAGGTGCTAATTTCCATTTTCTAGAGTGGCATCTACAGTAATTACATCTATTCTGAACGTGGTCAGATTTTCAGTAAAAAGCAATACCATTTTCACTGACTTCCCTTAAATGTAATAAAAGCTCATGTGCTCCAGAAAGACTAAAACTACTCCTGCTCTGAATGGCCCTTTTCACATCCTATTAAGTTCAGTGTTTAAGGCAATAAAATGTCTCTGATATTAATTGTAAGTGTTGTTAAAGACAAGCTTGATGATTCTGGAAAAAATGATTCTTAAAAATCAAGAGGAAAAATGTGAAACAGTTTCTCTAGAGCATCTATCATTAAATACTTCTGGGGTACACCCTCTCCAATTTTACACAAATGTCTTGGGAACAGCCATAAGCAGCATGGTTCCAAACCCAGACTAACTCCCATGACATCTCTGTAGGCTCCCCCTTTTGATGATTCATGTAGAGGAAGAAGAGCAAAACCTGAACTGACCCGTCAGTAGAGAGGAGCTTTTCGTGCCTCAGCAAAGCCATCACCAATAAAAGTGATGTGAAACAAAGAAAAATCTATACTATCTAAGTGGTGCCTGGAGTCTTTGCAGACAGCAGACCCTGCAGGGGTGATTCCCTCGCATGACCTGCAGAGAAAGCTCAGGGAGTTTGATCTTCCTCTTAGCAATCTCCTCCAGATCCCAAATTGCTTGTCGATGTTCTGCGCTTGTTGGGGTTTTGGTCTCTTTGATCAGCCCAAGTGGAAAGGTCTCTGGTTTTTATTCACAAGACTGAGTCCTTGTGCACTGGTTCATTGACTGTTCTCAAAAACTGCTGTGAAGGTAATTATTTATTCATCAGGGACATGTCCCACTTCTCCACAAATGTGCCTACCTATGTTTGTGCAGTTGTAAGCACCGGTACCCCAGGATTGCAGTGCAGGGCACCCAAGGGATCAGTGCATGCAGACCACAGCAAAGCTGCCCAAAAAAGAATTACTGCTGCAGATGCATAAAACAATAAATGGCCCTTAGAGGCAGTATCAATGTTAAATTACAGTCTTGAGACTTTAAGTAGATGTAGGTGACTCATGAAGTTAATTTACTTATCATTGCAGGATTTGTTTCACTGTTGCTAATTTTTCCTGGAATAGATTGGGTCAGCTCCATATTTGACACCTCCTAAACTAGGTGACTAGACACTCATTCATGTCATGAATGGTTATTAGAAGAATAATTCACCAGCTATTTTCTAGCATTCCTTAGTTGCCATTTTCTTTCTTCTATGTCTTTTTTCTTGAACAAATATATCTCTGTTACTTTTCAGACCACTTACCACTGCTGCTTTGAATTGTCTCCACTTAGCCCACTGGTCAGCTAGTAAGTTTTGGAAGGTCTGGGTAATGGAGTTTCCTTCACCCTGGAGTTCATAACACTTCTTTATTAGGCCTTTCTCTGTAAGAGAAGGAATTTTTTCTCATGTGTTTCCCTCCAGCTCTGAAAATGTCTTCCAAGACAGACTGACTAGAAATGTGAGGACTCTCTGATCATGTAAATAGTAAGGTACAGAGGACAAGAAAAATTACTTTTTTCCCCCCTGGAATTAGCTACTGGTTTTTTGTACATGACCTCCACACATTTGTGCTGTTCTTCTGTGCCACAGTATCTAAATCTGCGAAATAGGAACAACAGTATTTAGGTAGCTTGAAGGGGAGTTATGTGGCAAGGAGCTTTATATCAAGGGAAGAGTGACCTGACACTCATTCTTTAACAACCAAAAATCTTTTTTAACTGTTGGATTGAAGAAAAGTGATGTGAAAGACCTCTGAAAAAGGACATATCTTGGTCCAGAGAACACTAGAATCAACTTTAGGAGAGGAAAGATGGAAATGATCACACTAGAGGCCATCTCAGTTCCCAGTTTGGAGAAGAAGCATCCCCACCATCTTGTCAGTGTGGTGTGATGAAACAGCAGCTTGGCATAGCAAGGAACAGCTGACACCCACAAAGGGAAAAATTTTCTGTCATTTGGATGCTTCAGTACCAGACAATTGATGGTGACTAAAGTGCCTCAAAAATATACATAGATACACACATACACACTTAAATGCTGTTTTTCTTGCAGTGCTCCTCCTCAGCACAACACACACGGTGCACAGTAGTGACAGGAGCTGTTCATGAACCTTCCATTGTGATTCTGACAAAGGCTCCTCACACGCTGCAGTATTGACGAGGGAGGGCGGCTGCAGAGGCAAACTAATTAACCTCAGTTTTATGGGTCACTGCCAGTGCAGACAAGAACATTTAACTTACCTTAATGTGTAGCATGAAGGTTAAGATATCAAATGTGCTAGGCACATTTTTCTTGGCTTAGCAAACATGTGCCAAGCCAACTATGTTTTATTTTAAATAAACTTTCTAGAGGAATTGCTTGATACCCCCTTAGGTGAATGCAAAAAAGGAATGTAAGATTTTCCTTTAGGAAAAAAAATGTACATTCTCTGTTTAAGCTATATATGTATGAAGGAACTGACCTTTCTAATGTTCCCTTATAATAGATTTTGTAAACAGTTCAATAGCAACCAGGATTTGTGTTTGCTTTCTTTTTTTTTTTTTAATTTGTATTACAATTTGTCATCCTTCATGGGTAAGCTAGGAAATACCACATTTCTTTTTGCAGTGAAAAAAATTCAGCATTCTGAATGTATCTCCACAAGAAGTCATTGGACACTTTATTCATACAACTCCCTGAAATACTGATCTGATTTGTTCAGAAGGTGGATTTATTTTTTGGTCATATTGAGCTATGTGTCTTAATAGTGAAGGAATAAAAAAATCTGAGTGTCTTCTATCACAGGAGGCTTAAGGGCACAAAATTTTTAAAATATTTCTGGCTCCTAGACTATCAATCAGCAGCCCTTTGCAAGCATGCCATCTTAAGAAACCATTTTAGGTGGTCCCATTAAGGGACATTTGTTTGTGAGTGAAGCTGCCTGAGGACCAGCTGCTCCTGTGAAACCTGGGCTTGCAGGAGCATGAAGGACCCCCTGAGGGACTGGTTGGCTTCTTGCTATCACAAGCATCACATCCAGTGATGACACATCAGAAGAATGAAGGATAGCAGAATTCCCAGGTGGAAAAGTTGGAAGAAAGCCAAGACAAAGCAGACGTGCTAAAGTTAGAATCACCCTGTATGGGGAAACAGAAAGTCTGAGCTTGGCTATTTCCCAGAATAAAGCGTGATCTCACTGCATTGCAGTTCACAGCCTGCTCTATATCAGCCATCACTCACAGAATTTTTTGTCTCTTCCTCACAAAGGCAGGTCTTGATTTAGCAAAGGTTTGTAGAATAGGTGGATTAAATACTAGGAGATTCTCAATTTTCTCATATTCTATCAGCATGTTATGCAGGAAGGAATGCCTTCTTGAAGGGGGGTGTAACACCTGTGCTCCAGTGGGGAAACATTCCTGTGCTCCAGTGGGGAAACTCCTGTGCTCCAGTGGGGAAACTCCTGTGCTCCAGTGCAGCTCTTGGCAGCATGTGTTCTCCTCTCCTAAACAAACACAGAGTTCACCTCAGCTGGGGCTGCCATCTAGACAAATGGAGATGTTTATCCACGACGTGTTTCCATCAGAGCTCAGGATTGTTTACTAACTGCTGACTAAGACTGCTCAGAGTGAGAATTTTTCATGATCTACACTGTGAAAGTTGTAAGTTAGTAATGATATCACCTCCTATGAAAGCTAGGGAGGGGTTCCTTCATTTATTCAGATGTTTCATCTATGGTAACATTTCATCCATGACATTGAATCTTGCTGGCATAAAAATCATTATTTTCATGATCTGTTTGCTTATCTCTCTCACTCCACCTATCATTCGTTTCTTTTTGTTCTCTCTGAACAATTTTCACCCTCAAGAAGGGACATAACCCACAGCCTGTATACTATGAGATTATTTTATATCCTCCTGATATCAAGTTGCTTCAAAACATATTCAGCATCAGTTTCTTTGACAGAAAAGGGGAGAGGAGAGGAGAGGAGAGGAGAGGAGAGGAGAGGAGAGGAGAGGAGAGGCAC
>VWZP01004506.1:3661659-3791005 GCA_013396995.1 Dicaeum eximium | reverse complement strand
AGGGGAGAGGAGAGGAGAGGAGAGGAATTTATTCATCTGTGTGTTCAGTTGTCTACATATGTGCCTGATGTGAAAGTTCACATCTGGATTTCTTTAGATATATCCTATTCCCCAAAATGTTGTCTGAAATTTGGTGATAAGTAGCTTACATAACTAACATTCTGTTCTTTAATTTAATAAGATTTCAGTATTTGCAGTCCTGTAAAGCAAAAGAAAAGTAAAAAATTGTAGGTTTGCTTCAGAGTGATTGGGAGTGATAAATTCCAATATTGGACAAAGCTTTCTGATCTAAAAAAAAAAAAGGGAGACTGAAAGCAAGAGGACACAACAACAGTATTTTAGTACAGAAAGATTATTACAGAGAAAGCAGCAATCAATAATTATCCATGCCCAATTTGAACAGATAAAAAGAATGTTTAATTTGCAGAGAAACAGATTTGCGTTGGATACTTGCAAAATCTGTCAAAGCCGTTACACTGATGAGCCACTGAAGGCAGTCTAAAATCTCTCAGAGGATGATCTAGGGCTTTCATGGAAGAATTTATTACTTTTTGAGGGCTTGCCTGGCTGTACTAAGATGTGGTTAGTTAGAGCATTGTGCTAATAACCATCACTGCAGATTTGATCCCCATATAGGCCGATCACTAAAGATCATTGTGGGTCCCTTCCAACTCCAAATATTTGGTGAAATTCTGTGAAAATTCTGGGGTTAATTATATTATGACAGGGCTGGAAACAGAATTTGTGTGTGTATATATATATATATATATATCTCCTTATACACTAATACTAGAAGTATATGTGCACTAATATGCACTGATACACTGTGTTTGCACACCAATAATAAACTAATATACATGGATACAGTATTGATACACATTAGAGATATACATTATAAATAAGCATGTGTATCTATATAAATATATGTCTCAAATGTTTTCTCTTCCTGAGTGCTCTTGAAACACAGGTAAAATCAATTAGAAATGTTGAATATGTTCTCCAGTCTTCCTAGTCAAGAGGACTGGTTTGAATGGCTTCATGTGAGCTCATTTTATTTTTCCTTAACTAAACCAGAGGTGTCCTGGACTCTGGACTCTGGTCGATAAAGTGAATTATCACAAAAGGTCTGAGCTAAAAATTTTAGAGAGGAGGGTCACATCTTAAATAGCCGGTTATCCAGACCCTTAACAGGGCTTATCCAGATCGTTAAACAGGGAAAAACCAGTTCACACCGATACTGACACTCTGGTTTGCTCTTTGTTTCAGGAACGGCTGGTGCTCTCTGTGTTACCACGGTTTGTAGTCCTGGAAATGATAAATGATATGACCAATGTAGAAGATGAACATTTGCAGCACCAGTTCCATAAGATCTATATTCATCGCTATGAGAATGTCAGGTGGGTGGAGTGGCCTTTCTCTTTAAGGTCTCAGATGTTGTGCTAAATTACTCTTGTCTGAGGGTTTCCCTTCTGTTGCTTTATTCCTTTATAAAGCAGAAAATTAGTGTACCCTTGTTTTATATTTGAGCAGAGAAGCATTTTGAGGCCTTCTTTTACTTATCAGGATGGCTGGATGCCATGCAATGGCAAGACCCATTTGAATTAAACACTGAGTCTGGAGACCATTTGTGTCTTTTTTCCACTTTTTTTCACTTTTTCACACTCAGTTCACATAAATGATCAGGATTGCACAGGAAGGAGAGCCCTGCCTATGTGGACACATATTCTGCCACAACCTGATGGTTCACACCACACTGTCATGGACATTTTATAAGTTTCTTAGATGTAAACTTGCTGAGTTTTTCCTTCCATGGGAAAGCTCACTTCTAAGCAGATTTCTGTAAAAACAAATCTCTGTGTGTGTGGTTTCAAGGACATAGCTGCCTGGCCTGTTCTGTTTCCCACAGAGATGAGAACTGTCTCTCTTTCTTAACCTATGAGATGGACAATTCTTATATTGGAATTCTAAGCATTCTAGGAGTCTTGTACTGACCATGAAGGAGAAAGCATGTTAGCTCTGAGCATGGGCACCTATAGGCCAAAAGCCTTCTGAACAATGAAGTCATTTTAATAAATAAATAAGCCTTCTGATATTGGAGTCAGAGTCATGATTCATCACCCCACTCAAGAAGCAATTGCAACACCACACACTGAAGAATGAGATGGAGACTTGTAAGACGTTCTCAGAGATGGTGACCTGTTATATGGCTCCTCTGCTTTATAGCTATTTTCATTTAATCAGCCTTATTATTATTTTCTTAATCCCATTTCTTTTCTTTATTCACCTCTCTAATTTTTTTCTTTCCTGAAGTTAGTTATCAGAAGGGTGATAATTATCTTATGAGCTGCTACTCAAGATAATTAATGCTAATTGTACATAATGATCAACTTCCACTCTATAACATTACATAATCTTGATTTTATTGTAATTCCTGAAAATCAGAATATTTTGTTAAGCCAATAGCATTTTCCTAAGCCTTCCCCAAAACACAAGGGTAAATTATTGAGTGACCATCTTTGAAATCATCATTGAAGGAAGTGCAAAATAAGCATGGATATGATGGTAGATAGTTTGCTTGGGAAGTGTGTACTTTGCCTTTCGATGAAACCAAAATATAACTTTGTCTGGACAAGTTCAATAAAAATAATTTGCACTTCTGCAGAAGAATAAATTGATTATCTACTGCTTCTGTGGCCATGCAGTAGCTCAGATATGTTATTTTATTAAATCTGATTGAAAGTATAAAGGACCCTCCTAAAGGTTTGAGTTGCACTAAATTAAAATGCCTTCCATTAACCTTTCTCATACTCAGAGTGAGTGTTGCTGTAGAAGAATCAAAATATGAAGATGGCCCTTTTGTTTCAATGGAAAAGGGTTGTAGACAGGGTGAGAAATCAAAACATTTTATGTTTGAAAGAGATTTGAAATTAAAATTCTGCATGCTTTAAAATCCAGATACTGGTTGGCTTCTATGCATGCTGCCAGAAATGAAATCCTTTCAAAACTGTGTTTCATTCACCTTATTTTGTTTCCTAAATGTTCACTAATAGACACTACCTAAACCTTAAAAGTAGTATCCAGTTAGAAATTTTTGTTGGTTTGAAAATTAAAAGTGTAGAAACTAGTAGTTTGAAAATCTTATTTTTATAAATATAGTCTATTATTACTATAAATTTCTCTTTGAGTAGTTTGGAACTTTACCTTTTAGTTTTATTACTTCTCACCATTAAAAATCTTACCAAGTTTGTGAGCAAACCTTGTTTAAACCTCACCCAAACCTTTACCAGTCTATACATTTGAAGATGTGTTCTCAGTAGTCAACCTGACCATTACTGTATTTCTTACTGGTTGCATTAGTAATTCTCAGACACTGTCAAATTGTGATCTTGTTCCCCACAAGTCATCAGCAAAAGTGAAACAAAATCTTCTGGTGCTCAGATCATCATACCAGTTATTATTTGACTTTCAAGTGCTAATGAGGTTTGTGCCAGAATGATATGTGTCTTTTTGAAAACTAATACTTTGTAAGGTAGCCAGTACTGAGCTGTTATAAGCTGTTCTGGGTGGTATCTTGCACACCACAGACTTTGTGTGTGTTTATGTTTCTCTATATTCACATGTGGTCATTCTAGGCACAGTGAGCAGCCAAAAGGCAAGAAAAGTAACTGGATGTTCACACACAGGTTAGAAGTCTGTTTGCAAGTACTTTGTTAATGGAGATCCTGCCACAACTTTAGGCACAAAATTGATACACCTAAACTTTAAGTATGATCACACTGTAAAGTCAGTAGAATGGAAAAGGAATTATCCAATTAAAGATTCATACCTTATAAAGAGAGCACTATAGTTCTAACTCAGGTACCTCTGTCAAACACCTAAAATTAGATGAAATAAAACTGGCCTTAGCTTGGTAATTATCAAGACTGTCACAAATTTGTCTGTACTCTTAGGATTTGAGACTTGTATGATTTGAAAATCTAGAATTGCACATCTCCTGTTTTTGGCAAAATATTTTCTCGTTCTTAGTGGTATTTTTTTTAGTTCCTTCAATATTTATATTCAGTACTCCAGTATGTACAAAAATCTAGAACAAAGGTAGTGTGACTTCAAAGGTAATAAAATGACCCTTCCACTAGTAAAATGCTAGAGGGTAACCTAAAATATTTAGCAATTAAAGGAAATAGACTGAAATATTGATATGCTTTCTTTTTTTAGCATTCTTTTTGCAGATGTTAAAGGATTCACCAACCTTTCCACAACTCTGTCAGCCCAGGAGCTGGTCCGAATGCTGAATGAACTCTTTGCCAGATTTGATCGACTAGCACATGTGAGTTAAACACAATTTATTTCCAAAAAAACAAAATCAATTCTGTGTTTGGGAAATACCTCCTGATCACTTTGTACAATATATATCCAGATTCTCCCCACAGGGATTTTTTATAGCAATTGAGATTGGAAGACCCTGACAAAGTTATATGAAAAATGATGAGTTCTGATAGCAAGTAAAAGCTGAGGTTGTCATCAGAACATTGGGTTTCTGTAGTGCTGGACAGAGAGTGGTATGAAAGCAGATCACCTAACAGTTTCTAAGGAAGCTTCATATTTTGGACTTCTGCTGGAAATTTTTTTTTAAGACTATAGCTTTGTTTGTCTTTTCTTCTGCAAAGTGAGGAAGGTTAAAAGACATATTAATTTAATGTCATCTAATCAGTTCCCACAGTCATTGCAGTGGTTAGTGACTAGCAGGGTTTACAGTCTTTAGGCTGGATTCTATCTAACTCAACAATGAAATTAATTAAACACAGCAGGGGAAATTATTACATCAGGAAAATTAGTTGCTCCTTAATTAGTACTGATCAGAAAAAAAGTGAAGCACAAAAATACAAGCAGAACACGCTCCGTTTTGCTAGGCTTGCACATTTTTCTTTTTTCATCTTTGGTCAAAATTTAATTTAATATGGCTATCTTTAAGTGTCAATATCTGAGCTGACTAATAAAACTTCCAAGTGGAGGCCATGAAGTACATTTCATGGAGTTTATATTATCATTTATGCAGCCAAATGTAGGTACATACTATGGGAAAATGCTAATTGCACTGAATATCATAGACCATGCTATCTATTTACTATAAAGGGAACCTAAAGTGACTTGATCTGATGTACAAATTTGCATCCCTCACTGGCTTTTATACATTTCTGAATCAGGGTTATGGGGTATCTGTACACGTACTGAATGGTGTCAGTAAGATCCTTGTGGTTTTCTCTCAGCTTACACATTAAAGTCAAGTAAGGCAAGACTTCCATAATTATTGAAATTTCTTTCGATTCAGTTATTTTTATCTCAAATAGCAACGTGTTTTCTCTTGTACAGAGTGAGGCCATAACCCATTGCCTTGGCAGTGGCAAATTAGTAAATGCAACCTGCAATATTTGCTTTGCAAACAACAAGCCCTTGTCAGCTCTGGTCTAACTGTAAACCAAGAAAGGTGAAAGAATTATCTTAGTCCTGTCTTTTAGAAAGCTTATAGGAGTAATGTCTGCTCTTTTATGCCTTGACAAAAATAGCTGCTTTAACTGAAGAAACCTATTTTACACCAAATAGAATGTACGTATGTCACAGAAATATTTTAGGAAGACCATGCATATAAAATGTTTTATTGCCTTGCTTTATGCTTCAATTTTGGCTAGCATTCATGATCATTAACCTTATTTTGTAACCATTCCATAAGCTATATTTAACCAGTAGTGAATTTGTATAGATTACTATATCTAGTGAAGGAGTTAGGAACAAGGAAGGCATTTACATTCAAAAGTCTAATCCAGTGAATCCTCCTTCACTTGCCACTTAATCCCGAAGCCAACTTCCTCATCACCCCTTTCTTGCACATTTTTCTTTTTTCGGTTTTTGGGTGTTTTTTTGTTTGTTTGTTTGTTTTTTGGTTTTTGGTTTTTTGGTTTTTTTTAATGAGAACTGAAAATTTTGCTTCTTTTTAAATGCCTAGACATATTCCCCTTCTCTGTGGCTTGTTACACATCTTCACTTAAACCTTCTAGAAATCATTCTGTTGCAGTTCTAAATTAATAAATCTGCATGGAGAACATTGACTATGCCACACAATAGTAGGTATCCCAAAAATGTAGGTGAGTTTATTTTAAAGAAATGGTCTGTCTTACATAGCCAAGAATTTCTTATCCAGAAATCTGTGATTTGGGATGAAAGAACATCTGTGTCTGCAAAATGCCATTATCAGGATGATCACCTCTCAAGTGAATGTCCCAGTCACTAAATTCAAGGCCCTAGGCTCCTTCTTGCATTTCCTTTCCTAGTCTGGGAATTTACTTCTCTTTTAACACATCATTGATTAGACTAATCCACTGGTCTAGAGCAATGCTCTGAAAGGTGGAAGACACAGAAAAGAGCCACTGCAGAAACTGAACAGATTTTGCCTACAAAGATTAAAGTTATATGATCATGAATAATTAAAATTTAGTAAAAAGAAAGACATCTTGATTGTGTTCCTTATTTATGGGTTCTGTGACCTGGATGTCATGATACCTGTGTGATGCCCTGACAATAGAGATGCCTAACACAGAGGAAACTCTCTTGCTTCCCTAGAAAGGGTTTGATGCTTCTGTCCAATTTAAGGAGACAAATTCTCCCTCTGTACTTTACAGGAAACCAAGATTCCACACTGCATTCTTATGGAGGGGACCAGCTGCATAAAATAAAAGGGTCTAAATCTTACATTGAACTTCACCTTTTCCTTTGGCAAAATTATTGAAATGGACACTGAGTGACCCTAAATTTTAAGGACTTGTGAATTACATGGATCTATTAACCTACCCATCTGATACTGCATAAAGCTTTTGCACCTGGTAAAGGTGTATCTTGGAAAAATTCCTGGTCTTCATCTGAATGCACCAAGAGATGGTCTTGTCTTAATACTTGTCCATCTTGGTAGTATATTCCAGTGCCTTAACACTCTCACTGTTTATTCAGTGTGGGTTTTTTCTCATTTGATTTTTTCTGACTTTGAATTACATCCATTTATTCTTGCCATGGCCGACCAAGGGGCTTCTCAGGCTTCCTTTTGATAAAAGAAACAGACCAAACTCATGGCAAGGATTTTACTCTGTAAGATTTCTTCCTTCAAATAATTTTGGGGACTACTTTTCTGGAACACTTCCTGTTTGGGAGAATCCCTTTTAAAGCACTGAAAACAGTGTTCCTGGACTAACCTCCATGAGGGTGGAGAAGGCAGATCATCACCATTCCTCCTAATCCCTCTTTCCTCGATCACTGTCCAAATGCCATGTTTCTGAACATACAGTGGTAACACTATTGTAGTGAAAAATATTATTTTTGGGTTTTCTGGTCTTGCTGTCACGTTGTGACCACCATGTGGTCACAATGCATGTTTTAATTGTTATTTTACTGGTCTTATTCCTTTTGTAAATGTTATTAGTAATAGCTTTTTACCTGCCTGTAAATCCTCAACAGGGCTTTTGGAAAGTGGTTCTTTCAAGGCTTCCCTAGAAGGATCTTCCATTAAGGATGATTACACAATCACATCTAGATTTCAGATCTATCACTTAACTGGTTCTTGATCGGCCTAACTAGAGGAGTTATCATAACCCTTTAAAAGAGTCACTGTTAGTCAGACTCTTGGAGTTTGCTAAAAATTACCATCAAAGCAAAGAGGTCAGCTGCAGAAAGCTAGAGGCAGATTCTTTAGATGTTAAGGAAAAAAGGTAAAAATCTTTTTTACTTTTAAATAAAAGTATTAAATTACAATCTCATATAAAGGATTATTGGATCTCCTTGAACATCTTATATAAATCATATAATATTAAAGAAGACATTTTCACAGCATACAAAAATGTAATTTGGCTAAGTTTCTTTTTTCTCTTATTGAGGTTTAATAAGCAATACAGAAGTAATGAGAAGTCTCTGATTTTTTTTTTTAATCTTCCCTAAGTTACATCAAGTTTTATGGCATACATTGATGCATATGATTAATAACAAAATAAATCCATAATATCTGTATCATTACCACAGAACACACTGGACAAAAATTAGAACTCAGTTCAATATTTCTTCCAAGAAAAAAATGTAATTATATGTTATGTACAGCTACTTCCCATTTCTAATCACTCTATGATATTTGTAAAAGATTTATAGTTATTAAAGAGAAAAGTGACATTTACAAAAGAAGAAAAATAAGTTGGCATAAAACAGAACTGAAGAAAACATTTCCTTTTATATACTTCATCTACTGAAAGGCCTAAACAGAAACTTAGTTAATACTTTCCTTAGGCAGAAATTTTGAGAAGGGAAATAAGATGACATTCAGCAAGATACTTAAGCCTAAAAAAAGTCCTGCCTTGGAGAAATAATAGTTATTTTTGATGTTTGCTTTTCCTCTGCCGCCTTTGCAGTGCTAGATGTTAGCCAATACTATGATCTAAATTATCATATTTCTAAATTCATCTACACTCTTTGTAGATTCAGTTTCAGATATGACAAAGAGGAAAAAGGAGCTTATTAAAGGATTGATGGGGTTTTGTTTATTTTTTTCTAAGGAGGCAATCTTCTTCTGTAACCTTGGTTAAATCGTCTCCTGTGATGTTGCAGGCAAGGTATCAAAAATTCCTTCAGTGGTGTATTACCAATCTTGTGACTGCTGTTTCCAGGGGTGGAAACCAACCTGACAACAAGGCTCCACCACAACACATCACCCCATGGCCCCAGTAAAACACCTGCCCCTGTTGGTATCAGGAAGGGAAGACTGGAGGGTTTTGAGGACTTTTTTCTTTCCTTGATAAAGACACTTCCATTGCAGTGCTTTACTGTCCCAGGCCACATTTCAGCTCTGAGCTGGCAGTGCTTTGTTCCATGGTGAAATTATCTTCAAGCATGTATCCCAAGGGATTCCAGAGGCTTCCTAAAATACCTTGTTTGAACATATATGCCAGGTGTGAATTTTTTCATGTGTATATATTTGGGGTGCTATATCAAGAAGTACAGTTTCTGGTTTACAAGTATGAATAGATAATATTTAGCTCATTATAGAGGGATTAATTCAATTGTATGAATTTATAGTAAAAGGATGGAGTGAATGCTCTTTTTGCAGTGCATAATTCTGAGGTTTTTCCTCTCAGACAGTGTCAATAATTAATGGGCTCATAGTAATGAAAAAAGAACTTTGTTTACCATGTTCTCCCTACATTTACAGTTTTTCAGATGGTAGAGCCCATCAAAATACCTAAGCAATCCTATAAACCCCAGCCCACAAAACACCTTTAGAAGTGATAGTACACAGGTTTTTTATGAAAAAAAAGTCAGATGAAAATGACAGATTAAATAAAATTTGTTTAAAATTTTGCAGTGACTTGTAAACTAAGAATTATTCAAATTCAACCTCCCCCAGAAAGAAGCCCCACTTTGTGACTAAATTGGGATTTGAATTAAATTAGGCTTCACAAGTATATTCTTGGGAATTCTCCAACTCATCCTTAATAGAATCATAGAATAATTAAGGTTGGAAAAGAGCTCTAGGATTAGCCATTTACCTAACACTTCCAAGGCCACTACTAAACCACGTCCCTAAGCAGCACATCCACGTGTCTTTTTAATATCTTCAGGGTTGACAACTCAACCCCTTTCCCAAGCAGCCTGTTCTAATGCTTGGCAACCCTTTAGACAAAGAAATTTTACCTAATGTCCTATCTAAATCTCTGCTGGTGCAACTTGAGGTCATTTTCTCTTGTCCTGTCTCTTGTTACTTGGGAGAAGACACTGACCTTCACCTGGCTACAGCCTCTGTCTTGGCCAGCTGGGCACACCCTGGCTCATGTTTCAATCTTG
This sequence comes from Dicaeum eximium, assembly GCA_013396995.1. Taxonomy (NCBI): domain Eukaryota; kingdom Metazoa; phylum Chordata; class Aves; order Passeriformes; family Dicaeidae; genus Dicaeum; species Dicaeum eximium. The sequence goes on along the minus strand of VWZP01004506.1, from coordinate 3,781,138 downwards.
TTGACCAGTGTCCCATGTTCCTGAAGCAATTGAGTTCTAGAAACTCCTAAGGGGAAGAATTTCCATGCAGGATTGTTCCTGCCTTAGCTAGAAAGAAACACCTTGAATCTTTCTCATGGGGATCTCTGTCCCTGCAATCACTTAAAGCAGGGTTTTCTAATTAACACGAGCTGGCAAGACAAATTGCTCACCAGACACAGCAGTTGTAGCAGTTTCCTTCTACAGGATGTCTAGGAACAAAGTTGTTGATATAATATATTATAAAACTCATTCATCAATGTGCCTCAATTCCTTCTGCAGCATGAGAGATCTCACACCTATTTTTTTTCTGGCAGCACAGAGAAATTCTAACCACCCCATTATAGGTTATTCTAAGGAAAAAAAAAAACATTCCTTATAGGGTATTTTAAAATATGTAGCAAGTGTTTAATGTAGGGCCATACTTACGTATTCCCTAGTGAATGTGGCAAATGAAAGACTGCCATATTTTCCCCTTTATGTGTATAAAAATTAGAAACAATCTTTGTAACTGGACCATATCTGGTCCTCCTTTTTGCCTACATGACCAGGCTTGAGAACCCCCCTCCATCTGGCTCTCTCAAGGTCCCAGTTCTGTTTTCCAAAGTGACAGAGCTGCAGTAGAAGGAATTTGGATGAAGCTCTCTCACCAATCCACCCTAAAACAGACTGCTGATTAAGAGCTTTGGCCTGGCCCCCATTTATGCTGAGAAATGAGGTTTATCCAGGTTTCCTCTGCTTTTGGCACAGGTTTCAGGAACTGAGCTATTGTACACAAAGGCCAAGTCCCTTCCTCCTCCCACTCTGGCTGCCTTTTAAAAGAAGACTTACGTGTATGACTTCTCTTTGTTCTCTAGTTCAGTTGTAGTAATTTTTCATCCCCCATGTTCTAAACTTTTAGCTTGAAATTATAAAAAAAATTTGACTTTTCGGTGGTCTGTTCACTTCCTATGGACTCCCCTTCAAAACTTTGTGAAATTATTAATTCAGCACTGGCAGAATTGAAAAAGTGGCATAGCTTATAAAACAAAATCACTTTTTTCCCCTTGTCAGAAATTTAGCCCAAGGAAACAAGAAATATTAATGAAGTCTCTGACTGTGTCTTTCAATAACTTGATATTTGAGCAACTCATTTCTGCAGTTCCACCTTATGCCAATTTGCTTTGCTTCCTTTCCAGTCATTAGGGGTATGTTTAATAAGCTCAAACATAAATCATTCACCACATACGAGGTAATTATTTATGGAAAATCCACATATTTTCTTTTTCTCTGGATTTAAGTGAATTGGAAAAAGGTTTCTTCTCAATTGCTGCTGAATTAATCTAGAATTATTATTAAACATAGTTGGGTGTTTGAGTCTGTTCAATATCCCCAGGCAAAAATTCTGATTTAAATTGATCTTGGCAGAATCAGGCCCCTTAATCTTCCACTTGCAACAAATGAAAAACTGCAAATAAGGGGAGAAAAGAGCCCCTATTTGTGACATGCTGAGATTTTAATTGATCCCTTCAATAAATGCTATTAATGAGTGAATACTGGAAGGGGTGTGAGGTTGATGGATACTGATGTGAATGTCTGTATAATATCAGCTGTCATTTACATGCCCAAGGACTTCTAGAACTGCATATGAAAAAGGGAAAAGGAATAGAATAAATTAAAGAGGAGATGATAAAAGCCTCACAACAGTAAGGATTTAACACTGTTGTGAAAAATATTTCCTGTATCAAAGTTCCTGTATGACAACTTTCTCTTATTTAAATAATTTACTCATTTTACAGTTTCTTAATACATATTTAGATTTTTCATTCATTTTCCTTTAATATCATATTCATTTAATATTCATTCATATTCATTTAATAACTTACCACTCCTAGATACCATTGCAGTGAGATGCTTTTAGGAAGTGGGCTTGAGTTCTACAGCGTGAGGAAAATCTTGGTTGATACTAATATCATTTTATACCACTGAAAAGTGGGCAAGCCCTGACAAAACTCACTGTCTGATTTAAAACTAGAGCATGGCTGCCCATATTATCCATGAATCTAACCTTAATGCTCTCATACAACCAGTCTGACAAAGCTTTGAGTCTAAACTGTAGATGTGATTAAGCTACCGAGTTATTTGAGGGAGTCTCAGGAGACCAGGCAGTTTGCCTCTGCCAAAGGCAGATACCATTAGCCCCCTGTCCTTCTTGAGAGTCATTGAATTATCTCCCTCTAGATGAAATATTTCCAGTGATAAAAAGCCCATAGTTTACTTTTGAAATGAGTATGATGGGAATAATTAGGGAAGAATAAAAAATGAAAAAGCAGTGTAGTCAGGCTGTAACACAGATCACATTTAGCAGTCATAATAATTGAATCAACAGGAAAAAAAATGGGAAGACAAGGAGTCATTTAAAAGCTCCCTGTGGTTTCTTGTGACAGTAGAGATGCCTTGCCCAATCCCTGCAATGTTCCACAGGACATAAATCTTATGTCATAAGTGTTAGTCCTGTGTGGGTGTGTCTCATACCCAGGGTCTGACAGATACATGGTGAGTTTAGGTACAGACAGCTGAACTGAACCCAGCCAGTGCTTCAGCTGTGAGCTGGATTTGTCCCCAGGCTTCCCTGCCAGCCTTGCCTGGCTCTCCCTGGGCTGCTCCACTGTGGGCTGGCACAGGGACACCCGACTCAGTCACCTCCCTTGGGATACTGCACTCCATAGATGACTTCCTGAGCTTTGGCAAATGGGTCAAGTGACATCACATGACAAGAAAAATAAATATTCATGAGCAGTTGAATGGATTTGCTGTGTCACACACATGCACTCACACTTGCATATATCAGATCCTCATTAGCAGATCTTGCCAAGCATTAAGATTCTTATTCTTACAAAAAGCACATCCCTCTGAAGTTGTCTGCTTTATTCTGAATTTCAGACACACAGGAAGGTGATATAAGTCTCATCTGAATTTACTGGAATCAGCACTTTAGCCAGTTTAAGTGAGGCATTAAGAATCAAACAGTCTTATCCTATTGAAGACTATGGTCTTTAACTGTGCTGAAATAAATTCTCACTTAATAGGGGTTTCCCACATCATCAGATAGGTATAGTCAATGTTGAAGTTAAAAATGTAATTTAAAAATTATAATAATAGTTGAGATATATCTTTCTTCTTTTTTTTTATTCCAGCCTTTATTTCTTTCCTAAACATTGACTTTTTTTTCCCTTTTTTCCCCCCTCTATTCTACTATGAGGTTATTATTTGTAAAGTATTTTTAGTGGCTCTGAATAAAGTGCTGCTTTTTGATTTATTCCACCTCAGTCAAACCAATATGACATTATACAGTTTTAGGCACACAGTTTGTGGTAATTGGGAGTGGGGCTGCAACTGAGCTCATCCCTAATGAGCAACAGCTGTGTAAAACAAGTGACTGGTACTAAAAGTAATAAAACATAGAGTGCTGAAGTGCACTGACTAATCACAAAAAAGTAGAGAGGACACATCAGTGGAATACATCTAAAAATCAAGAGTTTAAAAGGTTATACTGAAGAACAATAAAGAATAGAGAAGAGCAGATGCCTAAAACCCTCTGTTGTGTTGGTTGTGGTTTCACTGTCCCTCTGCTGTAATACATGATCCTTCTACTTTATAGATGTAAAAGCAAACATCACTTATAGTAAGAATAAATTGAATGGGACCTTTAGAAAAGCCAAAGAACTCTAGAACCCATGGTTTTTATCTACATCTCTTTGCATTTTGTCTAAACAAGGAACATGGAGAGAAGCTTAAGGAAGCCCACTTAATGTTTGGTATGCACTGATTTATGCCATTGAGTCCTACCTACTTGTAAATTAACTTTTATGTCTCATAGTTTCACTCTATAGTTAAAAAAATAGGTGGAAAATGTGGTAACATCAGATCTCTAATTCTTTCCATTGAGGGGGAACAGTTTAAAAAAAAAAAAAAGTTGGTTTGGAGAGGTTTAGGATGTACAATTTCATTTGAAGCCATATGAAAAATTCCCAGTGTTCTTGTCTGGGTCTGCAGAGGGGCTGAAAAGAAGGAGTTGAGGAAAGAGGAGAGTTACATATGAATTCTGACATTTTAGAAGACTGAGTTCAGCCTGGAATTTCAGTCTGAAACTTAGATAGCAAGGCATTGCACTCTGAAAGGCAAGCACTGGTTTTAGCTGGAGACTTAACCAAAGCTTCAAACATGGTCAGTTCCCACTGATGGTTTAAGGAGATTTTAGGGTGAATCAGCTTACTTTGGCCATTTACCCTTGCTGGCATGTTTAAGGCTTCAGCTGACTTCTCAAAAAGCTTTGAGTAAAAGTGTGCAGATTCTGTGTGCCACTCCAGGATTGTGCAAGGCTTGTCTGAGGCTGACTGCAAACCTTCCTTCTTCCTGAGCAAAACTTTCAAGGGAACCCATCCTTGATTCCTGGGAGAACCAGCATTCACATTTGCTCCTGGATCTTAATTTTTTTCTTTCTAATGGTCTGTTACTGCAGCCTTTACTGATTGATTATTAATACTACACTGAATATTTTAATGATTCTCCATCATAAAAACACTTCCTTGACACAACTTGTAATGTTCTCTGTTCCTGTGCATTGATTGCCTCCTGTGAGGGCCCAAACAGCAGAATACATTGGGTAAATTTACAGTTAATCTTGGTCTTACATGATGGTCTGGGAACTGCAAAATTTCAGCAACTCAGGTATTTCTGCTCACTAGGAAAGGATCTTCTAAAATAATGATCGAATCACACAATAATATTCTGTTTCAGTATGTAATGATACTGTTAATATATACTTTAGCAATTAAATTTCCTATTTGCTCTTAGGGTGAAGGATGTCTCTAGCTGGATGCCAAAGAAACATCATTTCTCCACAGCATGAGCTTGGTGCAGGACAGCTTCTTTGAGATCCTTGCCATGCCATGCCCTTGATCAGTTCCTATAGCTGTTGGGAAAACTTGAGTGTCACTGCAGCAACTTTAGGTGGGGAGGGATTCCAGTGGGAGGAAAGAGGTTTTTCATTTATTTCCAGTGTAAAAAGTTGGCAGGAAAACATGCCCTGGAGGAACATAGCCTAAATTGGGTTATTCATTATCTCAGCTGGTGTCTCTGAATGCTTGGCCTATGTTCCACCTAGCTCTGATAAAACCTTTCTCCCCATCAGCAAGAATGTCTCTGGTTAGCATAAAAGAAAAATCACTATACCTTTTTTTGCTGCAAATGTAAAGTTACTTTATTTCAAAAGTGATATAAATCATAATTATACTAATGACAAGCAGAAAACATCCAGAAACAAGGTGGGGGTTTGGTTGGTTTTTTAACAGTAATTTTCAACCACTTTTATTTTCACCTTAAATTATGAAGAAATATGCTAATATTTTCTTTCTCTTTGATACATTTGTGCATAGGAACATCATTGTCTCAGAATAAAGATCCTGGGGGATTGTTACTACTGTGTCTCGGGGCTCCCAGAACCTCGCCAGGACCATGCACACTGCTGTGTTGAAATGGGGCTCAGCATGATCAAAACCATCAGGTAATGCCTTTTTCTCCCCCTGGTCCATTGTTTCTGGCAGTGTTCTGAACTTCTTACCTGAGAATGCTATCACTAGACAAGTAATTATTCTGTTGGTTTAAAAATCTCAGCATTATCACTGTGAAAAGGACAGGACTTTCTTTGATCCATTAATGCATGGGAACATTTACTAAAATGATTTTATTAACCTGTGCTCCTTCAGAGATGTAACACAATAGCTGAGAGAGATTTCACAGCTCTTGGCAGTTCTGACTTTGTACTGTTGTCACTTTCAAGAGGAGACTGAAGAGGAGGAGTCTGAATTGCTTCCCATAATCCCTTTAATAAAATTAAGCCACAATGTAAACACAAAATAGACAGCTTTGGCTGTCCTTTAGCTTGGAAACTAGCTCATAGACAAACTCATAAGTACTGAGATTTTCCAGCTGAACAAGTTTTACCTGCTAAATTAGGTTCTTGCTTAAATTCACAAGCACTGGAAGTATTTTAATGAAGGAATGTGTTCCCATCATGTAAATATAATTATGTTGTTTTCAGGTCATTGTTTTTTGATGCAATTACAATAAATAATAATCATGTTTCAGCAGCCTGGGGTAGATCTTGTCCAATGAGTTACCATGACATTGGCTGACATCTAATACTCTAATAGAGGTTTTGTCCATATTTTTAAAACTTAAGGGTTTTTACTGATATAATGTATCAGGAAAAAAATTACTGAGTTTCTCATATTCAAATACCTTTTCTGTTGTTGTATTCCCTAAAATAGTGCTGCCTAACATGACCATTCTCCCCTTTCCCTGGATATTTTGCTGTCCAATCTCTTTGTCTGCTTCTTGTCCAGACCTCTTTGCCCCTTGACATATATTAGACAGTTAATGCACACTGCAGCCACATTACTGAGCTCTTAATAGAGAAAGAATTTGACCAAAATTAATTAATGGAAAATGTAACTGAATAATGATTATGCAACAGTGATATCTAAGAAGGCTGGATTCAATTATCAGAGGCTAAATGTTGAACAAAGTAATCAATACTTTGCTTCTGGAATCCCCACAGTGAAAATGAAACATGAATTAGAGAACACAGAGATGAAAAAAATCTACCAGCATTGTTAAATTTTTTTTGGGTACACACATCAAATCTTCTGCATTTCCCTGGTGACACCACCTGCAGACAACCCATTGTAAGCCCTTTTTCTTCTAAGACCATAAACTCTCCATCTCCTTGCACATGTGGAAGTCTGTAACACCCCATGCCCTTCAATGAATAGGGTCTTGAAGGCAGTAATCCTGTAGAAATGGTGCTCTACTTTTAGTATCTTAAATGACAGCTACAGTCATTTGGAGCCCTGACACCGAACTCCATCAGGACTTTGGTCATCCATCACAGACTAATTCAGTTCAGGTTACCTCCAATTTATTTGATAATCCCAGTATCTGATTTTCTGTCTATGCAATGAGGATGGCTCTTCCCCCAGGCTTTTCTGTTCAGAGTATAGGAGCCTTGTGTTGTTTATCTTAATGTGTGTTCATACAGTTCACAGGGAGGACCAGTCCTGCCATGGAATATTATAAATACTTCTGCCCACATTTCTGAGAGAATTTGGAGTCATCTGCACTCTATTAATTAAAATTAAAGTAGTAGATATATGTCTCACATTTAAGATGAAAAAAATATCCTCTTTGTAAAAGTGAGTCTTTTATCGCATTAGTCCCCACAGAATTTTACTATATTTAAAACATGACAGAAATGACATTTTGATGATTAGAAAATTTTTTATCTTCATCAGAAGATTTCAGAAAATAAATATTTTTCAAGTCTAATATAATAGGGAGATGACCTAAGATATGAGAAACCATTGTTCAGATTTGAGAGGTGCACTGAAGTTATACAGACAAACATTTCTTTCCATTGACAGCAGGCAGTCAGTAATGTACTGATTGGTACAACCCTGCTGGTGAGGCAGTGCCCAAAAAACCCCTGTGATCTCAGGATACCTTTGCTGAATGCTCCCTCTATTGTCCTTGATCACTCCATGGTCAAAGGGAATAGAACAAGAATCTCAGATCCTTTCATTACACAACATGTAAAATAAATCTACGTGGCCAGACTGTCTCACAAGGGACTTCTGAGTGTTTTCATACAGCTCATATCCATACAGCTAAATTGTTAATTTATTGTTAATTGAGACTCTACAACTTCCTTTTAAGCTTGAGTCTTGCAGCTCTGCTACTCTTTTTGCAAATGAAAGGAGTCTTCAGAACTCAACAAAATCATTAATGATCATTATTTTCTCTGTAATGTTTTTTTGCATCACCATGCTTTGTTAAAAACCTCATAAAAGAAGCACTATTACTGTTATTCCAATCTGTCTTCTTGTTCTTTTCTCACTTAACTGTAGAGAACAATTGATGGGCAACTTTTAACCACAGGAAGATTCCATGGCATCTGATATTTACTCCAAATAAGGCAGTTTTCCTCCACCACATTTGGACATGAGAAAAAAATCCTTACTCCATCTGTGCTGCAAAACCCAAAGAACTGTAAATTCTGTTTAACTGCAGCTGGAAATGTGAATTAAAGTAAAAAGGACAAGCTCTTTGTGAAGCTCTTTGTGAAGAGCTTGTCTCTTCATAAACCAGCTTTTATTCAGCTGTTTTTCACATCTTTTCACATGCAGCAATAACTCTCATTGTGTTTAATTTTATTGTATCAATGCCTGTCTGTACAGACTGTTGATGGAAATGGGATTCCAGTGGAATTTTTAGTCACCAGACAATAATTCATTTTAACAATTATTATTTCATGATAATGCATTTTAACAATTATCACCCAAGCTAAGTGGTTGTCAGGGATAACACTGCCTTCTCAAATGTCTTTATTCCTAAAATCTTTGTGACTGGGAATAGAGGGGAAGGGAGACTGTGTGAGACTCAGCTCCTCAAGGACTCACTTTCACAGTGTAATGATGGAAATGGCACAACATATATAACAGTGGAAATTCAAACAAACCTTTGTGCTGGTATATTCATTTGGTAAATCAAGGAGTCCTGAGTAATTTCATTTGTTGGATCATTTCTCACTAAAAACCATCTGAGAGAGTAACTATTATGACAGAATAAATGGTCCCAGCATGCAATATAGGCCAAACTCCAGAAATTAGATAACAGCTTGTTTTCATTAAAAGTCTTTAATTAAGTACTAATATTAAGGCAAATTCATGAGAGAGAGAAAAAAAGGGAAACTAAAAAAACCCAGAGAAAACCCACAACCAAAAATACCTCAGCTATTTCAGCTGACTGACTGCCCTGGCAGGTTTCCTCCTTTTAGCATGAAAAAACTGCTTTTAGAATCATCTGCTGACTGTTAACAAAAATCACAAAGTGATCAGTTATTGTTAAAGAAGTCACTCAGGCAGTAAAACAGACAAGAATTGTTTTCATATTCCATTATTAATAAATTATTTAATTATATAATTAAATATTAATATCATCCATCCAGTTCTGGATTCCTTCCACAGATTATTTCTCCTATGATCTACAAGGCTCTGCCTATGATGCAATGAGCTCTATTTCACAGAAGAGAGGATTTATTCACAAACCCATAAATGAAGGCTTAACTTCATTTCACTGTGGTGGTGGGAAGGGATATTGTGACATATTCACAAGTTCAGCCAGCAATTTTTAGACAGTTCTAAGATTAAATGCAGGTTTCTCACTGAGACTTGATCCTATTGTCACCTCCACATGTCCATTTCAGCCACTGAGTCTGATGGAGAGAACATCAGAATAGCTTTTCTTTCCCTGTTTTTACTGTTGGATGATGATATGAACTAAATCAGGTAGAGATGAGTGGGTTCATGTATTTCTGCAACCTCTTTCCTTTGAATGCCCCACAACACACAGCCAAGGCCATATTGGAAAAATGGCATAGGTATGTATATGTATATGTATATGTATATGTATATGTATATGTATATGTATATGTATATGTATATGTATATGTATATGTATATGTATATGTATATGTATATGTATATGTATATGATTATATACATATTTATAACATAATTTTCAAATGAAAAGGAAAACTTCTAATAATATTGTGTGTGGTCCCTTGTACTGTATTATTTTCCTGCCTCTCAGAGCAGATTGACATAAGAAAAAGGAATGCAGCAGTATTAACTCTGCCCATGTAGCTACAGTTTCTGTCTGAACTCAGGGCAAGTCAGTTGTATTAGTGATAGGTCTGACAATATGAAACTTCTCCAGGTAATAGCTTCTGACTACATTAGATTCCAGTTCTAAATTCAAGGTAAACTCATCCTGGTGCTATTTTAAACTGTCTACATTAACTTGTAAATTCAACTAGTGTAAATTCATCTACAAAGTGTTACATCCCATAAGTCACATTACCTGCACTGTACCATTTCAAGTGTTCAGTAGTTTAGTGTACCCTTTTACCTATCTTTTTTAAAATAATGGATGTCTCCTTCACAGGCATGACACAGTTCCCAGAGTTACACTGAAAAGATCACCTACCTCACTTCATCTACTATCCTGTCATGTCAGCACCAAAAATCATTTGCATTCCTTTAGGAAAATTCCATAATTCTGTTGAGTCCAACCAAAATGTTCCCTGTATAACTGAACTTTATGATCAAAGGACATTTGAGTTAGCAGGAGACAGAGGAGATCATCTGTCCATCCTTCTGCTCACATCAGAGTCAGCTAAGACCCTTGCTGGCTCCAGTAATACATATATAATACAGAATACACAGGTCTTCATATTTCACCTGCATGAGGATGATAATGACCATGTCTGGATGGGTAAATTGAACAACCTCAAAGAATTTTAACCATCACTAAGAAAAAGTGGAACAGACTGGCCAACTCCACTCTTCTGAAGTCATTTTGCTTCCAAAACCAGGCAGTGGAATTCAAATTACTTACTAGAAATGGTCTTCATCACATGCAAACTGTTGAACCTGGGAACAGGTTGTGAAAGGGCTTGTTGAGAATGAAAAAGCATTCTGGGTTGTTTTGAGTATCTCAAAGCATAGTCACAACCTTGCACAATTGAACTGGTCAGCACAGAAGCAGCCTGTGTGTCACTCCCAATCTGCAGGGCCTGAATTCCAGGGCATTCCGTTTTTTGACAGCTACAGAAAAGGTTAAAAAGCAAATTTCTGACTTCTGACTCACCTTCTTCATGCAAATAAGAAAGGTGTCAATTAACACCACAAAAATCAAATACCCATCAAAGAATGCTGACCAGGAGGAAATGCCAAGATCCAATTAAAATAATTGAATTTTTTTATCTCTGGCTAGACTGAAACGAGATGAATGGCAAAAATAACACCAGTCACAATTACCTCATCCTGGATAATATATCAAAGCACTTGTGAGGCAAAGAGGGCTGCTTTGTAGATCATCAATACTGCATCTTCATGTATGCACTTTGTCAGTGTATCTGAAGAAAGCCTGTAAAGTAGTTGAAGAAAACACATTTTTTTTAATTAGAAGCTTCATTGATAGTTGAATAAATGTAAGAGAAAGAATTAGATGTGGAATACCTGAGTTTTTGCAAAATAGACTCTCTTAATTTTTTTTCTTTACATTTTTTATCTAGTACATGCTATTATTTCTCTGAATTTTTTTTTCTGAATAAGTTAGAACTATAACTATTGATGAAGGTGATCCAGGCTTTGTTATTTCAGGCTTTGTTTTTCCTATGCCTGTATGTAAACAAGACCTCTTAAAGTGTGTGGTAGTCTGGCTGCTAGAGAGTTGGATTTGACCATGATTAAGTCCCCTTCTTTACATAATTCAGAAATCTTTTTCAACCCACATCACTCCCAAATTTAAATAAAAACAATAATTATAATTCCATTACTTCTTACATACTAACAAATCACCTCATTTTTAAACCACAGGTTTTTTTAAACAACAGGTCATCAACAGCTCTGCTTTCAGTCTTGTGTTGAAAATAATAAAGTAATTTGAGTGAGACTAGATCACTCCAGTGCTTTGATTCTTGTCCTGGACAGAACTATTTAAATATATTTCAGACTGCCTGTTACTTCATGCAATCAGGTCTCCCCCTGCAATTATTTTCCCACCTATCAGCATAGGAGCCCCTTGCTGGCAGGACAGAGGAGGATGCAAAGGCAGAGCCCTGCTGTGCACCAGCACTGCAGCAGACAGAGAAACAGAATGTTCCTCTGCCAAAGGGTGCAGGCAGGAGGCCAAATCCACTCTGCTGGTGAAGAGCTGAGATCCAATATCACCTGAGCAGCACATAAAGAGTTGCTGGGAGACTGTGAAAGGCAGATGAGGCAGGGGGGAGAGAACCTTGATTAGTGTGTGCAGTGCACTGCAGGAGGTGGTGTGGGCAGCACAGGACAAATGCACAAGTCCTGTGTGGCTGATGGAGGATGCCAAAGCCTTCTCAGGCCATCACCACATTTTTATGACGAAGGAAAAGTTAAATCCAGGAATCCTTAGTGAACACTCTAGGAATAGAGGGGCACATTGCTCAGTTGCACCATTGTTTGTACCTGGTCTCTTCAGTGATACCTGCAAGTGTTCTCATATAAGATACAAATGCAAGACCACAATTTACAGTATATAGAATAGAATAGAATAGAATAGAATAGAATAGAATAGAATAGAATAGAATAGAATAGAATAGAATAGAATAGAATAGAATAGAATAGAATAGAATAGAATAGAATAGAATAGAATAGAATAGAATAGAATAGAATAGAATAGAATAGAATAGAATAGAATAGAATAGAATAGAATAGAATAGAATAGAATAGAATAGAATAGAATAGAATAAGCTATTTTAGCTGGAAGGGGCCTACAGCAGCCATCTAGTCCAACTGCCTGCCAATTCAAGGATCACCAGAGTTAAAGCATGTTAAGGGCATTGTCCAAATGCCTCTTGATCATGGGCTTGGGGCACCAATCACCTCAGTAGAGAGCCTGTTTCACTGCTTGGACAGTGTTTACCACAGTCATGGTAAAGAAATGTTCCCTTATGTCCAAGCTGAACATTCACTGATGTAGCTTTCAGTTATTCCCAAGCATTCAGTCACTGGATCCCAGGGAGGAGAGCTCAGCACATCCCTCTCCCCTTCCCCTCCTCAAGAAGCTGTTAGAGAGCACTGAGGTCACACCTCAGCCTCCTCTTCTCCAAGCTAGACAAAAGTAGAGCCTTCATCTGCTCATCACAGGACATGACAGTTGGTAAAATAGAAATTAAATTGGTAAAATGGCATGTGTGTCTATGTATGTATAGAGAAAGATTACATGGCTATTAAAACATTTTATTAAAATTAAGCCCTTCTTATTGATTGCATTTTTCAATGAAAAGCTTTTTGCTCAATTATTCCTCTAAACACAATTATCTTTTATTTCAAGACAAAGAAATCAGATGTAAAATGAGAAATAATTATCTTAGTCTGAACAAAAGGAAAAGGCAGACTAGGGAAACAATCATGTGAGGAGTTGTGTAATAATTCCTCTGACAGTTATGAGTGTCAGTTTAGATATTTCTGTAGCATATAAAAATTATTCAAAATAGATTAAAAGCTCAGTGGTCTCACTTCTGTTAGCTGCTCTCACAACACTTAAAGTGCTTCAATGTGGAGGAGTTGTTGTATATCCCATCTTTCAGGGACAGGTAATTGTATAATTTTGATATTTCAAGCCCTCTTGCTGGCATGCAATGAAAAAATTTGTAAATGAAGACTATAAGCTCTAAGTATAAGAACACAGATAAATCCCTTCTCAAAGTTGCTTTTTTTTATTATTTTATGATAAAGTATTTAAAACCTTTTTCTCTTAGATATCTGAAATAGGTTGGCTTCCTGATGTGATAAACAGGTCTTGTAGGCAAATTACTGCTTTGAGACTTATCATATGCCTGCCATTCTCCAAGTTTTCATAATATGAAGGGAAATAAAGATGAATTTCTTATTTTCAATTTTTCACATTTTTGTGCAACTAGTTTCCATTTCAGAACTCTTTAGGTTTTTTTTTTCCTTTACAAACTGAGCTGATGCTCCATTGCAACAATGAAAGCTTAAGTATTGAATGCAGTAAGCAATTTCCCTTTTCTCCTCTGCAGAGGATCTGCCAAGGTCATTACTGATGCATCTGAGGCAACGGTAGTTAACTTCAGAGCAGTGAAATAGAGCTACTTATTCTTTCCCTGCTCTGTAGTGTGATCTTGCTGTGCTTCTATTGACTTCAGTGAGGTAGAGATGAGGCCCTTTACAGAGACACAGCAGGTTTGTAGACCAGCAGTACCAATGTGCTGTTCCTGTCCTGAACACACAATTTAAAGATTAATGAACACAAGCTCTAACACTATTTCTGGTGCAAACTGTTATTTTCACACAAACAGAACTGGAAAAGCAGTCTCTTAACAAATATTCTCATAAGTGTTTATTTCTGAGAGGTGAAATTGCTTTCACCACCCCACAGAATGCACAAAACTGGTTTTAAACTCACACAGTTGTCATGACACAGCAAATGGTGTTCTGGCCAAGTCTAATTAAAATAATAATTTGACAAAAAGTAGCTCTGGAAAATCCCAATCCATAAAATAACTTTTTTTTTTAATTGAAAATTAGTAAAAAATGCACAAGAATATAAAAGAATAGACGGGTTTGATGAAAAAAGTTCCTGTTCCTGAACCGTCCATGTTGCTCCTGACTGTTCCATGCTGTTCCAACAGCTGCTCCTGAACCTTTTATAATTCCAAGCTAAAGCACTCAATAAGTCCAACAAAATACTTTCACTCAGACATCTTTTTCTCTCTCTATCTTTCCCTTTCTATCTGATTGAAATAATAAATATGCCATAAATAACTGAGCCATGCATGCACTTAAATGCTTAATGATATCCTGGTTTTAGAATCATTTTCTCACTACTTCTACCTTTGCTATTTAGAAAGTTCTCTCTTCATTTTACAGGCTAGACTGCACTTTACAGCTAATTGACTTCATATTTTACATCATACCCTTTTCAAAATGATATGGAAAATAGTGGCATATATTTTCATAAGTCTGGTCTCTTTTCTTCCTTTGTTGTGTTTTGTTTAACAGATACGTCAGATCAAGAACAAAGCACGACATTGACATGAGGATAGGGATTCATTCTGGATCAGTTCTGTGTGGAGTGCTGGGCCTGAGGAAGTGGCAGTTTGATGTCTGGTCATGGGACGTGGATATTGCAAACAAACTCGAGTCAGGTGGAATTCCTGGGTAAGGCAAAGTGTATTTCCCACAGGCAGGAAACATTGCCAGCACCTTACACTGTTAACCTTGCCAAAAGATTAACTGTCTTACATAGTTTCATCAACTATGACCTTTTTTTTTTTTTGCTACTTTGCAGTTGGCAAGGATTAATGAGGCTATAGCCAAAAAGGTAGAAATGGTCTGCTTGTACAGCCATTTGAAAAGACAAGACAAACATATTTATTTTTCTTTGTCAGCCTTGATTTTCTGGAAAAGATCAATTTCTGTTTTCAGCCCTCATAGTCCTCAGAGGTAGCAAAAATTTCCCAGTTAGATGCTGACCATTCATGAGATTTTCCACGTTTCATTCTCTCACCTTTTTCATTCAAATGATACTAGGAGGCACAAAGATATACTTTCCTTTATTTCATAATGCACAAAATGTGGAAAGAATTCTGTGTTCATAGGTCAATATTCTAATAACAAGTTATTAGAATCTCTATTGGGATCTCTAGGAAGTCTTTTAAATAATTTGATGCTTTAGTAGATGTTTTGAGATATGTATCTTAACCATCTATATGTGAAAATGTATCGTTTTCCACTAAAAAAAGCCTCATTTTTTTTCTGTGTCTGAGTGTCTGATGTGGCTGATTCACCTGAACGTTGAATGTTATTTCTGCCTGATATGGCCTATATATCCTGCTAGTTTGGAAGCTACAAATCCTAAATTTGAGCAGTAGTGATTGCAGGAATCTTCTGTTCACTTTCAGTTCCACCTGCCATTGCTGAAAGATATAGAAAAGATCACCTAGACAATTCCAATTTTAGCCATGGAATTTAGAAGCAATAGCAGCAGACATCTTTATGTGGAAAAAAGTCTAAATGGTGCTGTCACCTTGAATGACAGAGATTTTAAGTCATCAAAACTGAGTCATGTGCTGTCCTCCCTATACACACATCAGGATCTGTCAGACCTGTCATGTTCCCAGAAAATTGGAAGGAAATTTGCTTCATATATTGCAAATGCAGGCCCCTTCCACAGTTCTACATTGTAAATCTTTATTCTAATATATATTCTTGGAATTAGCAGAAAATTAAATTCTTCATGCTCTGAGAACAACTTCTGCCCTCTGCATATGTCATCCGTGTATAAAATTTCAGAAAAAAAATTGTCTGCTGGTTACCCCAGATAAATAAGAGGATGCTTTGCTCACACGAGCAAATTACTCATCTAAATTTCACCATCCACACCTGCAAAAGTCTATTGCTGTTAATGTGTGCAAGTTGTATGGCTATTAATGAATAACCTGGAAAATGCACAGCCTTGCTGTAGAAAAAATGCCTGGCAGGTTTTCAGTCTGTCAGAGCAGAGTGATTTCCTGGATATCAGTGTGCCAGCAGAACAAAGCCTGTATGTGACAGCAATGAACCAAGTGCCTCAGAACAGTGATTTACATCAGTTTCCTAGTGTGCAGAGCAGATTTAATAGAGCAGTTAAGTTCATTTCAGCCTCTCCTTACTTCTCCCTGCCACCAGCATTCAAATCCCCCTCCTTGCTGTAATACCAAGGTCATTCCCATTCCTAGAGCAGCTTCTCCAGGAAATCTGCAGGACAGTCCTGCTCTCAGGGTGCAAAACAAGAGCAAAGATGAGCTGCAGCATTTTCCTGAGCCATAGTGGAGAGAGGCAGCAGAGGATGGCAAACATCCTTTCACCCAGTCTGAGAGCAGGAAAGAAGGGGCTTAGCTCTTCCCCTCAGTGCTTGCCTGTCCCCCTGAGCCCCCAAGAGCATGGGTGATGCAGGGAGAGATTGCACCTGACACAAGGAGCAAAACCCAACAGCCCAGCTGCAGTGGGAGAAGCCTGTTAGGAGCACTGAGAAAAAATGGTAATTCTGGTTTTCTGAGAGTGAAAAATGTGCCCACGACACCTGAGAAGGAAATCTTGCAATCTTGTAATCAGTGACTTTCTTCTGCCAGGATCCCATTTTCTAATAGTTTTTACTTAGTGTATGTAGGTATTAATCTCCAGTACTGAATTGCATAAATCTCAGGTAATATTTCATTTTCAATTATGTCTCAATGACCAGTATCATCTAACACTGTGGGCCTGATATGCTTTCAAGAGTGGGTCAGGCAAGACTTTTTGACTTCAATACTCAGGTTCCCAATCTACTGTATTTGTATAAAATTAAAAGATATCTCTCCACATTTAAGTTTTTTAAGCAAGCAGTATAAAAGGTAAAGCCAGAAAATACTTATAATCTGCCAACTATTTATTGATATTTGTCCCATTTAAGGATGTTACATTAATAGGTATCTCCATACTCTGCTTAAAGCTGTTATCATATCCATCATAAAATCCATACTTCAGGGCTTTATTATTCAACCTTCCTAAATTATATTAGTTGAATCTAAAGAGTGAGATAGTCACCTTGACAACTAGTGTATCACTTTCTCCTTTTTTTTCTTTAGTTTTAGGTTAGTACTTTACTTAAATCAATTTAGATTTCTTAGCGCTAGGAAACTCATCATCTTTCTGAGAGGCCACATGCTTTACTGTCTAAGTCTAGGCCAAACATTGCTTATATTTGAGAAACATTTTGACTGGGTTTTATCATTAGTTTTACTAATTTTTCACTACAAAATACCACTAATCTCTGTGATCATTATAACAGCATGACTTTAGAAAGAGAAACTTGTACAAAACCTGGAAAGAACCAGGGAAGTTGAGACAGCTTAAAAAATGGCTGGGATACAAATTTTTGATCTTTTAATTAGATGTTGATATTTAATGCTCCACATGGACAGTTTGTGCCAAGTTCTGATACTCCTGGGCACTTCACACTGCTTAAATACAACCAGCACGTTATTTTTTAGCAATGCACACACATCATTTATGCCCTTATAGTCTTTTATTCCATCAAAATATTATGCAATTCCATTCTGCATTGGCATCCTTTGAGTTACAGAAGGAAGTTCCCAGGAGCCTGCTAGGACCATTTCCTTCACAGGAGGAAGCCAAACTGTGCCTGAGAAAAGCAACTTGGCATGTGTCATCTAGAAAGGATAAAGGATTTTAGCTCACTCTGAATATTAGGAATCTGTATGCAAGTCTGTCTTTCAGAAAGGGACATACACCCAAAGTTTAAAAAAAAAAGCTGGTTTAAAGAGTCACTACAGCTATTTGCTTGGGTTAGGTAAATGCCTGATGAACAACTCTTGCTGCATTCATGATGCTGCATGGTACAGTATAGCACAGCTGACCCATGTTGATGTGTTCTGGAGGTGTCTGCAATTTTCATACATGCAGGAACTTGAAGATTCCTTAAAAATGATTTAGCTGGAAGACATCCAAATTCCTATCATACCATGGCAAAATTTGAGGTCTTTTGCATGTATTCTCTTAAATTCAACTTCACCTTGGCCGAAGCTTATTGAACTCATTGCTTTGTCTTGATAGAAATGATTACTTTGCTTGCCTTTGCATAGTTCCCCTATTTCCCCAATTCACTTCAGGTGCAATCAGACCACTAATTTCAAATGTTTGAGCTACCTCAGGAAACTGAAGGAAATTAAAGACCTTCACATAAACTGCTCTAATGCCTACCATTTATTTTTCTCTCAACATACTTCCCTGAAGTACAATTTTCTTTTACTCAGAAGAGCATTTTACTCAGGAAGCTCTCCCATTAAATTATTAACTATGAGCAAAGGTATCAGGTGTGAATGTCAAAGTGTCTTTCCTGTGACAAGACTTTGTGCATTAATGACTTCTTATCGATATAAACATGTCTTGAGATTGTTTGACCACAAATAAAGCTCATTGTTTGCAATAGAAAACCTTGTATTTATCCATGATGTTAAACAACATACAGAGTTCAAAAGCTCCTTCTAACCTATGTATGGCAGAGCACAATCAGTATTTGCTACTACTTATTTCACTTATGCAGGAGGATTCACATCTCCAAAGCCACTCTGGACTGCCTGAATGGGGATTACAAAGTTGAAGAAGGGCACGGCAAAGAGCGCAATGAATTCCTGAGGAAACATAACATTGAGACTTATTTAATTAAACAACCTGAGGAGAGTCTGTTGACTTTACCTGAAGATATTGTGAAAGAGGCTGTCAGTTCCTCTGACAGGAGAAACAGTGGAGCTACATTTACTGAAGGATCCTGGAGCCCTGAACTTCCATTTGATAATATAGTGGGTAAACAAAACGTAAGTCAAACTTCCTTTAATGTCATTGAGATGAATGCATGATTGAGTGCACTTCAATAATGGAGGCCTCAGAGGAGACAAATTCATCTTTAACCTTTATTCTAACATGTACTCTAACAGCAGAGGATTGAACAAATTGTTTCAAGGCAGAAAAAAATCATGTATCTGAACTGGGAAAATGCCAGTGAAGCAGAGATTTTAGGTTCATTGTTCTTTTTCTTTTTCCCAGCTGAAATTAAACGCTGCACGGCTTAGTTCTAATTGAAATGCTCCACAAAAAAGTAATTAAAAATAAATCTAATGTTACTAAACTAGTTGGAACATTCTAGTCAGAGTGTATAGCTCATTGCATAGCTTCACTTTAGAGTCTCAAATTAAAGGGATGAGGGAAAGGACATTTTGCCAGAGGAAAAAGTGTAAAGTAGTTTATTGATGTCTGGGGGAAGGAAAAGAAGCACCCTGTGAAATCAGGTTCTTAATTTCTCACTTTTTTTAACAAAAACTATTAAAAACTCATGCTCTAAGATATAATTAAGGTTCACTAGAAGATGAATTAGATTCCAAAGACATCTGTAGCTCAATAGAAATATGAGATAATAGCAACTTCTCCTGATCAGATATTTTCCAAAAGCACTGCATGGCTGATTGCCAGCAACCTAGGAACCAACAATTCTTGCACAGTAAAAAAAATAATTTTGTGAAGTCTGCTTGTTTAGAGGAATTAAAGACAGAAAGGCTAAAATGCCCTCAGACTCCACTCTTCTCACTGCACTTTGAAGATTGCTGAATCTTTATGACACAAGGTCAGCTGAGGTTTTCTTTCCTTTTCTTTGAGGGATCTGTAATGACATGATATATCCTTTCTTCTGCTGCACATCCTTATTCCTGCTTGTCTGAGCTGTCTGTTGAACCTTAAGCATTGTTGTGTGGAGGTCTTGCTTTTGTCAAGTGTCTTCTGCTTCCTACAAATGTGCTCAGAAGTGATAAAATTTCACAATCAGTCAGCCCACAGCAGTGTCTTCGTCTCTTCAAACTGAATTTGAGCATGGCACAGTTTGCTGTTATATAAAACACCTGTTTTATATGTGTTCTGTACATTTGTGTATCTGCATGTTCACTGCCCTACAGTATTCTCTGTATTTTGTTGACCTGTGTCTATATTGTCATTTCATTAGGAATAGAGATATGGGTGCATGCTGCTGTGAATATCTTCTGATCTCTATTTCTTTCCCTTTTAGTTATTCCAATTTCTGTAGTCCACAAAATCTGTGCAGCGTAGGCTCTCATTTTTTGGGTCATTTTCTCAGCTAAACCTGACCTTGATGTTAACAAAGACAAAGAACAAAATAAAGGATTAGTGTGTTTTTTTCAGTTATTGATCAACTCCTGCCCAGTACTATTAAAAAGGCCTTGAAAGTAATTGAAATAGACATAGCTTAACAGTTTCTTTAAAACTTTTTTTTTCTTATAGCAATAAACAATCTACTTTTAGAACAGTTTCTCCCTGTTTTTTTTAAAGAATTTGAAGTGGTGTTGGGAAAAGCTGTAATTTTATATTACACAGTTTTTCAATAAGCCTTTTGGTGGAGACAAGATTTTAAAAATCTGCTGTTCTATGTATGATTTAATTATTATGTAATTTTTAATTTACAGTTGAGACAATAGGCAGTATTGCTCATAAATAATGTATTTTAGCTAAAAAATCAGATGATAGATTTAAATTATACTAGAATGTAGTAGCTTTTTCCAGAGGTGTGTCAATCTTGGACAGAATAAGCATTTAATAACACTAATTAAGCAGCTTAAAGGTCACTGTCAGCAGCAGGCTTTGAGAATTGTAGAAGCAGCAACCCAGCAGTGAATCACTCTGTATGTTTGAATATTTGCCAATAGAATTTAAATTATTTCTTTTCCCAATATAAATTACAACGAACTTTTAGCAATTGATGGCATGTATCTTACTTTCAACTCTAGTTATGTCGGGAAGCATGTGAAAATAAATCTCTGGGGTGTTCTTAAGCCAAACTCAAATTTATTCCAATCCATCCTCATTACTTCAAACTTGTGTTCTATGAGCAGCCTGAATCAGTGAATTGTAGATGTGTTTATGTGAGTAAGAAACAAATAAACACTTTTTATGTAGGCAGTCACAGATATTAGCAAAAACTACACCTGTCTACAGCCCCAGTCATCATTATGTGCCCTTGCTCCCATCCTGAGGTAAGCCAAGGGTGCAAATTCTTGTCTGAAATTCAGACATGCCCAATATAAATTGAGGTTTCTGTTGTTGAAACTAGTGTCTGGGCTTGTTTCTTAAAGCAAAGAAAATTGGACAGAAGTTCTTTTATTTCAAGAGAGTAAAGGCCTCCTCCTCTAGAATGAATTAATGGATGTTTGAGTTGGATTTCTTCCATGTACCTTACAAAAGGAGTAGCTGAAAACATGACATGGTCACTGTGTGCTGGTGGAGGCACCTGAGGGGCCTGTCAGGATGTGAATTAGGAAAAACAGCACATTAAAATATCTGTCTTCTATAGGTGTACCTTAGTATTGGGTGCAGTGAAACTTAACAATGAGCACACAAATTATACTAAAAGACTGCCAAGATGGCAGACAAGTCTAAACAAAAGGGTGGAAATCAGTTCAAAACCAAGGTACCCCTGTCCTACAGCTCCCCCATTGTTGTTGTTGTTATTTCTATGCTGAGAGGCCCCAGCACAGCCCAGCTGGCCCCCACCATTGACCAGTGGCCCTTGGTGTGTCTTGTGCCACATCTCCTGGCTCCTGACTATTGTCCAGTTCCCTAAAGCATCTCTGCTGACCACAGCCACACATGATTGGGCAACTGAAAGTGTCTGGAGTGTGCATTGGAAGAAATAAAAGTTTAGACACCGAGTATGTAGACATCAAACTTGGACACACCCTCATCTAGGTATCTTTCTCTTGAGCTAAATCCTACCTGCAACCTGTCTTTTTAAGCATGTGACCTTTTATTTTCCTATTCCATTCCAAAACCTGGTGCTCACAGTATGAAAAAAATAATTTAAAATCTTCCTAAGGTTTTCTAAATGGCATAGATTTAAAATTTCCCTTATTGTTGAGAGAAGAATGGTTGGACTTTTTGCAGGAAAATTTCCCAGGAAGGAAGTAAAATCTAATCTAAGCTACCTTTTAAAGTCTCTATAAAATGTGTCTAAAGTTGAAGTTTTATTATTTTTTGTTTTAATTCGTCTTCTTTCAGTTTCAGATGCAAGTTTGGTTAGGTTTTTTGGTTGTTTTATTTTTTTTTTTACAGAACTTTGTGTTTGTTCCTGTATGATGAATGGTTATTGTCAGCATCAGAAAACTTCAAAAGCCCATTGCAGAATTCACAACTGTGTCTTCCATAGAGCTGCTCACAAAACTGTAGGAGAGAAAATAGGAAGAATCAATATTCCTTTGTGTTTGCACAAAGAAGTCTTAAAACAAGCAGAGCAAAGAGGGGGATAAGAGACAAAATGTGGTTAGAACTTATTCTTGAGACAATGATTTGCATGATGTTTTTTCATTGGTTTTTATTTCTAAATACAGGGAAGCAGTTTTCTTAAGTATGTGCATGGATGTTAGGGAGAGAAAACGATGAAACACAAATATTAATTTCCTTGTTATATTGTAAATATAAATGCAAATTCAGAGTATATTTTTGCAAAATACTACAGGCACCATGGCCATAGTGGTGAAATTATGTCATGTTCATCTACCATGAGTTGTAAAACACTTCATACATTCAGCAAGGAGACAAGCCTTCATATCAATTGCACCTTAAAATAGAATTTTAACCAAAATATTGTCACTTACAAGGATGAACTGAGATTATTTTCCTTGTATAAATGAAACAAAATGCTCAGCAAAAACATTAGGGACATTCTCCACCTTAGTTTCCAGTGCAGAAGCAGAAATACAAGGTAATTCTGAGGAATCAATTTACACACCACCATCTGATGTGATGTTATCCTTTAACAGGGACTTCAGACACACTCATGCCCTTTCAGCCACCAAAAATTGATAAAATCTTTTCTTCCTAGCTGAGTTTAAAAGAGAGAGGAGTACTTAAACTAAAGTAGTGTCACAGTGTGTAATAACATAGCATTTAGCCACTTGCCTTGATTGTTTCCTCCAAGACCAAGGTATGAATTCAGACATATCTGAATGAGAAAAGGTTCTTTGATACTTTTATTTTCTCCTGATGTTGATGATACTGTTTTGCTAGACAGAATAAGGGAGGATTCGAGTAGAGTGTCTTCCCAAACCTTCTCTACTGAAGTCCTTTTTGAACTAAACAAACAGGAAAACTGCTTTTCACTTAAACAGAGAGAAGATTTCAATCCTGACATACTTTTCTCCCTGTATTTTGGAATCTTAAATTACTGATAATAAGGTGGAATATGAAATACTAACTGTGACTACAAAGTCCTTGGACTTGATTTGAGGATTCTAAGGAAAGTTCTCACCTGGGCTTTGGCAGTGGGTACCTGAAACCCTCCCTGTGCTTTAATGGGCTGTCCAAGACTCATTAGAATATATTTGTTTATTATAGTTTGAATATCAACAGGGGAAATCTCCCTGTAGCATTTGCCCAATGTAATCCTGTGATAAAAATAATTCCAGGCTTTCCAGGGGCATCTGGTGACCAAACATCCTAAGCTCCTGTTTCAACAATGCCCAGTAGGAAATAGAGCTCAAGATCTCTTCAGGAAGGACCTATGGAATAACTTTTCTCAGGCAGAATTTTATTTCCCACCCATAATGATGCTGAAATGTCTTATGCTGTCATGTATGAAGTTTCACATCCTTTCCATTCATTAACATTTCTTAACCCTTGGGAATATTACAGTAGGAGAGTTTCTTTTCCCATTCAAGTGGGAAAGAGCTGCTTCACTGTGGTTTGTGTCATGAAATGGCTCCATGAAATGGGAATGAGTTATTCTCTTTATGAAAGAAAACTCTAACTCTTTGCTGAAGATGAAACACCCTTCATACTATATCTGCTAGAATTCCTTTGTGAAGCAAAAGTATTTTCATTTTTTCCTTTGATTAGTCATTGAAATACCAAAGGAATAATGCATTTGAGATGATATATAAATACTAAGATGAATTACAGTTAAATTAAATCATATAGCCTAACTGTAATGTAGATTGGCTGAAATACACCAGTAGTGAAGAAGAACATATTACCTGAAAACCCATGCTGAAGTAATCGGAAATGTCACCTTCTTCACTCCTGACTAAGTGATCTGTTCCTTAACTACACACATCCAGTAACTCTGAGATAAGAAAAACTTCATTACTCCTGTTTTGTGGGTTTTGTTTTATATGGCTTCCATTCTTGCTTATTAAAACACACCACTGAGTCAGATATCCTGCTGTGATTTTGGTGTGTGTACTCCCCTCATGCATGCTTTAATAATTAAATATCAAATTTGGAAAGCGGAATATAGTCCTAATGCTCAGTGCAGCAACAAACCTCTTAGCCTGTAAAAAATAAGGCATTAAAATGCTCCCCTTAATTTACTGTATGTGTCTAGTGGAACAGACTTATTTTTTTACACTTCTATAGATTTCATTGAATGAATTGCATGGAATGCTGTAATGGTTTGCAATGCAACATGAACTAAAACATTGCATTTTTAACCCAAGGGGACCAGCAGGTTTATTCTGTTTGCATGTGCTTTCCCCTAGACTCTGGCTGCCCTAACAAGAAATTCAATAAATCTGCTTCCAAACCATCTTGCACAAGCTTTGCATGTCCAGTCTGGGCCTGAGGAAATTAACAAGCGAATAGAGCACACCATCGACTTACGGAGTGGCGATAAATTGAGAAGAGAGCATATCAAGCCTTTTTCACTGATGTTTAAAGACTCCAGCCTGGAGCATAAGGTAGCTGGGGCTTGTAGCTGCATTATTCACAACTCAAACTGTAATAAATGTTCACTGAAGTAGAAAGGCTGTAGGTTCTGGCTTGTGTTGTTTTTTTCTTGATTTGATTTTCTTTTTCATTTTGTTTCAGTTTTCAGAAGGCGGGGCTGAGCTAGAGTTCATAATACACAGTGACATGATGCAGGTGCTATAATGCTGAAATGATTGCATTTCATTGATAGAAAATATGTACACTGAACAAGCTCAGTTTCTGAAAACAGCAGCCACTGGCTGGGTATTGAGTACAAGCAGGTTTCTGTCAGATGACAGATCATTTTGGCACTAATGATGATTGAGCATATTAATAAACTGACAGTTCTATTCAATATATCTACATCTACATCTATATCTATATATTTATATAGATATGTTCCTTCCATTTAGTCACAGAATCCCTCTGATGTCCTCTATGCAGCTGCAATATTTGGTTCGAGTCAAGAGTAATTTTTCAACTCTCTGTTTTAAACTTCCTTCTCAAAAGCCTGTTTCTAAGAGCTAAATATGGTTCATGTCTTTGCTGCTTCTCAACAGCAATATGATCTCATTAACTTCTCTTTCAGTCTACATCCAGATGTAAGTTATAAGTTTTAAAAGATAAGGTAATGGGAGAAAATGTTTTTATTCCTTGAAAGCTGATGGCACGGGGTGAGGTTGCACAGATCTCAAATAATTTCATTGACTTTCATTGATAATTTCATATCCTATGACAGTGCAGCAACAGCAGGTCTGCAATATTATGTGTACTTGACTGAAAGGAAATAAAAATTGGAAGCATGGAGGCTCACTTTTCCATCATCAGTCTAACTTCCACTGGAAAACAGATATTTTTACTTGGTTTGTGGGAGAATAGTCCTCAGGAAGGCTGATTGGTGAGAGTTTTATCAAGACAACTGGAAAAGTTCTGCTTGAAGTATATCTAAGCCCTTATTGCACTAGTAATCTTACAAAAGAAACAAGAAATGTTTGTTAAAACAAAAATACAAGATTGCATTTCCTCATTAGGATATTTACACTGAGACACAAGGTAGAACCCACAAAACCAAATTATCCACATATAATTATATGCTGTAAAGGAAGATATAAAGGTGTTTCTTTCAGTGCAGTCATCATGCAAAGCTGATAGGGGCCCAGAGGAAGCAAAATTCAAGATCTCCAATATAACATGAATTATTACATAAAGTCCCAAAAGTCATGAATAATCTTTAATCTTTTCAAGACACAAGATAAAAAATATGGTGAAAGAATCTGAATTTTTTTGTTTAAAGAAGGAAACAGCCTGGTCAAAAAACCATTTGCTGAATGAGCAAACTTGTCAGTGGTTCACCTCACCTGTGCTATTTAATCACACAAGGCCTGAGCATGGGCTGGGGTAAAAGGGCACTCCCCAGAATCAGATCCCATTTCCAGAATATAAACTTATTATTTTATATTTCACAATTGTCAGCCACAAAGAAAAACTATAAGGGAAGTGTAGAATTCAATTTAAATGCAATTTAAGGAACTAAAAGAAGATCCATGCCCTAATCCATCACATTACATAGGTCAGATTTAAAATGTTAATAAAGTTTTTAATTGCATCTGAATTTAAAAAGTCTATTTAAAAGTTAACATTTTAGCAGATCTGATACATTTTCTTCCCAGTAAGGCTTTTCCAATGGAGAATTGGGCTGCAGTGTTTGAAGAATTATGCTTTCATTCAATATTTCCTTAGATGTTAGTCCCAACTAGTAGGCACAGGCAATAAAATCTGTTCAGCAAAGTTGACTGAGTCTTCTTTCTGATCTATAAATCAGTCTGGTTTCACATATTAGGAAGGTGTAAAGCTTTAAAAAATATCACCACTGCCTTTTTTGTTCTGGCACATCCACCACCAACAGCTGGGCAGCCTCTGGTAGCAAGCTCCTTGTTTCTGTCAGGGTGCTGTGGCACCACGAGTGTGCTCAGATGGTGATGGGGAATGCACCAGGAATGCAAAGGAATGATGTGGGTTAAGGGAAGATGAATCTTAGTGTCCTCTTAGTTGTAGACAGGAGCAATTATCTTATGGGACAGCATGGGAAATGTCCCTTCCCTCCTGCATGCCTGTACAGTAATTGCAGGTTTGTCCTCATAAACTTAGTGTTTAACCATAGATTTCAGGAAGTCACGGAAAAAGTAACATTTGAATCATTTTTCTGCAGAAAGCAGCTGTTTCCTCCATGCTATCTTGCTACTACCACTTTCTCCCTTCTTCCAGTCCATTTAGGAAGCACACCAAACTCAGGTTTAAATAGCTGAGCTCATATATCAGAAGTGCTAGCTTTACCTTGTTCAGAGAGAATTGGGTTAATGTTCTGTACCTCAAATGACAGAAAAGTGAGTAACCACATGAACAATAAACTATGTTTGTTCCTCCTGCATTAGCAACAGGACTACCATGATGTGGGGTCATGGGGTGACATGAATGGATCTGAAATGTTATACTGGACTTCTGTTTAAACAGCCTGGGTTGGTTTGAACTTTTTTCGCTATAAAGCAATTCCACAGATCAGGTTTACACTTGCCATGAAATTTCTGGTTTTCTTCTTTTAAGACTTAAAAAGGTTTGGAAAAAAACCCAAAACAATTCTGGAATCAACATGCACAAAACTACCATGGAGCTAGCACAGATCCTGGTTTATCCTGGTTCAGATAAGTGCTATGGAGCTGCAGTTTAAGCCACTGGAACATCTTGCCACCCCTATGTCACTGCTCTTTGTCCTTCTATGGTGATGGGATAAGTGTGTATTCCACAGCAAGCAGTAGGAGTTACATTAGAGAATGAGTTATCTCTCTGAGGAATTATGTGTATTTCCATTTGAATTCTGCAATACTTCATTTTTCATAGGATTTGTGCAGGACACCACCTGGTATATGTTACATTAAAAATATAAAACATTTATTAATAAATATTTTACTGAAATGGACTAGTCATTAATAACTTGTATTTCACTCATTAATGCTTGATATGTCATTTAGAGACAATTCACCCTCAATTTTGCTAGAGGTTTTTTTCACAAATAGCATGTAGGCACATAGAGCAACTCATCACAGGAAAGTACTTCTGATGGTAGCATGAAAAGATACTAAAATTTCCAATTATATAATAGCTCATAGGAAAATCTGATACTACTTCAGTCCAATAATTAAAAGATATAATCATGATGATCTCCCTAAATATCAGCAACTTTAAAATATCCATACCATACAATTTCATACAGGATAAAGCAGAGGCAGGGGACAGGGAATTTTGCATGCTGGTAGGGATTTATTAAAGAAAGTTTCCAATGTAAAGGTTTGTATAAAGATATTCAAAGTCTTCCTGCATATTTGCACTTAGATTAGAAAACAGGCTGGGCTTAGACATGAAACATTTACGTATTTTCTGTGAGGTGAGCACACTGGAAATATCAAAAGAGCTTTGAATTTCAAAGTACATGTTCCCTTAGTTCAAATATTAGACCTAAATAACTGAATTTCTCTGTTTCAGAATTTCTGACTGGTAAGATAAATAGAAATTACATGAGTAGGAAAACAATTTTGCTCTTCTTGCTTGCTGTATCTCAGCAGACACAAGCATCAGCTCCTTCCTTCAACTCAGAAACTTCCAGTTGTAAGGAGCTCTGCAAGAGACACTGGACGATCTCTGTGCCTGTTCAGCAACTTTTCCATCATTGGTCAGCAACTGGATCTCTGTCTTGTCTTTGGTCTTCTCAGGAGTTCATTTCCTCTCCTGTCTTGGACTTCTTGAAACATATTCTTCCATCCCTCTCCTGTATTGCAGAAACTTTTCCAACATTACTGTGATGAAGAAAAAACTGGTCTCCCTTTTCATCTCTAAGGTCCTATCTGAGTCAAAGAGCAGCAGTGAGGACAAGACCAAAAACCTTCCTGCCCAGTGCACACACATTTTCTTTAGGGGAACATGTGAAGCCTGCCACATTACTGGTGCTCCCCTTCCAAAGAGGCTTTGGAAAAGAGAGGTGAGGAATAAGCAGCTTTACTCAACAGAAGAACCCTGGCCTTTCCTAGTTCCAGCCAGCACATGGATAAACAGTTCCCTCCAACATTGCAGTGCAGGAAAATGTTCCAAGCCCCATGGGAGCCTTCACTGCACCATGAGCAAGTCCCACCAGCACAGGTGGCCCTGTGGGGTGCTGCAGTCAAGGTTTGCACTGCAGACAAGGTCACATCATGGTTCTTCCTACCACTCTACCCAGCTCTGGTTGGCTGCATGCCTCCCCATGCTTTTTGAGGGGCCTTGAGGCTGAGTGAATCCTTCAATTACTTCTCAAAGTCAATAAGGGGTAGACTGCTAAAGAACTGCTATGTTTATCATTTATGTCAGCACAGCCTAGGGATGCCAACAATTCCTCATCACAATGTTGTTACTGATTAGAACACAGCATTCATCCTTTTGACATAATGCTCAACACAGCAGGCCATTCTGTGTTTGTGTTTCATTCATCTAGTTTGCCTTAATTTCCCTATGGAACAGCTGGGATTTCATGTTATATTTTAAGGAACATACCTTTCTTTTTCCCTATTTGGAAAAAGCCTGGTCCATTATTTATGCAGACTGATGCAGTTCTGTTTCCTTGCACATGAAATCAGGGTCAGTGCCTTTGGGGTTCCAGCAGAAAAATTAAGTGGAATTATCTGTGGCCACTATCAAAAATCATGCCAAAATGATACTGCCAACAGCAGACACAAGGTATCATCACAGGAGAGGAGTAGTTGAAATGAGGGACGCCAACAAAGGAACAAATTGGTTCTTATTTGTCTCTTACTCATGACAAATGTAAGCAGGGAAGTGAAAAACCTTTTTTCCATCTGGGAGCTTGAGACTGTTTTAATCAGATGTTTATGCTGAGATGATGTCCCAGCCAAAGGTCCATGTAGGGAAAATACTCTAAGTCTAGCTAGGATTTCCTTTCAAGAGCAAATTATGAAATCCAGTAGCTATGAAATAAGTAGCTATGAAATCCAGTTCAAAGCTGGACTCTCTCAGTCCTTGACAATGTGTTCTTGACACATTTCTTAATATTTTTTTTTATGTTATAATGCTTTCTAGGCATTATTAAGAGCAGTTTTCCCTACTTCCAAATTTCTGGAGAGAGATTCTGATATCTGATACTGGTTTGACTCTTAGAATCTTTTCTTTAGCCCCTTTAAAACTGCAAAGGTTTAAATAAAATTAAGTTATTTTTCACAGGAAGAAAAATGACTGGAGCAAGCCACTGCAGGATTTCTTATAACACAAAGAAACTTCGGTGGCATCCATAAAGGATATAGAAAATTAAAAAACATATTCCTATAGACTAATCTTCATCTGCTGTAAACAGCTGCAGTTTAATTGAATTAGCACTGATAAATAACAGCTGAGGACTTGGTTAATATTTCCACTTTAACTGATCCACTGCGGTCTATCAATGCATCTGTTTCTCCATTTCTTGGTAATTCCCATAAAAAAAGGAACCTGATAACATTCTTAGTTGTTTGATGTGCTGGAGAAAAATTTTTTTTCAATAAATTTTTATACTAATGTACCTCAAATAGTCTTTTACATTTAGAAAATGCCTGTATCAACAAGTGTCCACACAGCCTCTGACTAAGTTAGGATACAGTTCCGGCATCCCAACATCCCAAATAGTTGCAGAATACTCTAACTGCATAATTTTCTTTAAAAAAAGAAAATTAGAAAAAATAGCAGAGCAGCCTCAATTTGGCCATCATGGAGACACCTCTGTGCCATCATGCATGCAGAGTCACAGATGACTCCAGGGCTTGTCTTCATGTGAGGAAACTCGTGGTTTCTCTGGTTATTACATATTTTATTGAGCAATTAAATATTTAGTATTCTAGACAGCAGCACAAGCTCCTGATATCTACCTCAGGATTTTTAAAGCAAATAATTTTGAATAATGCAGAACAATTTTGTATTGCAAATTACAGATTTTTCCTCTCTCAGATTATTAACAATTTCCTTGATGCGTTTTATTTTCAAAAAAATTCAGGTTTATTGATTTATTGGTGCATTGTGCTAATTTTCCCCATCTCCTATATACATCAGCCTTAATGAAACTACTGTATGTGTTAACAGCTAATTTACTTTTCTGTGTGTATGTTTGTTTTTTTTTATTCTAGTATTCTCAAATGCGGGATGAAGTATTCAAATCAAACTTGGTGTGTGCATTTATTGTTCTTGTATTTATCACCGCTATCCAAAGCCTGCTCCCTTCTTCCAGGTAAATACAGAAATATATCTCTATGTATCTGAAGGCACTCTTAGGGACACAGTGGAATAACATTTTTAGGATTGATGTGCTATGAACCAATAACATCTGCTTGTTCCCCAGAAGTTTTTGGAAATATTTGCTCTCCTTTTGCAATACTAATACTTTTTTACCACATTATTTGCAGTTACATGTTTTCAAGTGAGACAGCAACTTGTACTGATATACTGATGCTATATTGTTATGTTTTCAAGTAGAACTACCACCAAGTTAAGTGGAAATTTTGGGTTACAAAAATTTGCCACAGAGTGTCGTGGTGAAATGTGATCCTGAACAATAGCTGTGCCTCTTTGCTGAGTGATTGATAATTACCTTGGATATCAGTGGCTCTCTCAGTTTTGTTTAATAAATGCTTTGTAAGAGAATTGTAGTGCTTGCACTGCTGCTGACACTGTGGTTTGCCCAGCTGGGGAGAGCAGTCTCAGGCCATTAATAAGCACAGAGGTGATCTGGTAGATCTGTTTTCACTTCTCCTCTTCACTGGGACTGACCAAGCAATATATTCCAATCAAGGTGATGAAAATGTGACATAGAGGAGACCTCGGGGTCCACGTTTCACAGACTCAAACATCGTTTGGCATTTTTGTCCACAATTTAATAATGAGATCACAAGAGTGTGTGCAAGGACTGAGGTCAGCTTTCTAGAACAGGATTGCCACTGTAACAACCCTCTGGTCCCATTTGGCCTTGACAGAGCAAGTGTTAAAGAGAAATGCCCAGATTAACCTGTTTCTTAGGTTGTTTCTAGCACTCAGATGAACCTTATGGCTGACAGTACAGTAACTTTGAAAATTCATTATATGTACAAGAACTAAGACATTTACTGTGTTACAGAAGTGCAGCAAGGTTTCTTGGATCATCTCTGGAGTTACCAGGGTGATGTCTGAGAACACCAAAGTTGTGGTTAGGTGCAGGCAGGCAACTACATTGTGCAGCAGTGGTGCCTCATAGGTTTTGTAATTCTCAGCTGAGAAAGTACCTAGAGTAGTACATGACCTTCTGTTGTTCCTTATGTGCTATATTGCCCCTAGTAAGTTTGCTTGCTTTTGAAAAGTTCTTCTCCCACTACACATTTAAAGTTCCTCACTTCTGGTAAATGTTTTTGTTTGTTTGTTTGTTATTTTTTTCCTCAGTATGTACAAGAAGATTAATGGATCTTATTAGCAGGACCTTCTTTTGAAAAAGATTTCTGCTGCTATATCAATCACTGCCATGCCAGAGTTAAAAAAAGACTTTTTTTTCTTCCTGCACAGATTCATCCCTGTTAACTCCTGTGAGGGTGTCTAGTGCCATTGGGATGAGGGGGAAGGAGTCACACAAACACTTTGCCTGCAGCTGTCTCACCTCCTAGTTTCTCATCTTGCCAGTAGTCTTGTGTTTTTCCCTGAGGACCTTTTTGTCACTGAATCCTAAAGAGGCTGCAAATACAAATAGGTCAAAATGAAGATTACATAAATTCCTACAAGAAAAGATCAGCAGAGGTTTTTAAAAAATATGACTTTGTCTTCAAGAATGCCCTGAAAGGTTGATTGCTAGAACATGGGAAGATATTTAGGGAAAGGATATTTACCACTACACCTTTTGTGAGAGAAGTTTTGGAGACACACAGGTGTTTTATGGCAGTTCCAATGTTCTGTCAGGAGCTGAAGATCACTGTCAGGGCTTAAGGAGACAAATTTTGGTCTTGTTTTTTCAAGTTCTCATACTCTGCTTCAAAAAGTGTGTTTCAGTATTTTAAAAAGCATGCCTGTCCACAGATGAGCAACCCTAAAATAACAGGATAGGGGTTTTGAATGAGAAGGTTTCAATATGCTTAGACATATTGGATGAGAAAGTAATCTGGAAGTTCAAACTTCCTAAGTTCCAGTTCTAAAAGCAGTTCAAAGCATGAGCAATTGAACAAACTATCACAAAGTTAGATAGGATTTGGATTCAGAGGATCCTTGAAATAACTGCATATTCTTTTGTTATGCCTCTGGTAAATATCAGAGAAGTAAAATACGAGGGTGGAAAAGCATGGAAATAATTTCCATGAAACCACTAAGCTGTAGTTCAGTCTTCATGGTAACTTACCCATTTCCTAAAAGCACATATAAGGGTTTTTCACTGAGTGCTTCAGATTTCTGTTGAATAAGGATGAAATTTTGTATTTGCTTAAGTAGATGTGTGAATGTTTTTTGAGCTGTCTTTTGGTTTCTGAAAATTTGGTGAAAATGCTATTTAAATTACCATAGAACATACATTACTAAGGATTTTTGGGGAGTTTCCTGGAGCGTTTACCTTAGTTTGTGTGGTAAAGAAGGGAATCATATCTCAAATCTAATATGTACGGAAGTTTCAGAATTTTTTCTCAGTTTATATCTGTTTCCCTAAAGATAAATATTTGATCAATTTGTGCTTTTTTCCCTGACAGGGCAGATGCATGTGAATTTGAAAATCTTTGCAATAGTTGTCATTCTCTGAAATATGGAGTTAGGGAAATTACTCTAAGTGAGATAAATTAATGTCATATTTTTTACCATAATTGTCCTTTATGAAACCATTATATTACATTGCCAGCCTTGCAGTGATTCATCTTCTCCATCTGAGAGGCCTAGGAGTTTAATCAGTTTCCTGCAATGAACTATTTATATGCTCACATGGACAGTAGACTTACTAGAGTAGACTGCTGAAATACTCATTTCTGCCCATTTTTCACTAGGTTATTCTTGTGAAGGAAAAAAGCAAATTTCAATTTGTTGTTAATTTAAACACAAGCATCTTCTGTTTTACATAATTTTTCCTTTTGGCTCAGATCAGTTGATTTGGGACTGTACATCAGGAAGAGGAAAGTCAAAAGCCCTTTTTAAAACTTCACTTGATCTTGGGAGTAAGAGAATCCCTGAAAAGAAAATCAATTGGTCTTGAACCTCTTCTTGAATGAAGGGGCATTCCAAGCCCGGCATCCTAGTTCTGGGAAAAGTTCATGGACAGAAAATTATTACGGTTTTTTGTTTGGATTCCTCTAACCTTGTCTGTGCATTTTATTATACTTGATCCAATCAGTATACTCCCATCAAAATCTTAGCACAGATACTGGATTGTTCATCTCAGAGGTCATACTATGCGACCTCCAGTTTTGTTTTTAAATCAAGCAGTCTTAGGCAAGAGACAAGCACATCAATCTTCAGTTGAACAGCTACAGTGGAAAAAAAAATGGTTGTGTACAAATTTATTGTGAACAAATACAAGGTCTCAGTTTCTCAGGCACATAAGCAGGTTATTCTGCAATTTTGGGTTTATACCCCAGATTTAGTTGTATAGATGCTCCCTTTACAGTATCTTAATTCAATAGCATGGGTCTCACATGTAGAGTTTGGCAGTCCAAAATAAAAACTAATGTTTAGTGTCCTCAGGTTGGAGGTTCTGTTCCAGGCACTTGGCTTTGCAAAGCAAGAAAGCTGTTGCAGAATACTGCAACAGTGGGAACTGAAGGAATTAATCCTGGCTGACCCTCTGTCAGTGTCCATAACCTGGATCAAAGCACAGCCACTGGAGAAGGAGTCAATCTGAATCTCAAGGTGCCCTCTATCTGCATAGACCTAAGAGACTACTGTGCAGTGAGATGAATTATATCCAAAACTACACAGATGATGAGCCCTCCTGACTCTCTTGACTAGCTCTACATGGACATGTTGCCGAGCTTTTCCTTTGATTTATTGACTGATTGTGTTGAGGTTTAATGCTGGATTCTCTTTTTTTCTCCTCAGAGTGATACCAATGGTCATTCAGTTTTCTGTCCTGATCCTGCTGCACTCCGCTCTTGTGCTGATAACCACGGCAGAGGATTACAAATGTTTACCCTTAATGCTCCGGAAAACTTGCTGCTGGATTAATGAGACCTACTTGGCAAGGAATGTCATTATATTTGCATCCATTCTGATTAATTTTCTTGGAGCCATCATCAATATTGTAAGCTTAAAGGGAACCAAAAAATATTATAATGGAAAAGATGATTTATGAATTATTAAGCTTGCTGCAGGACTTGCTAACTATGTCTATAAGCTGTCTGTGATTTAGATAACATAAAAAAGGCAAAGCATCACAGCTTCAGGAAATTCAATCCACTGCTTGATCTATGTATTTATGAAATATCTGACTATTTCTTCCTCATGAGTATCATCTATTTTTAAAATCTTTTGTCAAGTTTCTGTTCAACATATCCACCCTTTGAGGACCATTTGTAAATTTCTGACATGCTGAAATACTTTCTTTGATATTGTCAATCCAAAAAATGCTTATGGATATTAAATTCTTCCTCTCATAAATTTTCATCTCATCTTACAGTTCTACTATTATATAGATTACTAAGAAAAATAAAACAATTGCTATAATAATAATTTTTAAAAATTCCAATAGAGCCTTGATTATCCTGATGTATTCAGCAACATGAGAGAAGTTTGCATAATTTAGGCAGATTATAATGTTAGACAACCTGACAGGAGCTAAATTCTGAGCCAAGAATGTGGTAAATATCTCACAGATAGATTACAAGTACCACTGATAGGAGAGTAAGTCAGAGAAAGAAAAATGAAGCCACTCATTTATATCATTATAGAAAAAAATATAAATACAGTAAATGTCAGGAAGTTCAATTGGGCTGAAAACTTCCAGAAGAAAAGGACAGGGGTGCATTACAATATAAATCAGTAAGCAGTGTTTTAGAATTTAGAAGTTTTAAAATCATGTCTAACAAATACCTTTCAGGAAAGATTTTAGTAGAATTAGGCTTGATCTTAAAACAAGATCTCTGACACACTATCTATGCCTAATTTGTTACTTCCTCTGATTTCTTGTGCATTATTTTTTAAGGTTGTGTCCTCTGCAATTTTCTGGGTTTTCTGTCTAATCCAAAGACAGGCAAAAGAAAGCTATTACTTTTTACTGTCACACCAGTGGTTTTCTATAAAGCAGGAAACAGCCATATGTACTGTCACATATTTGGCTGGACAATCACTTGAGTCACTGAGTCCTGACCTCTATAGGAAATGACAAAATTAATATACTCTCATTATTTTGTATGTCAAAGTTCTTCCACAATAATAGTTTGTTCAGGAGGGACCTGCATGCATTTAAGAACAGGAAATGCATCTCAGCCTTGCAGCTTTATGCATTCACTGAGTCCAAATGCAGCCAGCTGGAGGGGTCTAAGGCTGAGATGCTTTCTAAGAAGAGCCATAAAGCTTTGGTTTCACCAGAGGGGCAAATGAGTCTTGTGAGTCTTAAGTGCGTTCTTATTGTTATAAAATTTAATTTCTGATCCTGAAAATCTTTTTAAAAACACCTGTACTTGTTCTTGTGACATTCTGCCCTGCAGAGAGGTGTTCTATACCTCATAAATTTTCAGAAGGTACCATTATTTGTCTGGTGTCACGGAAGAGTGCACAGCCAGACAGGTAATACTCCTGCACTGCAGAGATGGCTGAGTGGCTAAAAGAACAAACAATATAGTCCCAAGTTCAAAATTAATTCAAATTTAATGATAAGAAATTGGGCCTCATTACATGAATTCTCTAACTATTGGAAAAAAATACCTCTGACAACCTTGTACACACCAGGTTGATGGCATGACCTATTATAATCATCCAGAGTAAATAAATATATATTGCAGGAGAGTCCATCTGCTTTAAGTGTCAAAACATGAAACAATTACTGACTTTTTCCTTCATTCTATGACCATAATGCACTCCAACTCGACAGTGCTGGTTTCTTTGTCTCTAATGTTCTTGGTTGGAAATACCATTAAAATGAATGCAGGTCATGACAACAAAAAGCAATATTACATTATCAGAACCATAGTTTCATGAGTGAATTTTTATTCCCTTCCATTCTAAGCATCACAGTTGCTCTTCTGAGACCACATCATATTTTGGTACAACCAGGTCTATGTGATATCATGAAAATGAAGGATGGATGTCCCATATCCAAAAGGATAACACTATCCATAGCAGATGAAAACAGCTTGCAGAAAGGGCACATTCAATCTGATTTTATGCTCCCAATTAAATAATTTTCTCTATAGTTTATAGCAAAGTCTAAGCACTTTCAGAGGTCATTCTTAAGAGTCCAGCATCAATCCTCTGGAAATCCCAGAGGAGCTCATCTTTCTGCTCCGAAAAGAGAGCGTAGGGAGGCTGTTCAGATGCTGAATATCTGCAGCACAAACAGCTCCCCCTTTTCCATTTCATCTCCACAGTACATCTTCTCACTGTGCATTTATTCAGCCCTTGGTGCCAGGTGTGGAGCTGGCATGGAGAGCAGCAGGTCAGCCAGTCCCACCCCTGCCAGACAGACAGACAAGCAATTAGTCACCTACAATGTAGCCCTGATTTTGTTTTATTTCTTCACAGCTGTGGTGTGATTTTGACAAACCAATAGCCCTGAAGAATCAGACCTTCAATTCCTCTGCCTCTTTTACAGACATCTGTTCCTGTCCTGAGGTATTTCTGAGGGTACTCTTGAATCTGAGGTGTGGCTCCACAAAGGTTATATGGCAACCACTACCTTGTGGTGGAGTCAGGGGCTCAGCACTGTGAAGAAGGGAGCATTTCCATCTAACCATATGTCGATAGAAAAAGCAGAGGCTGGTTACAGAAGGAATTAACCTTGTGATCTAATGGGGCATTACAAATTAGATTTAACCTTTGAACATTATACAGAACCTTTAGGCTGGGATCACACCCAGCAGTGATTCAATGAACCTAGTGCAATAAAACACACTACCTAATTTACACAAATGTAATGGACAACAAAACTTCTTACATGACAGAGACAGTAGTTAGATTGCTATGGTTATTTTAAGATAGGTTTTGGAGGAAAAAATAAAAAAAGAAATCCTCTCTAAGATGAGCAAGCAAGCAATAAAATCAATGTGTTGGTCATGTGTAGATAAGAGGAGTATGTTGCTTAGAAAGTCATATGGCAGTGTCATGATACTGCCAGCAGTATGCTCTGAACAGCAGGGATGCAGACTTTCCTACAGAGAAACTGTACTAAAGAAAAACTCACCCAGAAAAATGAATGCCATCGCTCCTAAAGCTGTGTGATTGGAGTTAATTTCAACTACATTTGGATTGTGGGTGTTGATGTTGCTATTTTAAGCCTGAACAGCTCATGACCATGATTGTCTCCCTCTATCCTGTATCAGCTGCAGGGATTGCATTTGGCAGATGACTAATCATTGAGAAAAATGAGACAATGAAAAGATTAGAAAATAAGATATGAATAAAACTTCCAGACATCACATTTTAAGAGAGTAATGTAACCAAGCTAGACCTACAATATAAAAAATTTAAATAAAAAAGTAAAAAAAAAAGTCCAAATTTGTGGCTTTATCCTCTCTCTTCAGTAGCATGGGAAGAATTAAAGTAGAAATATGATTCTCCCATCCTGAGTATTTTGTGAGTCTTGTCAAAATTTAGACTCCAAAGGAATATAAATTGTTTTCTCCCAGTTGACTTTTCAGTAGGAAACTACTGCATGCATCATCTCTCCCTTTCCTCTTTTAATTATAGAGGATGCAGTTTCCCTTATAATGCAATGAAAATGCCATAAAGGGACAGAAAACAATCTCTGCTGATATGGAGGTACCATGAGAAATAGACAATTTGTAATTTCACTTCTATTTTAGCAAAGCACTTATTTTCAAAGTGCCCTGGGCCCTAAAAGGACTTAGCTGGACACAGAAATCCAAAATAATCTTTCCATACTTCTGGTTAATTGATTGTTTACAAAGATGCTTATCTCAGATCACCAAAATTAACCACTGCTGTTTTCTGTTCAGTATTTTGTCTTCACTGGTGTGCTGGCAATGGTGACTTGTGCAGTCTTCCTCCGTCTCAACTCTGTCCTGAAGCTGGCAGTACTTCTCATCATGATTGCAATCTACTCTCTGCTGACTGAGACCATTTATGCTTCCCTTTTTCTGCAATATGACAACTTCAACCACAATGGAGAGTAAGTGTTCACAGCCCCCTTCAGGAACTGCTTTTTCTTAGGGTGATGCTTCAAGTCTTGCCAGAGTATGAGAGTGTTGGATAGCACCATAGTTAAATATGGAGTGGTAACAGGCAATGACTAATTCAAAATTATTCATAATCTGTTTCTTTCTCAACTATTTTTATTAAAATTTTCATTTCATGAGGGCATTTAAATATTGATCAGGACTTGTCTCCTATAGTCTACCAATGTTGACTAAAAATATGCATTGCAAAGCACATGCCTTGGTCATTTCTATTCTGGAAAGCTGCAGAGAAAACAATTGAAAAATCCACCTCAATTTAAGAAAACAGGATGTGAGCAATTGATTTTTTAGAATACAATCCAAACAAATAATGTGCAGTTGTGAAAGATATAAGGAACACAGGGATGATCCTGTTTTGCAGGAGAGCATTTGAAGGATGCCCTCCTGCTCCTCCTCCTCCTCCTCCTCCTCCTCCCAGGTTTCTTTCCCAGCAAGAGGAACTGAAGGGAAGAACAGAAGAACCACAATGATTTGCAGAGTCAGAGGTGCAATTGGTGTTGCAATAACTTAATCTAGAGCAGCAGTAATTTAAATCATTCAGGAAAACATTTCTTCAGTCTTTGATACTTGACCAGTGGAGTATTGCAGTTGCTTGTGCTTGTAAGTGCAGGTGAAGATGCTCAGAGTGAGAGAAAAGCACGGATTTGCAGTACAATAAATTCTCACAACAGCCACTTCCTTACACATAGTGAGGCTCTGCATGCATATCTTTCCTTACTTCTTTCCTGCAGTAGCAAGGAATCAGAGATTTGGGGTGCAATGCCTTTTTCTAATGCTCGTTATCATCGTACAGACATAGCCTATATCCAGAACAGAGCCCAGCAAATCTGACAAATGGCAGTAGGCAATGCTTTGGCTGAGTAACTAGAAGTAGAAATCATGATAATTGTCACTAACCAGGCATGGCAAAGCATCTCTTTTGTGTGAAAATCTTGAAGAATTCAGAGTAGCCTCTATTTCCTGTCAATAAAACTCTCTAGTGACTCTTATCACAGAAGAGTGAGAAAGAGGCAAGAATATTCCCTGGAGTAGCCAACAGCCCAAGACATAGGGAACTCAGTTGAGATGCTCCACTCTCACAACAAGATTATCAACTTAAGCTCTGGTATTAGAGAGAAGGGAGTTCAAGATTGCGTGCCCTGAAAATTATTTGGTTTTTTAGCTATATAAATGATTTGAATAAAAGGATTTGCAGCTCCTTGCAAAACTCATCCAGCTATGGTGGGTATAGCTACAACACCACAATATACAATAACAGGTGACTTTATAACTAAGTCTTTTAGGGCTCTTGACTTCAGCCAGTGTACAAGGGGTCCTTTTGGAATGTGTTCATTTGGAAGCTGCATTTCAGGCAACTTCAAAACAGGTAATATTTGAATTCCAGCATATTTGCAGATGACAAGGGTACTTCCTGCTTGCTCTTGCTCTGTATTGATGACTCATCCCATAGCAGCACATTTCCAGCACAGTAAATTCATTAGGACCACAAAGGCAGTTCAGTTAACTCTCTCACTAGAAAGTTTGCTTTTGGTTTAGTCTGAAGTTCTGTTCTTTCTTTCTCTAATTTCTCTGTCCTAGGAGTCCTTCTCTGACAAATAGCATCCCAGAGTTCTTTAAAATTACTGTGGAAACAGACCCAGTATCTGGACCTTGCTTTGTTCTTAGATCTCAAGGCAAAGTAAAGATTGTCCCAAAATCTCTTCCAATTTCTGGTCCTCCTTTACTCATTTATTATTTTTTTTCAAAATATCAAGGTTTTATCACCACATAACAACTTCCTTTTCTCATCTCCCTTCAACAAAATAATTGACAAGCATCCCTGTTAAATTCAACTCCAAATTTTTTTTTTTTTGTGTCATTTGCTTTACTATGAGTTTGGCTCTACCATTTCCCCAACCTCTTTTGTCTGTTCCCTGGGAAACATGCTTTTTTTAAAAAAACCCTGGCATACAGAGATACTTCCTTCAGTTTTTATTCATCTTTCCATATAACTAATTTCTCTCAATATTTGAAACCCCGTTACAGCTTTTAACTCCTTTCATTTTCTTTTTAACTTTCTTCATGCTCCATACACAGCACCTCAGTGATTTCATACAGCAGATTTCATACAGCCAGTGCCTGCTTGGCTCCTCTTCTCTGCTTCCCTGTGGTCTGCAAGGGTTTCCTTTACCTCCCTTGTCACAGCTTCTCTGGTCTCCTCTTTGCAGCTCAGTAAAACCAGTCTAAACTACAGTTTGCCATTCTTTTGCTCCTCATTTAATCCATGCTGTATTTCTGTCATCTCCAAACCCTTCTCACAATATGGGGATGTTTCATTTCAGCTCCTGCCTTGGAGTTAATCCTTTATCTCTAGTTTTATTCACTGGGTTTTTACTTTCACAGCCTGGAAGTTTCCCTTTGGCAGCTCCACCTCCACCTTTCCCCCCCAAGGTGTCCCCTCCTGCACCCCACAGGGGCTGTTGCCAAGCTCCCAGGAAGAGACTGACTGACACAGCTTGCATATCACATTTGAAAGTGACAGCTCATCACCTCCTGTGTACCTCCTGTAGGCTACAATTTAGTTACCTAAGATGTGTCTCCAAACAGGGAGCTCTCCAATTACACTCCTGTTCTCTTCAACTAATTACTGCTAAATTAAATTTTCAAATACAGTGGAATTTTTTTTTAAAGAACAACAAAAATTACCACTTATGAAATGAAACTTCTGGACTTTTACAACACTGACAAACAAATAACTGTATTTTACTTTGTTGTTTGTTTGTTTTTTTTTCCAGCACAGACTTCCTCGGTACAAAGGAGGCATCTTTACTACTGATGGCAATGTTCCTTTTAGCTGTATTTTATCATGGTCAACAGGTAATACAAATATTTTCTTCAACCTTTCCCTTTGTCCCTTGCAATTACAAGATGTGACAACAATTACTTTTAAAATACCATCTGCCTTTTTTACCCTCTTGAGCATATGACCTTTTCCAATTTAATAAACTATATGCAGAATCTGATTAAAGAAATTCCACATCTGACACTGTCTAGCATTCTGAAAGAACATGTGCAATATTCTATTCAGCAGTACTCCAATTATACTGCATTTTCTATTTGAAGGAACAAACAGGACACCACTATTTTAGACACATGTGCAGTTCTGGAGGCACCTGACAGCTTCAGTGCCCTTGAGTAGGCATAAACCTAAAACACAAAAAGGGAATAAAAACTAGTAAATAATGAAACTATGGTGAAATAACTTATTCTGTTTATAGAGAAAAAACAACAGACTCAAGGAAATAAGGAAAATTTGGATTAAGCACCAGTACTTACTCATCTGTGTCATGGACCACTTACAAGAATCTTTCCACATGGGCCTAGATCTTAAACAGGATTTAGGGGTCTCAGAGCTCTAGGACTGACACCCTTGAGGAGGAATTGAGAAACTGGGTATTTCAGAAATGGGTACATAATGCACAGGGAGTGAGAACTATGGCAAATTCAGATTTAAAATTAAAAATGTGTTGAATTAAAACCAGCTAAAGCAGGGTGTTTTCTCCACAGTGCCTCTGGCTCTCAAGCTCTGGATGTCAAATATGCTGAGTTGAGGCAGCTTCTAATCACAAAAAGCAAGGGGCACTGTTTTAGAGAAAGCACCAAGCACAGTTGCCTTTAGACATTGTTGACTTGCCTAAAGGCTTTCCCCTCAAGACCATTAGGCTGATAAACTCCAGCATTTCTCAATCCTCCTGGAATGAGGTAGTAAGAGAGGAATGATGCTGTGATGAATAAGACAATATAATACACTTTATTACAATAACTTTCTAAGCTGTCCCAGAAGTTAGAGCCTCCATTCCTTCCACATGAGAGCAAAAAGAAGCCAACACCTAAATATTCTATTAATTTTCTTACTGTTTATCTTCTTTTTGGGGGAATGAAGAATGAGTGAGTAGGAGAAGCAAGGGATGAAATGCATTTTGCACAACATGCAGATTTAAATTTGATGGAAAGCAATGAACTGTGATATGTCTTAATCATGACAAAGTCCACTTAGGAATAATATGGAGCAAGTAAGAACTGAACTACTCCAATTTGTGATAAACCTTATACTATTCTCAGTGATTATTAACATATGTCAAGATAAAAATCTTGGGCTTGGAAATCAGCCAAGGTACTAAGAAAAACAGCACTAGATGAGTTTAGGTGGAGTAAGAATTAGGCTGAAGCCAGGCAATGCCCTTCAGGATCCCAATCCTGAGTGCAAATGTCTGTCTTATACAAAAGCCTGATCTGGGGTGCCTAAGAGTGTTTTCCAGCCCAGAGGCCTGTAAACAGAGCACAAGTTATTTTCCATTTCATTAACCTTTCTTGTTCCATAAAACAGGATGGCTGCAGTAAAACTGCCCTTGGAAATGGTCCCTGAGATGTGCTCAGTCCTGCATGTCCTCCCAAAAGATTCATAAGGCCAATCTATCAATTTAACAGCATCCAAAGGCAGAGGCCAGGAACACTTCATTGAATTGTTTCATTTCTTATTATAGAGTTAACCTAAAGAGTTCTGTATAGTTGCCTAACTTAATATATGTAAAAGTTCCATTCAAACCACATTAAAAAAAAAACCAGACAAACCACCTCTTCTAAAGTGTGAATTGAGGAGCAAATTAAGTCCAATAAATCTGTCCTCCAGCACAGCTTCCCATCTCACAAGCCACAAACTTATCTGAAGTAGAATAGCTTAAAACTTGTCTTAATCTAGGTGGATTTACTGAAAAGGATTATTTTTGTAAGGTAATATTTATGGACCTTCAATTTTGAATAATTAACTATTGGGTTTTTATCCATTGTGATTTAAAGTTAATGCCATATTTAGCACCCAAAATTTGAAATTAAATTTAAGAAAAAGGTGTGTGGTACCATCTTATTAGATTAAATTAAATTGCGTGTGACAATTGTCTGCAGAGTGGTTGGGTTGTGCAGCATGTAGAGGACATAATGTTGGGTTTTCTCTGTAATACAGCTCTTTTCTTCACTAACTGTTGTAATTAGAGGTGTTTCTTAAAGCTACATATCAGAGCAGGAAAACATGGACACTTTGGGATTTAAATCCAGGAATATTTCTTTAGAAAATCAAACAACAAACCATAAACTGAACACTAAAATTCTTTTAGTTTTAGCAAATATAATAACATAACAAAACATCTTCTTAATAGTTTCTATTT
This sequence comes from Dicaeum eximium, assembly GCA_013396995.1. Taxonomy (NCBI): domain Eukaryota; kingdom Metazoa; phylum Chordata; class Aves; order Passeriformes; family Dicaeidae; genus Dicaeum; species Dicaeum eximium. The sequence goes on along the minus strand of VWZP01004506.1, from coordinate 3,736,570 downwards.
TCAAATCTCATATATATCACTCCTTTCTTTCTGAGCCAACAATGTCATCTTGGTAGTCCACTGATGATGAAAGAAAAGTATTTCATGTTAAAATGTGATCATAAATAACCATAACGATGTTATCTAAAATGTAAGGATTAGCTGCTGCTATTCTGAGCGACATTTCCCTGTACAGCAGCATAAAAAATCAACTCTGAAAAACTACCACAATTTTTTGCTAAGCTCTTATTGTAGTAGCATTAAATTTCTTGAAGCATCAAAGAACTTAAAATCCACCAGCAGCTCCTTTTTGAAGTCAATCTTTGAAATACCTTTAGAGCTCCTTGAAAACTTATAATTTTATTTTTTCTCAGTTAGTTGGTAAAGATAAAAGTCAGTTATCTGGTATGGGCTCTTTCTTCTAGCATAAAAGAAAGGCAAAGGAAACTGAAAAATGTTGAAAAATTTGTTTAAAATACTCTTTCCTGACAGTCTTTTTTTGTTGCCACTAATTCAGGGAATTAATGGTCACAAGAAAGATCAACATATCAGTAGAAAAAAGTTTGTTTATAAAGCTGGCTATAGCACCCAGAGGGAAAGTAAATCACTACCAAGTCACATAGAGGCTTTGCAAGTTCATATCAAGCCATGGTCACTTTTAGCTTTTAGGAAGGAAAGCTCTCTAGAGTATAGCTAACAAATAAGGTCCCTTGTAAAGTGCTTTGCTTTTTTTCTCCTGAAGAGTTTGCCACTCATGACTGCTGCTGACTAAAACTGTGACCCAGATGAGTCACTAAACAATGCCTGAACCCCCTCTTAGTCATTCCCACCCACTGCAGGCTGCTCCTTTATTTTAGTTTGGTATATGAATTATACTTCAAAAAATTCCTCTATGCCAGCACCTTTTGATGTCTTTCAAAATTGTAAAACTCATCTGTTTGCTGTATAATGAACTTCTTTGCTGGGCGTTATTATCTCTGGTTGGAGCATCTCAGACCTCACAAATAAATTTTCTCTTTCAGTTTACTAAATATATGTATACATTTCCATGACTTTCAATAATGCTGTAGCTTAGTAAGTCACCCCTTTTGCAAGTATCAGCTGCCTTGAAATCTGCTTAAAACTCTGCTTCAGTGCAATGCACACAAAATCTCTGGCAGTGTTGGCTTGTCCCTGTGCTGACACACATCTGCCTCTCAGGCAAGTAACACAAGGCTTCAGCATGTTCCCTGCTCAGCTAGCAGACAGTTGCCATTCAGATTTAAATGAATGAGAATTTATATATATGTATGTATCAACAATGCATATATATGTATGCAGGTATAAGCTCTGCTGTGTGCAGCTTTTGTTCTGCACACACACCACACTGGAAATCACTTCACTTCAGTTTTTAGCTGCAGCTATCAGGCAGTGAGACTTTGCATGACTAAACTGTAATTGTTGACTCTGATCCCACAATACAGGCACAGAGTATTGGAGAGGATGACAAATAGAATATTTTCCATTATTTTTTATAAGATTAATGTTGCAAATATCTGCATGTCCCAACAGTGTAACTACATCATTTTTGTGCCACATATTTGGACGTTGTCTTTGGGAGTACTTTGGGCTCTTTTAGAGAGTTTTTCTGAAAGATGTTTATTCTTGAGAAGGACATGCTTGCCAAGAGTTTAGAGTTAGCCTTGCGTTAATTTTCTCATTTAATTTGAAAACAATTATGAAAAGGGGAACATATTTATTTCACATCAATACCTGCCAATACCTTATCTCCTGTCAGACTACATTATCTAAATAAAAAAGATATGCTTAAAGGGAAAATAATTTGGTGATAGTTTATATCCACTGACCATAGCAGCAATACGACAAATATTATTTTGCTCAAGATTAATCTGAGAGTCTCACTGTACATAAGGCAAAGAAATAATCTCTTTTTCTGGCAAGAAAATGAAATTGTTTCAGAGATCTTCAGCAGCACTGAAGATGGTTACGTGGCAGGAGCAGCCTGCCAGGATGGCAATACAATTTCTACTCTTATCTTGTCAGGTTTTATTTTTGCCTCTTTTTTCTTTCTGAAACTACAGCTTGAATACACAGCAAGGCTGGATTTCCTGTGGCGTGTTCAAGCCAAAGAAGAAATCAATGAAATGAAGGAGCTACGGGAGCACAATGAAAACATGCTACGGAATATTTTACCCAGTCACGTTGCCCGTCACTTCCTGGAGAAGGATCGGGACAATGAAGTATGTGTCAATTTTCTGCTTTTTGGCTAATTAGTAAAAGAAAAGTAGATCTGCTAGGAAATTGTTGAAACTTATTTCTTGATAGGATTCATTGCACAAACACTGCCAATATTTGGTGTCTGATCAACATTAAAAAATAATCATGTTTTGAAGTAAAGATTCTAGGACCACATGTGGAGTGATGTTTCCATGTTTTAACTCACTAGTAGGAAACATGGGCCACACATAGAGAAATTCCAGCAATAATTCACCAAGCTGTTTATGGAAGTGGGGGACATAACACATGAGGAGAAGCTGAGAGACCTGAGGTCATACAACTTGAAGAAGAAAAGATTGAAAGACCATCTCATTGTTGTCTTCAAGTACCTAATGTGTGTTTATAAAGAAGAAATTATTAGGGGACTGGAACATCTCTGTAATGAGGAGAGACTTGGGAAGAGAAGAGTGAGAAGAGATCACATTAATGCATTTAAATGTCTCCAAGGCAGGTACAAGAGGATGGTGCCAGGCTCTTTTCAGTGGTGCCCAGGGACAGGACATGGACCAATGGCCGTAAATTAAAACACAAGATGTTGCACCTCAACATGAGGAGGAACTGCTTTACATAGGGGGTGGCAGGGCCCTAGAAGAGGCTGCTCACAGAGGTCATGGAGTCTCTCCCTCTGGAGACATTCCAAACCCATCTGGATGCATTCCTGTGTAACCTGCTCCAGGTGGCCCTGCCTGGGCAGGGGGTTTGGCTTGGATGATCTCCAGAAGTCCCTTCCAACCCCAGCAATTCTGTGATTCTGTGGTTTTGTGATTCTGTGAAGGCAGAGCAGGGCTCAACCCTCAAATCAAAAGGGCTGTGAAAGACTTGATTTAATTGGTCCTGCTTTGAAAGCAAACTGTATTAAATGAGATTCAGAAGTCTGTTCCAATCTATGAGTCAATGAAAATCTAGTATTTGAGTCTATGAAAGTCTACTATTCATAAAAAAGAAATGTGAATTTAACAGAATGTCTGTGCAAGTTTATGATAGCCCAGTGTTGCAGAAGTATTATTAGAGCCCTGACAGTGACTATGGAAGGAACAAGCTGCAACAGACCTGTGGCTCTCATATCTGCAGGCACAGGAGAACATTTCTGCCATTTCATATTGCCCCTGAATTGCCTGTTTGTAGCAGATAACAAAACACCCATTTCAGCAACATAGTTTGTGGTTATGTTCCTGAAGTGTTTGCAGTACACAAACAAAAGCATGCTAATGGAGTCTCTGAATATTCCTAAAATGAAGTTTGAAGATATATAAAGGAAATTCCAGAATTTATTTCTGAAAGTAGCAGTAAGTCACTTAGTCCTCATTTGAAACAAAGTAAATTCATATTATAATATTACATATACATTAAGGTACTGTATGATGAAATTGGAATTTTTTGATGGAATATTGGAATTATCTTTTATAATGGGAAGGAATGTTGGAAGAGTCACCTTGCCAGCACTGCCATATCTACTGATTGTGCAGCAAAAAGGAATTAAGACTACAATTTTCTGTTGTAGATTTTGGAAGTAGATGTAGGCAGACGAATTAGACTGCACAATGAGGAATCATTGTGTTCTGATTTCAAGTATCACCTAGGGAAGGATGACACAGTGAAAAGCTACAAGAAAAGGCACTTTAGAAATCACTCTTAAGAAATTCTAAACTCTGTGGGTATAAAAGTGCCATAGAAACCCTGCTACGCACATGAGAAAATATGAGTGTAAAAGCAACCAGGTTAAAATGTTTCATTGCAAATGGAGCAGACCATGATATCAGCCAAGAGTGTGTTCTGACATATCTGCATTATGGATTTTCAGGGAATAAGTTTCCCATCTTACACTTTCATTCACGTACGGTCACATGCATAATAATCTTCAGAAGCCAGCAGATGCTCCATGGATCACTGCTGATGCTTCAATAATTTGCCACTGAATTAAATTCCACCACTCCTGCTTTTTGTATGGCAATTTCCAGAGTAACTATACTTGGGGATGATTTATGCATGAGCTGGCAGACAGTGAGATCTACCAGATTTCAGTGCAATCAATCCTGCAGTTCATGTCTGGCCATTAAGTTAATTTCTCTGCTCTCAAAAAAATGAATTCCCAAATATGTACTGCAGCGTTTTCTTATGGATGTATTATTTCTGTCCTTATGCTTCTTACCAAAAATAGAAAAATGGAGCAACTGAAGGCTCAGGCAGTTGTTTTCTATCTTCATGATCCAAGGCACGAGTATGTCTGAGTGTATTCATGCTTCTCCAAGCACACATTGTCAGATCTTTCATAAGCATCCACAAATATATGTGTGTTTTACCTTTTTCTATACCCACTAAAGGGAATAAGAGTGTTCTTAGAGTGTGGCTTCCACAACCCTGAAGATGCTCTTCAGTGAAAGAAAGGGTAAGGGCAGAAAGGGAATCAATCAATGTTTTCTCAAGCAAAGCTTTGCAGTGGCTTTGGAAACTACAAGAATTTCCCCACTTTTACTCTAAGACACATTGTAAAAGAGCCTGGATAAGTAGAACCATTAGCAGCATATCAAAGAGCAGAGCAGAGGTTCAGGGTGCTTTTCCAGGGAGAAGCAGGTTGAAGAAAGAAGGGCCTGAATTGTTCATGTCAAGAGCATGGCAATCAGCAGTAAATCTTTTTATCATGAAACCAAAGCATTAACATTTCTTAAAACCATTAACAAGAACTTTGAGAAAAAAGTACTTCAGGTCATAACAACATAAGAAAGGTTCATAAACAGAAATGGAAGTGTCCACCATTATGTAAAACTACAGAAGGAAAACAAAAATCAAAGGAGAATACATATGATGGTGACATATCAGCCACAAGAAAAGCATACCAGGAGCATAGCACTCCCTGGAATCTTTAAAGTTGAAATTAGTTTTTTTCCCTAAAGTTATCTTTAGTTCAGATAAGAACTGTCCACATTTTCACATGTGTAATGGCACAAGCCCCTTCATAATAGATCTGTCATTCAGTACCAGATTGAATTATATGAATAATGTAAGTGGGAGCTTATTCCAGGGCATACTTTATCCTAATAGCCCTCTGTGACTGATCCCTTATAAGCTGCTTTCTGTCCTCCCCAGTAACTCTATTATCACTCCCACTTCTGTTTCTCCTTCCTTTCGAACCCTAAGAGCAGGAACATCTCTCAGAGCAGGAACATCTCCCAGAGCCAGGCAACCAAAGCCACCTTAGGAGAACCAGAATTTACCCGAGAGCAAGAGTTTTCTGAAAACTTGTGAATAAACAAACTTGTAAAGAGCTACAGTAGTGTGAAGTACATATTATCCATCAGAAAATGTGATAACTGGTATTTGTGCTTGGCAATGAATCCTTCCTGTATTCAAGTCATTCCCCATACAAATCAAAAGCAAAATTTCTATTCCACTTTTGCTGGTGTAGTTCCTTGACCTGAGAAGCAGAAAGAGCAGAGATCCAAAGAAAGGGAAAACCCTGCATATAATCTGCAATAAAAACATTAAGAGCTGTCAGCCTCCTCCTGTTGAACCTGGCTAACCCTTAATATACTAATGTCAACATCAGAGGTTAAGGTATTATGCATGGAAAAATTAAGAATACTATTTTAATTACTGCCAATTGCATTTTCTCCCTTATGAAGTAAGTTAACACTTCATTTTTCCTCATTGTTTTTTCAGGAATTATACTCTCAGTCCTATGATGCTGTTGGTGTGATGTTTGCTTCTATTCCTGGATTTGCTGACTTTTATTCCCAGACTGAGATGAACAACCAAGGAGTGGAATGTCTGCGCTTACTGAATGAAATCATTGCAGACTTTGATGAGGTAATGCCAGCTACTTGAGGAGACCTGATAGTGTTTAAACTATGAGTTTACAATTGGCAAATATGTCATCCTAAATTATCAAATTTGGTAGTTATTTGGCTTCCAATAGTTCTCCGATTTTTGTAGGGTTTTGTTGTTTGTTTTTTTTTCTCATATTACAATTATCTGGTTTGCTTTTTTGCCCTTCATCCTGCCAAACATTGGTCTGAATGATCTAATGTGATAGAGACTGAAAGTAATGCTCAAGTATAAACATCCATAAAAGCACAAATCTGCACCAGAGTAACTGAAAGTAGAAAATACTTCAATTCTGTACAAGAAAGAAGTATGAACAGATCTTCAACTGTTCTAGAAAATAGTGGTCTAAATACAAACAGGTAAAGGTGTTGTTTTAAAGGTGTTGGTTGAATGGACTCAATGAATACTAATTAAAGGGTAAAACAGTGTCCAGTTAAATGTGAAGCACAGAGCTCAGAAGTAAATGTTAGGTAGAGAAAGAAAGTGGTGACATATTAACTGAGAAGCCTTGTCTGGTTAGGAATTTTACAGAGAGATAAATGAAGTTCAACTGCATGTTTCACTGAGGAATTCAGAAGGAAATTTTTTTTTAATGGAAAGGACACAGAAAGGAAAAATAATTTATTTAGGTATTCTGTTCAGTTAATTTCAGAAAAGGAGCTGAGAAGGGGACAAGATAAAAATGAGAAGTCAGATCTCCAGTGTAGCTATTGCTAGGTGGAAGCAAAGAAAACCCAGTAACTGAAGTCAGGTGATATCATGTCCTGCAAAGAGCCCAAGAAAAATTAAGAAAGGAGAAAAAGCATAGGCCAATTAAGAGCTTTAAAAAATTTCAAAACCAGGAAAGACAAAAAAATACTGCCAAAATTACCTAGCAAAGAGAATGTTAACCTCAAAACTGCAGGCAGTTTTCAGGAGTGTGTAGCCCTCCTGAGATCCCTGAGTGGTAAAAATAGAATTGGAACCACCTCTACCTATCAATGAGATTGGACCTATGCACCAGATGCAATGGTCCAGATAGAAAAGGGAAGGACAAAAAATGGTATCACTGGTCTGTGACTTCCATCCTGGGCACCTGCATGGGAATGAGTGGTTGCTCATAAGGATTGTACCAAGGCTAAGATTAATGACACTGAAATTGAGAGTTTGTCCATACAATTGGTAAGATAATAAAACTATGAGTGGGGAATAGAAGAATACACTGGGAATGCCTCTCTGTGCATTTTAACAGGGAACAAAATTTCTCCCTCATAAGAACTCTGTCACCTGCTAAGCCCCTGCACTGCGTTCCCCATGGGTATAAATGCCTGCTTCTTACCTCTAGGATCTAGCACAGCTGTCAGCATGCTTCTTGATTAATAGCTTTGTTTTTATTTCCAGATCTGGTTAAAATGATTACCACTCAAATTAATTCATAGCAATAGTCTTCGCATTAAGATGTTTTGTCATGCACATTCATGTAATCTTCACAACAAAATTCCTTTGCTGCTGTGGCAATTACTGAAGACAAGGTTTTAATCAAAACCCTAACCCAATATTACTTTCAGGCCCCTAACACCTGCTCTGTAATTAATAGAGGACCTAATTAGAGACCGTATTATGTCCCAGACATGTTTAGTTGAAAAATAGATATGTTCTTGGTACAGGTAGAAAATGAAATTATGGGATCCCCTGCTGACTGCTAACCTACTTGCAGCATGGTTGTGTCATTAGTTTACTCTGTCTAAACAATCTGAAAGGTGATATGCCAGACAGAACAACTGAAAGGAATAACCTTATCCATGGAAAAAGAACCAGAAATCACTCCAGGTGCAATGTTTCAGGGCTAGCAGTGTTTCCATGTAACTGTTGACTGACACTACACAATGTCACTATTCCTTCTATTCCTTTTTTTCTTTTCCCTATGTTCCTCGCCAAGATTGGCTGCTGTTCCAATACAGCCCTGGGGGCAAAATGCAGTTGTGCAGCTCAGCTCTGTTTGCCATGGGGAAGCTCTGCTTCTCAGCATCAAGTGAACACCTCTGGAGAGACACCCTAATGTAGAAATCTTAGCACAGGACTGTAAGACACAGGCACCTGATGCTGTTTGATACATCCCAGGTGATCTGGGACACCCACAAGGGATTGTCAGCTCCTACACTGCATTGTAAGAAAACTCTTGTTCTGGAGCAAGCCACTGAAGGTTTTCAAGGCAAGAGTGCTCCAGATCACACTGGACATCTATCTTTAGGCAACTGAACTGAGTTCCTAAGCTCAGATCACATTCTACTCTGTGAATTGCTGATTTTCCTTACAGAGATAATAATGTTAGAGATGATCTGTCTGCAGGGCCAAAATGATGCTTCTGAATGGAGGCCAGGGTAAAAATACAAACTGACCTGGTTTGGAAAATGTGATAAGTACACAAGAAGGAAACCTGGGTTATTTCTTCCTTTTAGAGGGTTTTCCTTGTTAATGCAACACAGCAGTGTTACAGTCTGGATCTGTTACTTTGTGTTCCATGTAATAGATCTATGTTAGGGAGACAAAGCCAGTTACAAAAAAATAGTAAATAGAGAATGTTGGAACAGAACCTGTCACTGACACCTGCAGGGGGTACCTACCCACAGAGGGGTCAGATTGTGACTGGGTCTTTCTTAGGGAGTGGGAGAATGTGGTCCAAAAGTGAGTTCTGCAGAATAGGTGATTGATTATTGTCAAAATACAGCCTTCACTCAGTTGTTCTTTCTCCCTCATGGTTCACAAATTTTTTGACTTCCAAATGATCCAGTCTTCCTGCCAGCTGAGGCAGAACAGGGGATGCTAGTTTCTGGACTGGCAAAAAGAAACAAATATGAACATTGAAAACCTACATTTTATAATTACTTGCTTTTTATATGACTGTAGTTCTAAGACACATACAGGGCTAAACTCCCTTTCTTAGAGATGTTAGTCCAAAAAATTAACATTGTAACATTTCTGCAGATGTTATGAGTCTTGAAGAATTTTTTTTTAATGTAATATTCTTTCTAGGCTTTTTAATCTGTCATTTATGTATGTTAATGTTACAGTTGGGCTTTGTGTTTTCAGTAGAGCTTTCTTGTTTACAGATTTTTTTATTTTCTTGCATTTTATTTATCCTGCAGTGATTTCTATAGTGTATATCACAACAGATATTAATATATTATGTTGCCACAAGCAGAGGTTTCAACAGAACACTGGATCCTGCTTTCAGATTCTTTGATTACTTTGCAGTTGTGTGCCATGTCCTGCAATATTCTTTCTTTGTACGATTTTGTACATGTGATCCCAGGGTCTGACCTCCACACAACCTTGGGTGCACATGAATTGCTGCATCAAGCCATTAGTTTCTTTTTAGATACAAAGCACATTCTAGTGTTTGAAAATGTGTCCCTGGATTATCGTGTTCAATTAGCAGCCTATTTAAAATGTTTTAACAAATGTCAGGTGATTTAAGACTGAGTGAATATCTTTCCCCAGTATCAAACTCCATCATCCTGTCATGCTGTGAAGAAAGTAATTTGTAAATTGACAATTATTTGAAGAAGGAAAGAAGCTACTGAACAGGCCATATAAAGCAGGGGGGAAAAGAAGCAAACAGGAAATTTGGAAACAATAATGAATGAGGAAAAAACCTATAACCTGGGATAATTTTTTCTAAATTTCATCAAAGCCGATGTTTTTTTCTTTCCGAAAAAGAGTAATTTTAGATATTATACATTTTAAATTAGTGTGCTATTTGCTAACTATGCACTATGCTATTTGCACTATGCTAACCATCTGGAAATGAAAACATGGACTCTTTCCAGGCAAGACCATTTTGTGCCCTTGCCCACACACAGGGTGCTCTCACACTGCTCACAGAGGCAGAGCTACAAGGAACGAGCTTTTTCTTTAAGAGAGCAGTGGAAGAGCTGCCCTTGTAAGAGGGAAAGGTACACAATGGGCTGTTCTGGCAGTTTGAAGAAAAATGAGAAGCAGGTCAAGTCTTTGGACCTTCCTGGCTTGGACAGGAGCCATTAACCATATGGCTTTGTATTCCCTACGTGCAGAGCTGTGCAGCCTGCCATTAGAGACAGATGGTGCCGTATCTGCACACCAACAGCAAAGCTCCCAGCGCCCAGAGCGCGCCTGGCCTGCCCCAGGGGCGCTTCAGGGGCAGGGGGCAGCTCATGTTATGCCTTTGGTATGTTTCTCCCTTTCAATGAAATAATCCCTTTAGTGGACAGGAAATTCCAACCCACAAGATGGAAAAAAGAATGCACAACAGTGGAGAAAAAGAAAGGGGAAAAATATTTCGTTACGTTTTTGCCTGACCACGAAAAGACTTTTTTTCCATTTAAACCCCAACTAAATCGAGCCTTTAGAATTGAAAGTTTGAAATTTCTTTTTTTGGTGAAGTGCTTTTTTTCTCCCATGACTTCATAACCATATTGATCCCTAAATTTATTAGATACCATGCAGCTTATCACAAAGTTTCACAGGATATTTGGCATTAACACCAGTAACAAACATTTTCCTGTGATGAGGTGATTAATGCCCATAATCCCACACTCTGTTGTCACTGATAGAATCCACATCCTGAACTCTGCTGAGGTCTTTCAAGGAATGTAAGGCTCTGGTTTCTATTTCATAGAAAGTCTTAAGTTAAACCATAAACATGGACTTGGAATAGGGACCAAACTTTCCCTCCCACTTCATTCAGTGTTTTAGTCACTCAACTAAATTTTTTCTTCTTCTTCCAGATTCTCAATCTGACAAGTTCTTTATACCTACTTAACACTCATAGCTATAGGAAATCCCAAATAGATACAGGGAGTTACCATTTCCCATAGGTTCTTGTAATTTTGGTTAGAAGGGGAAACTACATAACAAATGTATAGACTGAATGATCCAATGGACGTGCTGGTGTCCAGTCTGACACTAAGTAGAGGGAAGCAGGGGATAGAAGAGGTCTCTTACAGGATTTCTTTGGAGGCATCTACCTCCATCCATTGGCTGTGTAAGATCTTGGAGTTCTAGAATGGTTTGTGCTGGAAGATCATCTCATTCCATGGAAGATCATCTCTCCCCCTGCCATGGTCAGGGACACCTTCCACTGGACCAAGTTCCTTAGGACCCCAAGCAGCTTTGAATACTGGTATCATCACCATAATTGTAGCTGTAGCAGCACTTAATTTGCAAACTGAGTTCCTCCAGTAGAGTTTTAGGAACACTTTTAAGTGATCAAGTCTTCAATTCACACATACATACACAGAGAGTTTGTCTTCACTAATATTCAGTGATTGTACCTCAGGAAATGCAGGACTTGGATGCATTTCTCTTAGGCTGGAGTATGCATGTTTTATATTACCCATTGTGGAATTTACCAAACAGCACAATTTAGATTGCATGCACTCAGTGAGTAGATGATGTTCCAGATCAGTGTTCCCCAGAACCCAGAATAAATTGCCTGCCATGATGGACTGGAAAGTGTAAAGATACATTCTCACATCTTTAGAACTATTTTGCGTTAGGAATTACAGAAGTGACAGTATTTTTTCTTTTTACATATGTATTAGTTACTAGGTGAAGAGAGATTTCAAGATATTGAAAAAATTAAAACAATTGGCAGCACATACATGGCCGTGTCAGGATTATCACCTGAAAAACAGGTAAGAGGATAATTTTCTTTAAGAAGCAAAGCTTGTGATTATTCTGACCATTCATATTCAAAAATATAAGTGTTATCTTTATGTTGCTCATAAAACTTGTTTTGCTAAAATAAAATAGACATTTGGGGCTTCTGGCAGACAGCACTTGCACTTCTTGATGAATTAAAATGCCATCTTGTGCTTGGAACAAGAACCATATGGATCCTTTCCTCAAATTTAGGTTTATATGAGAAAAAAATTTCCTTTCAGTCATGCCAATGTGAATCTAGATTAGGTCTATCTATATCTTCAGACATACTCTAAAGCCACCTCAGTAGCTCAGAGAGGAACATGACTGACAACCTCCAATCATTGATGAAGAGAGGATCTATTAACTGACAGCATACTTATGCAAGTGCAATGCTGCATTTATATCTTTTTTTGATGTAGCATGTTCATGGACAGCATGATAACTGCACATCAAAAGGAAAGCAGATCATCAGTTCAACTGAAGAACAAGCAAACCAAGCTGAGGGGATAAATAGTCACATGCACAGTCACAGCCATAAACCTCACATAAGTCAGATGAGAGAAATCCTTTCATAATTCTACCCAAGAATTTGCCTGGAAACAAATTAGATAATGCTCTAAAATACATCCAGTGAGAAGTCATCTGTTGCCGAAATCTGTTTTTTTGGCAACTGGTGCCAGTCCCCAGGAAGAGCAGCACAAAAGGGGTGCACTGCCCCAGGTCGGTCACAGGCTGGGAATCAGATTTGTCCACATTGATCACAACTTCTGAAAAGCAGAAGCCAGGTTATCAGGAGCTTTATAAACCAGGAAATTTCCATTGTTTGCTAAGAATACATTATAAAACTCATGGAGTGTAACTAGCTGAGCATCTCCCGCCTACAGAGTAACAAGTGATGCTGACAGCTAGAAATCCATAAAACTAGATATGCATGGGATTTTTGATTGTCAAATGCTTCCGTGTAGACACAGATAGAGCACTAGGGAGATGGTTATAGCTACACGGATCCTAATCACTTCCTTTAACTCTTGATGAGGGCAAAAATTCAAAGGGAGAAAAGCTTCACTGCCTTCCCAAGACTGATTAACTCATCTCTTTTCTTGAACTATAATAGCTTAATGGAATTTTAATGGATGTTTTAAGTATACTTGTCACACGTACGTGTCTGTCACCTTGTCAGCACCTAGGAGGTGCAGGCTGCTGAGGGAGGCTGGCATGCACTGAACAGAGAGAGCTAAGGATAAGGACCAAGCACAGTGTGAACAGAACAGGGTGATGCCAAGGAGATGTTCATGTTCAGTATTAAACACACAAGATGATGAAAACTGCACAGGGCTGGACTGCATGACCCAGGGAGACATTTAAAATACTTTGTACTATGAACTGGAAATTTGAAGAAGGATTTACCTTGCTTCAGAACAGATGAGAAGACATCATACAATCCTTGTGCCAAACCCACAGCTGTTCCTTACTCTGCTGCCTCCCTCAAGAGTCCCTGCCCTGTCATCTCTTCTGTTGGTGTTCTGGGAAGACTAAAACCTACTGCTGGTCCCCATCCGTATATTGACTGCTCTGTAGGAATGGAAATGGAAGGGAAGGAGGAGGGAGTGACTTGCCTGCCCTAAGCAAAGGCAATTAATGAGCTACAGAAGAGCCTTTTCTCTCTCACTTACCCAACCCCAGATTGTCTGGCTTGCCCTGTTGTTCCTGTCATCATTACATCTCTGAGAGCAGTTGAACTGATGCTTTTCCTGGGTGACAGTTTCAGAAAAGGAGAATTACACATCCTTCACTTCTTTCACTCTACTTCATGCCTATGTGGGTCATCCCTTGTTCTCACTAGATTTTGATCCTTGAGTCTGAGCAATCTCAATCCTTTCTATACTTTCTTTCTCAGCCTTAGACATGTTTCACGTGCCTTGTTAATTCTCATGATTGCCTGTCAGGTTGTTGACAGAAAGTTACTTTCTTTGGCCCTTTAAGCTGCTCTCTATCCAGTTATACAAGTATAACATGGTGGAAAGCATTACCATTAACAGCAGTGTACCTCTCTTTCATCCAGAATGTTGAAGTTAGATTCCAAATGCAAACCTTTGGTTCTTGCAGGGATGGGTGGCAGCTGGGCAAATGCAAAACTTGATTAACATAGTGGTGTATAAATTTTTCCTCAGCAATGTGAAGACAAATGGGGACATTTGTGCGCCCTGGCCGACTTCTCCATAGCTCTGAATGAAAGCATCCAGGAGATCAACAAGCATTCCTTCAACAACTTTGAGCTCCGCATTGGTAAGCGCGGCTCAAATGCGAGAGCTGAAATGAGGTTTTGTCTGCAAGGATGTGACTCCATTGAGTGCACTCCAGCAACACTGCAAGGACATGTACAATTTAAAATAGTCCAAATGCTGTATCCTCTGTTTTCAAATTTACTTCATCCCAGGCAAAGTCAGAACTATGAAATGCTCCATTTGCCAAATATAGGCCCTGATTTGGGGGTTGCAGGAATTCAAGTTTCAGTGAATTGTGAACGGGGAACATAATTAATTTACTGTCTTTAATAACTCTAGCAGTAAGAATCCATAGATATAACGCAGAAAGTTAACAGAACAACCTAGATCCAACCCCAAGGCTTATACTCACACAGTCTGTAATTAATCTCCCTGTGTAATATTCTTCTTCAGTAAAGGGACAAAGTAGTTTCTCCTAAACCCTGGGAGTAGTACTTCTGTTTTGCACAAAAATTGAATTCCATCTCTGACCTGACCAGTGGCAGCAGCTCTGAATTACTGTGATGGGTAAGCTACTACTCTGGATGGACTATCCTTCATGGCTAGTGGGATGGGACATAAAAAAATGGCCTGAATATATGGCACATGGCAGGAGTAAATTTGATAACTTCTCACACTGACTGGAACACTGGCCAAAACAAAACAAAACAAAAACAAAACCACAAAAAAAAAAAAAACACATAAAAAGAAAAAAGAAAACACAAAAAAAACCACCTGGAAGGGTCTTTTATAGAGAATCCTGACGTAGAAAAACTGAAGTATATTAACCAGTTACAGCATTCAGGATCACAGCATCTCTATCTGGTCTGAGCTTCCCGACAGTTTTGAATGCAAAACTCATATTTCCCAAGATTTCTCAAGGAATAGGCAATCACATTTAGTAAGTGTGGATCACATGTAAAGATTTCATAGATCATGAATGCAAGAGTATTTGATAATGTTTTTATCACCATTTAAAAACTAAGAAACTAAGATCCTTTTCCAAAAACTATCTTACACTCCACTAAAATTATTCTTAAATCACTGTTGTAAGAAAAAAATAGATATTGCTTGTCTTTTTATGCAACAATCTTACAAAATGCACTCCTTCAATAGCTTCACAGAGTGCTTTAATACTTTCAATTCACAGAACATAAAAATGCAATTTCTTGACTGTATAGCACTAACAAGGTCACCCTCAACAAGTGCAGTTCCTATTGTCTGAGAATAGGTTTTCAGCAGCTTTGGCAATGTGTGGAATACAGATGACACATAAGTATTGTGATTCCACTGACAAGGGTGTCCAATAAAATTAAACTGTTGATATCCCTTTTCAAGTTTTCTAGCTTTTCCAGATTTTTTTGTTGTTGTTGTTGAATTTCTTTAAATATGCACCTCTCTCTTAAGCCTGGAGGTAAGTGTATCAGAACCAGGCTTCTGGTTCTTAAGTGCAAATATGGGTTTTAGTCATTATTGTATACAGTTTATCTTCTCTTTTTTTTTCTTTCTTTTTTCTTTTTTAATTAGGGATTAGCCATGGCTCTGTCGTAGCAGGAGTTATCGGTGCTAAGAAACCCCAGTATGATATCTGGGGCAAAACAGTGAATTTAGCAAGTCGAATGGACAGCACAGGTGTTAGTGACAGAATACAAGTGCCTGAAGAAACGTATCTGATCCTGAAGGACCGGGGATTTGCCTTCGACTACCGTGGAGAAATTTATGTCAAAGGTATCAGTGAACAGGAAGGAAAAATCAAAACATATTTTCTTCTAGGAAGAGTTCAACCAAATCCTCTAATCTTACAACCAAGAAAACTGACTGGACAGTATTCATTAGCAGCTGTTGTATTAGGACTTGTACAGTCTCTTAACAGGCAAAAACAGAAACAAATTCTTAATGAGAACAATAACTCTGGAATCATAAAAGGACATTACAACCGGAGGACTTTGCTCACTCCCGGTGGATCTGAGGCAGCAGCCCAAGCAGAGGGGGCTGACAAAACTGAATTGCCATAATCAGCGTTGTTTGTGGGGTTGTTTTTGTATTTCTTTTATATATAAAAATAAATATACAAATAAAAAGGGTTTAATTTTTTTTAGAAGGAGTGTGATTTTTTTTTTTTTTTACTGGTGTGATATTTTGATGAGTTTCAAATTCCTGTATTTTAGCAAATGGTGCCAGCATCTCTCTCCAGCCAGCTGTGGTTAACCTCTGAATGTCCAGACACAGTAGGTGTAGGCCACCTCTCAGCTGTGTCATCTACCTGCAGAAAGGGGCAAGAATAAACTCCTGACTGGAGGGATTTAGAACATGAACCGTGTAGGGAGTTAATGATGGTGAAAGGAGGCAAGACTGTCACCATTTTTCAGATGAAAGCAAAACAAAAGGAGATTGAGTAGGTTCTTCTCACCTTTAATTGCCTTCAAGTAGATTTATACAATCTAAGGTAGTTGTCTTATCCCCACAACTACAGAAAAATATTGACAATACAGCCAAAGGGTTTTAAGGTGTGTCATCCACGCAGATATGAGAATCTGGAAGACAGAAGAGATGAATTTTGTGCTAAACTCATTGACTCCATTAATTTCACACTTAAAATAGACTAAGGCATCCTCCTCACAGGTGTGTGACTGCACTGTGGATAAATTGTGTGTTGGTCCACCTGACCTCTCGCAGTCAAGGCAGGAGGTCAGGGCTCTCCTGTGGGCACTATGTCATGTCCATCAGTCCTGTTTGGGAGCTCAAACACACTGTGGTGTCTTGACTGGCACCCAGACCAACACACAACAGAGTTACACCTCGAATTACATGTCTGGAGCCTACTGCTGAATCAATTGTAAAGCCAACAATCCAATCAGATTCTCTGGTGTTGTTTTCCAGAGCTTAGCTCTTAGCCCTATCACCACTCTGAGTTTTTACCAAAACAAGGGTTTTCTGAGGCTGTAAAATGAGTGCATGTTGAAGTACAGCAGGAGACAAAACTCACTGCCAAGCTCCCACTCAGTTACCCCAAGAGGAGGGGAAGCCAAGACTGAAAATACCCCAAATTATTTGTGTGCCAGCACAGACAGTCCTAGCGAGATGCTACAAGGACATACCTCAGTGCTGCAAGGCCTGTATCAAAAGAAGGTCAACTTTTTGGGGACTGGTTAATCAACTTCACCTTGAAAAGGATAAATACATAATCCAGGTTTATATATGCACTCATGCCATGATTCACACCAGGCTGTAAAGCATGAAACCTCTCATCGAGTTCTCAAATGAGCTGGTTTTTTTTCAGTAAATACTGTCTTTAAAGTAAATCACAGACGAGGAGCAGAACCTGTAATCACACAGCAATCCCCAGATGAACCACACTCAAACAGTACAGTGCAACATAGAGATTCTTTGTAAATCCAGACTTCCTTTTTCCAGGCTGCTGTTACCCGGCGCTTAATAAAAACTCAGGATTTTCAGGAGCACTGCTACTGGATTAGCCTCATTTTTAGGAGATGGCCAATTTGGCTAGAACATCCTGACTAATACATTTTAGAAGACACTACTGTTTACTAACAAAAAACTTTTACAAACAAAAGAGATACCAAAACATGAAAGTGTTTATTTGAAATGAGATTAAAAATAATGTGTTTCATTGTAAAGTGACCCAGTGAATGGGTTTGTAGGGCGACGTTTTATCAGTAAAGTGCCATATTCTGAAACAGAAAATAAGAAAGATAGACAAGTAAATTCCATAGAAAGTTGTATCACTGAATAGTGGGTCTGAAGAGAGAAAGCAATGAGCAGTCTGAAATGTTATATCCAGTGATGTTTCCACCAGTAACTGAGCTCTCATTCCAAATGATTACAAATGACTCCTTTTAGTCCCCACAAATATCACTTTTATGCCATGCATTGAAAGTCAAATCCTTCAAGTCACCTAAGCAAGTGCTGACACTGTAGGAGATGCAGACATGGAAATGATACATATGAAGCATTTAAATTAATTTCATATTTAGAGTGGTGTTTCAGACACTAGATAAGGAAACTTGGTTTGGTTTAAACAGTTCATTAACAGCTGTCCTCTCCTTAACAGCTTTTCTTTTTTTTTCATGCTGGATGGGTTCACTACTCCTAGTCCTTTAAATATTTAATTCTTGCTAATAGCCCAGCTGAACTGATTTTCTAATTCTCACCACCTCTGTAATGACAATTTGCAGTGAGTGGAAGGTGTTAGCTGGATAACAGGACTGGGGACTGGAGTTATGAGGGCAACTTCACTGCTCCTTACCACAGGCCCAAATTTCCTGCTTCTTATCAGAGACAGAGATGTCTTTCTCTGTTATCCCTCTCAAAATCCCCATTAGCATAACTGTGCTCCAAAGAAAAATCACTGGCTGGTGAAGCCTGAGTCCATGTTGACCAGATAAAGAGCTTGCTAAATCAGCTCATTGCTCTTAAATCAGTTCATTGCCATGAGCAATTCCTTAGTGAGGAATTTCACTTGTTACTGAAGCAGGTAAATCCCTGCATGAGACTTTTTTTACACTTGCTGGCTATTTGTCACCCCATCAATTGCACTGTTTGTTCCTTTTCATATGTGGTGACCTTATAGGTTCAGCAATATTATTTATCACTGTAGCATCTGTTTTCTGTGGATCACAGCTATTATTTATGGTCTCAGTCTGCTTGTACTCCATGACTTTATTGTATCTTTAGTGTATTCAGCTTTCCCTCACAATTTTCTTCAGGGTTTTTTGTTCATAAAAGATAAAACTGCTCCTACAAGAAGGACCTATAAAACCAAACACTTAGTAATTATCCCTTGAAACAGGGATGGCTGGGTTAATAAAAGCAGATTGCCTTGATATCACAACACTTCAGCCAAAGCAGCTACCAAATATTGAGGACTTTCATAGATTTTCCCTTTTAGGAGAAGAAAGCCTTGGCAAAATTTGACTGTACTCTTTGATGCCACCTTATTTCTTTCTACAAATGTGGTCTACACAAAAACAAACAGTAGCACCTGCTTCCTCAGAAATTTGTACCTCAGTTCCTCCAACAAGCTCTATGTCAAAAGCTCTTAAATGAATTCTAAATAAACAGGCTGAAACCCACAGCTTTCTTCTCTGAAAAGTAACATACAGTCAACTGCATCAAGGGCAGCTTATGCTTTGAAGCACTCAATCATTAAAGCTGATGGAATATTGACAATCTGGACAACAAAAAATCATTACTTTGTAGTGCTCCAAGTGCAATTTTGCAACCATTACGCCTATATTCTAGAAAAAAGTTATACCTGTAGCAACAGTGCTTGAAGGGCAGTGAAGGAGTTTTTGTGTTAATTAATTTATGCCATTTACCAATTTTTATAATGTATATTTAGAAATTCACAGTTAGGTGCAATACCAGTCAATGTATCTACTCTTGGCTCACATTAAGACTCAAACCACTGAGTTTAACTCTACTGAGAACAATGTGATAGGTGTGATATCATTTAGAGCTGTGTGCTAACGAAAAAAGCGATTCAAAAAATAGCTTTTAAACACAGGGGGAAAAAATCACTCGCTGTCCTCAGCTTTATTCCATTCCTGATTATTTCACTATTGTTTTCACATTTAGAAAAGCCCAGCAATTAAAAAAAAAAATCTCATCTAATCCTTTTCTCATTAGCAGAATTTCAGTTGCCTTTCCTAAGTGCCCTGGGAGTCAAGGAGTTTATACAAACACCCAGCACAGCAAAGTGCCTGATAGCCAAGTTTCCTGGGGCTGCCCACTGTGGAGCAGCAAGGCAGGGAGCAGAGCCAGGCTCCACCTGACAAACAGGCAGAAAAATAATCAGAGGAGTGGGAAATAACCACATTAACCACCATTGGTGGTACATGGTCAGCCTAATAATTGCACAGTCAACTTATTAACCTCCCCATCAATCTTCTCTGCAGTGACACGATTCAGGGTTGGTGGTTTCCCCAGCTCTGTGTTTTACTGGAGGAGGGGAAAGAAAATGACAGCTGAGCAGCTGGCAGATGGAAGGGAAGGGGTAAAAACTCAATATGCATATCTCCAGGCACTTGAGGCTTACAGCAGTTTTCAGGGAATGCTCTCGTTAGCTCTCCAGAAGAACAAAACATTTCTGTTGTTTACATAACTACAGTAGATAAGGCTCATTTTTTTCCTAAAAAATTTCTGTGTATTTACCCCTAAGCTGTTCTATATGTGATATCTGTCAGAGTTTCAGAGCCACGCAGAGACTGATTCATTCAGCTCTTTCATGTGAAAACAGCAGCTATATGCAGGGCTGGTTAATCGCCTGTAAAATGCCATCTCATGATACTTCTGACCCAGATCTCACTCACCTCAAGGTGTTCTGTTTTTCTGGTTGTGAAATATTTCCAGATGACAGAACCACAGAGTATTATGTTAATATTGATATACTGAACAACTCTCTGTTTCACAGTCCATGTACCTTTTGAGGGACCTGAAATCAGTGCTTCCTTCAGCTTTACAATATTAATTTAAAACAAAAGAAGCACCACTGTTGCCACATGGAGACAAAGAAGAAGCAGTCTCAGCTGGTTTGCTAAAAATCTAAGGTTCTAAAATTATATGTGTGAAACGACTTTTGATTTCAAAACCCACTCCCAGCAGTAGTGACATGGGGTACTCCAAAGGATATTATTACAGCTACAGGATATTAAGTATAATTTTAATTAACTCATCAGTTACTTAAAATAATAAAAAATACAACATAAGCTTCCTCCTATTCATCATTCTGTACAGAGACTATTTTGACAGGCTCTCAGTTTTGTAAGTTTCTATAAATCATCAAGTCATTTGCTTCAGATGAGTGATTGCCTCTTTTGGATGTGCCCAGATTGATGTTGTAAAGCTCCATCCAGGAGTCAGGAGTTACAACCCTGTCTCAGAGTCAGCTTATTCTGTAGTGGCACCAATTCATTCCCTGTGTCCCTGTTCCCAAGAAAGGCAAGACCAGAAGCTTGAACAAGGTGAGAGTTGTTCTTTAGCACTTTTCCCATCTGAATGCTGCTGGGAAGAAGATCCTAGCAGGATCTATACCACAAGGTGAATCAACACTCTGCCTTTACTGCTCATTCTTCATTAACAGCCTAATAATCTGCAAGTTGTTACGCTTGGCAGCTTGGCAGTCCCAGACCTGTTCACAGGATAACGAGGGCACAGGGAATTCATCCCACATGCCACAGCTGACACTGCAGTGTGCAGTCACCTGCTGCCCCCTGGGAATCCCCTTTTCCTGGCAATTAACTTGGCAGGACCCATTACCTCTCAGAAACCACCATAAGGATATGAGCAGCCAAGTTTGCATGGAACCATGTCCAACAGCACCCTTTCTATTGCTGGTTTTGTTTGGGGTTTTTTTATTACTTCCTGCAGAACAAACAGAAATTCAAGTACTCATAATTTCCATTTTATTTATCCACTCCAAATTTATTCAGAAACAAAAACTCACCAATACTTAAAACTTAATTTAAGCAAAAGTATTTGCACTTCTTACTCTCTCAGATAAGGAAGGTCACGTGCCCATTGCAGCTTATGGATCTCCACCATAGTTCCCTCCCGGAGCTGTGCTGTCCTCACCTCTATGAACAGAAAGTTTCCTATACAGCATCTTTGCAAGGCTATCTCAGGCACATATTCACCCCATCTTTCTGCTCACATCAATTTCAGAGCTAGAAGACTGGAGCAGAAGGGCCTTCATCAGCCTGAGAAATATATTAAAAAAAAAAAAAAAAAAAGAAAAATAAATTCAATGAAAAAACTTCCAAGCTATTTCAAGCTTTATGGATAAAAGTCAATATTTTATTTTCAGCTTTAAGGTCATGGTGAGCACAGAGAACACCAGTATCACTCATTGCGCCTAGAACAGAGTTTCACAGGTTTTTTTTTTCCCATTTGATGCTGGCTTCACATCTAGTCTGTATTCCCATGCAGAACATACTGACATTGGCCAGTCTCAGCCAGGCACAGCAACCCAAGCCTTTGGATTCTCTCTTTGGAGCATGTCCTGTCAAACACCCAAAAAACAAAATTTTGATAGTAACTGCTGCAATGGGGACTTCCACTTTCAGATATCTAGCAATGGTCTACCATGGATTCTTTGGTTAAGAGTCCAAAAACCATCCTTATAGCTCCAAATTATTATCCATCTCTTTTTTTAAACCCCCTCTGGAATATATCTTGTGGATGTCAGAAAGTATTGCATCTTAACATCAATACATTAGGAAGAATTTGGTTTTGCTCCATGTTTCAAAGGTTAAAAAATTACCACTAAAACAATAATAAAAAGCTTTCTTAATCTGTCTTTGAAGTGAGATTGGTGTCCAACCAGAGTTTCTCATTTAAGGTGGAAGCCACCACCTCTAAACAACAGCCATCATGGCCTTTGCTCGAGGCCATAGCTCCAAATTTGGGTACCTGTGTTCTGTGTAAGCCCATTTCAGACCTCAGGCACTTTCAGCCCTGGCTCACAGTTTGGGAACAGTTTTTGTTACCCCAACAGGGCAGCAGGACCAGGGCAGTGCCCATTCCCCCTGCACTCAGCACAGGTGAGACTGCATTTCAAACCCTGTGTCCAGCCATGGGTCCCTCACAAAAAGAATGACTTTGAGGTCTTGGAGAGTGTCCAGAGAAGGAATGGAGCTGGTGAAAAGTCTGGAGCACAGGTCTGATGAGGAGCAGCTGAGGGAGCTGGGGCTGTTCAGCCTGGAGAAAAGGAGGCTCAGACCTCATCACTCTCTGCAACTCCCTGACAGGAGGCTGTAGCCAGGTGGGGTCGGTCTCTTCTCCCAGGTAAGGAGACAGAACAAGAGGAAATGGCCTCAACTTGCTCCAGGAGAGGTTAAGATTAGATATTGGAGAAAAAAATTTCTTCTCCTAAAGCATAGTCAGGCATTGGAAAAAACTGTCCAGGGAAGTGGTGGAGTCACCATCCCTGGGAGTATTTAAAGGAGGTATAGGCATGGAACTTAGGGTTTTATTTAATGGTGGAGTTGGCAGTGGTGGCTTAATGGTTGGACTTGTTGATCTTAGAGGTCTTTTCCAACCTAAATGACTCTATGATTCTACAATCTTGTGATCCCTAAGACTGTCAAAAATGTGTTCATAAAAATTCTGTTGTAGGTCAGTGCCAAAACTAAGTCAAGCTGTGTAGCCTATGGAAATGAAGGCTTCACTGGAGTTAATTGATTTAATTCCAATGTCTGAATGCTTTCATGGGCTAAAAATAGTAGTTTCTGGAGACCTCTTTAACCTAGTGAAGAAAAGCAGAACAAAAATTATGATGAGAAGCCACACAAGATCAAATTGGAAATGAAGCACATACATCTGACAGCAAATATGCCTAACCACTGGAACAGGACACAATGAAAAACAGTGGATCTGTTATCTCTTGAGAGGTTCAAAATGAGATTAAGGAGACCTTTGTAGAAATTATGCTTTATTCAAATACAAGTGCCTGAGTCCACTGATGGGGAACAACATGCTTTTTACAATCTGTGAAATTGCAACAGACAGGCTGGATATTTCAAGCTTTCTGTTTTCTATATCCATGAATTTGGCATTATCTCTTCATCACTGAGATAAACAACCAAAAGAGAAAGAGGCAAAATCTTCAGTCCTCAGAATGTTTCACGTGTCCTGCTAGTAGTGAAGTACTGACTGAAGATGAGGAAGGAAAACCTTTTCAATATCATGCATTGATTCAGAGCCTGGAAAAAAACATAATTTGTTAAATGTCTCCCTTTGTGAATGCACTGGAGGCGTTGCAAACCAGTGGCTCAGCTCACTGGCAGACACTCCACCAAGCTATTTAGCTTCCCAATCACTTATACAACTGCTTCATTGATTTTACCAAAAAACTCTGTAGTCAAGCATCAAGAAAGAAACTGAATTACTCCCACAATTGCATTCCACCATTCCCACCCCCTTACTGCTCACTCTGCCATGTTTCCTTCCTTACCCCAGTGCTCAGAGCAATCACTCCCCATTGCAATTGTGCTAAGCAAGGCTGTAAGACCCACTGGGAAGAGCATTTGTTCCTTAACAAGAGTTTTTCACTCAGGGTTCAGTAAGATGCCAGGAAGTTTTTATGGTGTTGTGTGACTTTGTCCAACTGAGGGTGTTCATACTTTCCTTATAATGAGAAATGTGGCCTTGACTTAAATAAATGAAAGGTTTTCTACAAGAGCAGTTTATTATAATGGTGTCCCTGTCATTTTTGTATAAACATGTGATATTACATATGTAATATATTCAGCCTGACAAGGTTTCTGTACATTGTGATTCCACATCCAGAAAAGCCTCTTGGGAACAAAAAACGCAGGATGCAGTAAAAGAAGAATGAAAGGAAAAGATACTTCTAAACTTGTCTGGAGGGAAGAAAAAGAGGCACATTAAATGCTCATAAACTACCTTCCAAATAACCCAATTACCTACTCACAACCTGCAATGCATAATGTATTTCTCAAACTTCTCACAAAGGCTGACAAGAAGAAATTTTTGCTTTCTCTACACAAAATACAGTTACCTAATTCTGAAGATGAGAATAACTCCTAATATTTCACTTGGATTAGCAGTTCCCACCAAGTGACAGAGGTGAGAGATTTGTACTGGAAAGTCACAAGGGCAAGGCAGAATGTCTCTTCTGCTCTGAATTATTAATAGTGCCTCACCTCAGAGCACAGCCCAGGCACACTGTCCTCTTGTCAGGGCTCTCAGGAGAAGGGAGCACAGTTCCCAGTGCACTTCAAGCCTTTCAACAGTGCTTTGAGCCTACACAGCTGTTTCACACCAGGGGTACTGTCAGGGCAGGGCAGACTTCTTGAAGTCTTAACCTCCTGCTCAGGGGCATGAAATGAGAATTTCATAAAGGTTAATTTTGGGAAGACATTTTCAATTGCATCTAAGTGGAGGGAGAAGAGTTTAGTGACATCAAGCACCTTAGATGCTGTTAAAAATAATATTTTTTTTAATTATGTAGGCAAACGATTGCATCTGAAATGTCATGCACCATGATTCCTTTCTATTGGTTGTCTTTAGGTAGTTTACCCGATAGGTTCTGATGTTCAGTCTTTTCCTAATGTATCTTACACCATCTTAAATGGTGTTTTTGAGGCAGAGAAGCAGCTTCTTCAAGACAACAGGAAAGCACTTTGCTGGATGCCTGTCACAGGTGTTCTGAAATCATTATGACTCATGGGAAATGCCAGCAAGCACAACTCAGGGGTTTGTCAGTCATGTTTTTGCTGTGTCCACATTAATTTCTGAAATATAATGACCTTACTTTCTAAAAAGCTTGAAGTTTAAGCTGCAGCATGCTAGAGTAAGTTGTGTCCATTGTGCCCTTCTATGGTTGTTCTTGAACTATGTAAAAAGTTCTTTCTTCAGAAACATCTTCATTTACAACTTTTCCTACCTCCTCTGTCTTGGATAAGTGAAAAAATTCAATGTGTGATGGCTTGCAGAGGAACCATGAACGTCTTTTTTTAATATTAATTTACCTAGGAAACATAAGATTGTATTTCTGCTGCAGAAGTTCACTTTTTATTCCTTTGCAGAAACACTTAAACCATGAAACAAGTATAAATGACACAGCAATTCCTTCTTTCACCTGCAGGAAGGATGAAATTATTGGCCAGAGAGATGGAAAAGATGAAACAGACACAGCTGACCAAGTTACTAATTTTGATTCCCATAGCAGCAAGCAACCAGGTTCAGAATAAATCCAGACAAAAGGTGCTGTTGTATGTACCCTTTTCACAATGCCACCACAAGGAAAGGCAGGATCTATATTCAGATCTGCAGGCACTGCCTGTGGGCACAGTCCTTCTGCACCTTATGCCTCTGTTTTTATTGTCTTACACTGAAAACATCTAAGGCTGGATAATCTAAACAAACTAAGTTTATGACCCAACCAAAAATTAGCATTAATTTCTGACCTCGCTTGATTTTCATCTATGATCTGGACCCTGTCAGTCTAACAAGTTCTGAAATTTCTTTCCCAGCCTGGGGACAGCTAATCCTTTCCTCAGGAGTACATATATTGCATTTTTTCAAGCATTCATGGAAACTTATCTCCTTCCAGATATGTCTGAAGACTCCTTAATCACTTCAGGTCTCCATTCTCCTGATGCAAATCTCAGCCACAGACATGTGAACTGGGGGAATGAATGAGCCTAAAGTTTTATTGGAACACCAACCAGCTCAACTAAGACATTTATTTCCAAGACAAAGAGCATAATTTAGTTACTGGTGTCTCAGACACCCCTGTGAATTCTCCTCCTAATCTGATCTTTGCTGTTGACTTTCCCTCATGATCATCATCCTCCCAGTATTGACAGGGCACTCCAGGGATTAATCCTGGCATTCTTCATGTTGAGTCTTGTACTCTTGCTGGACTGCAGCCCCTGAGTGTGGTGTTCATTACTGGGGTTGCCAGAGCACATTAGGGACTGTGAGCTCCATTTCCAGAGCAGATCACAACAGATACCTCTGCTGAGTTATGCTACAGCACTTGGATGCATGATACCCAGTTTGGTGCTGAAACAATCAAATGCACACTTCTATGGAATTAATTTAGCTCATGAATCTTCCCACACTTGCCATTACCTGAACCCTTGTTAGAGTTAGGTGCAAATTCTTCTATTTTTTTTTGGTAAGACAGCTGGTATCATGAGGTCACTTGGATTGTTCAGCCTGGAGGAGAGGAGACTGAGGGGAGACCTCACTGCAGCTACAGCTTCCTTGTGAGGGGGAAAGGAGGAGCAGACACTGACCTCTTCTCTCTGGTGACCGTGACAGGACCCAAGGGAATGGCCTGAAGCTGTGTCAGGGGAGGTTAGGCTGGATATCAGGAAGAGATTCTTCACCCAGAGGGTGGTTGGGCACTGGAACAGGCTCCCCAGGGGAGTGGTAACAGCACCAAGTATGACAGAGCTCAAAAAGGGTTTGGACAAAGCTCTCAGCACATGGGGTGACTCTTGGGGTATCCTGTGCAGGGCCAAGACTTGATGATCCTCATGGGCCCCTTCAGCATATTCTATAATTCTCTGATGAAAATGGTGGAAATTATAAAGAGTCAGAAGCACAGAAACAGACAGGATGCAAAACTGCATGCAGAACAAACCCATGGGCAAACACAGGCTCAGTCCTGCTTATCTGAAACAAGCTGTCACAAAACTGATGTGTTCTTAAGTCTCACTTCATTTATTAGTTAATAAACACCAAAATGTGTAATATACCGTGGGTGGTGGGGAAAAAAGGAACAAAATAAGCTCCTTTTGGAGGCAGGGTGCTTGAAAAAAATTCAGTAGGGTTGTCTTAAAAAATGGTTCTGGAAAACAATCACATCTGCTGACTGCTGCAGTCTAATTCATCTGCAAATCCGTCATGCTGCAGGCAGAGGAAAACCACAAGCATTAGAAATCATTCCAGTGTTTTCTGAGGGATCCATTTACTGTTTAATCATTGTTTAGGTAGCTATGAACAACTTTCTCTCTTTCTTGCTTTCCTGTGACACCCTTAATAGTACTCAGTCTTTTACCAGCACAGAATGCTAATGTGCAGAAAGATCTGCTGTTTTCATTCCTGTACAGTGCATCATTTTTAAAAGGAGCTCATGTGGGCTTCTAATAAACAGCTATCAGATGCTCTGCTCATGCTCAATACCCTTTGCCTTGAACAAGGAATGCAGATATGGCCAAAAATATAATGCTATTGTATTTATAGCAGAGCAAAAAAAAATAGAATGCAAATTAAAGTGCATGGAAATCATCTGACCTTATTCAAAGATCACATCAGTTTCCAAGAAGGGCACATAATATCTGAGGTTTTCAGGTCAGCTGTAAGACCCAAACTAATCTTGAGGTTTGTCAGTGAGGTTGGATGAAATGATCTTTAAGGGTCCCTTCCAACCCAAATCAATGCTGTGAATGAGATAGCAATTGAAATGAGAAGCAGGGTGGCAGAAAACAGGTGAACTTTTCTAACCTGATTTCTTCTGGCAATCCCCAGCATTTCCTCTGTTTCCCTTCAAACCAGATCAAAGATTTTTTAGCAACTTTGTCCTGTACAGCAGCCAGGTGTGCTAGGAATACCTAAGTGGAAGTAATACTGAGAACAACACCCAAAACATCTCCCTGATGGATTTCCACAGACCCACAGCATTACAGGTATCCAGTGTGTATTTCCCTGTCAGTGTCACACAAGATGCTGCAGTAGTTAACATCACTGTGTTCCAGCTGCACAGACAAATCATTGCTCCCCACAATGCTTTAAAAATGCTTAAAATGCTTTAAAAATACTTACTATATTGCAACCTGCTAAGTTATGGGACTTTTGTTATCTCTGATCAGGAGAACATAACCTGAGACCCAACCCTGAAAATCCTGAAAACTCTACCCTGTGTCTTATATTCTCCAAAACATTACCCCACCTGAGCAAAATACAAGGAAATGGCTCATTCATGCTAAACTTACTTTTCTATTACACCAGATGCTCCTCGAGTTGTAATCCTCTCTAGCCAAAATTGGAACCCCACTCCACACTGTGTAAAAGGAATTAGTTATCTCTTCAGTGGCCCTGGAAATGTTACCAGATGCTGGTCCAGGTGCAGTTGTGCTGTGGATGAGGTGCAGAATTCAGCAGTGCTTTTGCACTAATACAGACTCATGTGGGGTGCTCAGAAGGCATTGCTGATGGAAGGGGATCTTCCCTGGCTCTCCTCAGCTCCATCACTGCACACAGATCCAGCACAGGGGGACTACACAAGGCTCCCTGAGTGGTCTCAGGTTGCATTAATCATTTATTAGCTGCTTCTGTAAGTTTTTCTATAATTCCAGCCTTGAGGAGTTTGTTACCAAAGAAACAAATGGGTTGAATATGGATGGAAGAGAAGAGCTCTAAGCACCAAAGGGATTTGTCTGATTCTTCTTGGCTTGTTTGTATCAGAGTCAAAATTGTATTTCAGGTTGTTGATCCTAACACAGATCTAAAGAACAGGGTTGTTTCACTTCAGACAACATACAAGGTTTTTCAGGCTGCAGTTTTGAACTGACCATACACATCTATCAAACTTTCTTCTTACCATAAACAAACCCTTATAGAAGAGTTCCTGCCTGAGGAGTTTAATCCTCTTAAAGCCTCAAAGGGACTCATGGATTTTTGTCTGTTTTCTGTCAGTGTTAGAGGATTTGATTGATTCTTTCATTATTCTTCCAACTCAGAATAATGGAGAGTGGCATTTTACTTGGAGAGATGAGCATTGGCTTAAAAAAACACTCCCAGTTCATCCATCTGCTCGAGCTCTGGAGAGCTGAATGGTACTTACTATTTTAGATGTTCAGTCTAACACAAAAAATATTTCATTTTCCCTTGCTTTAAAGTGTTACACTGCGTTCATAGTTGTATCCCACGTGGGTTTCATTTTTGGTCTTAACCAGGGCTGGGCCAGAACCTTTCCTGCCCTGGAACAGATCTAGGGTTGGTTCTTGCAACCCTGAAGGGATGGGACCATGCCCCTCACCACAGAAAGCCATAGCAGAAGCTCAACCCCAAGGCCACAGAGAGGTGTGGTGCCCTGGTGCCAGGCAGAAGTGCCAGGGCAGCTTGCACAGCTGCAGGCAGGTCCCAGACAAGACCCAGCCTGCTGCCCCACAGAGATGCACCAAGTGGGATGCACTGCAGGGAATGCTGGACTGCCTCAGTCTGTGAGCAGCAGCAGACAAGGTACAGTGCTCAGTTATCACTTTTAGTTTGAGTGCTGAGTTACCATCTTTAGTTTGAATCTGAAGACGACATCTCCACTTGGAAAAAAGAAATAGGTCAGTTTGCAGTAAAAAATAAAAGGCTGGGACAGAGGCACACAGAGGTAACAACCTTTTTTAAGAGCAATGCTCCAGGAACCAAGTTTGTCTCAGTTCAGACAGCAGCTCTGTATGGCCACATCCACCTCAGATGGCCCTGGGGACGGTCCCTGTCTTCATGTGAGCAGCAGGTGGGAGCAGGTTGGTGCTTCCCTTGGGGCAGATGCTCAGGGTTTGTTTTCAGGCAGTCAGGCACATGGTGGAAGGATGACCAGGTCTTGCACACAGACCCAGTAGCCCTAGGACATGGGTTTAAAAGGGGTGGATTCTCTGCATCCTCAGCCCCAGCTAAACCGTGATGGTTTTGGCTGCACTTGTGGCTTGCTGCAATTCACCTCTCATTCTACTGCATTCACTGGAAGACACCAGCATGGAGGGAGATCCTGATTGGAATGACAAACCTATTCCTTGTCCCTGTCCCTCTCACTTGTGTTCTGGTATCATCCAGATCACACTTTCTCTTAGGTACAATATGGGAGCAGTGTTAGCTGCTCTTCTGAGGCTACAAAACGACTGAAATTTGGGTCCTAATCTAAGCTCTAATACATCCCTTAGAAAGATGCCTTCACTTTCCTGTGCTAATTTTTGTTGATTTTTTTTTTCTTTTTTCCCCTCTACTTTCTGTTTGTCATTTGCTTAGAAGCTGAAACATTTAAAATGGGGGAAATTCTCTTGTATATGTTATAGGTAATTAACATGCTGGTGCCCTGGTTGCCTGCAAGGACTACAGAACACATGAATGAAAATGCAGCTTGCTGCACAGAATCACTTTGATTAAACCTCTATTTGCATTCAGCACAGTCACTGTGGCTCGCAGACACTCCCCCAGCAACTCAAACCAGCTATAACACCCTGACTCCTGCCTGAATAGCTCTGGGTAAATCTGCCAAACAATGTCCCAAACCTCCGCTGCACCCACCCTCACACACCCAACCAGAATTTCTTTATTACTTAGGTTGGATTTTGGGATAAAATATCCCAGAGTGAGATAGTTTTGTTGCCACCAGGTCATTCTTCAAGTGTAGCTCTTTTCATTTGTGTCAGCGCTTCCGTGGGTAGAGTGTTTCGAAAGGGAAGAAGGGATTTGAGATAAAGCACTTAAATTCTGAGATAATAGAGCAATTGACACTAGAGATGGGGATGCTGAAGCCCAGGAGACCTTGCTCAGTTGCTGTGCTGTTATCACATGATCGGGGAGCATATTTGAAGGTAATAGCAAATAACTTCATTAGGCTATCAATAGATTGAGAAGCTTGGAGAGCTTTTGAAAAAACAAATAAAAATCTCTTTCCCTCACCAGGTGGCTTCCACAAGCTCTCCTAGTTCCCACACAATGGTATTTTCAGAATCTTATTAAACACAGTGGGAAACTTAAATGCTTAAACGTCCTTGAATGTTTTTGTCTTGGGTTTTAGCAACCATTTTCCTTTGCTGCCCTCTCGTGGGAGACCCGCAGAAACTCGCCCATTCAGAACAGAAATAAAAGCCTTCATTCACCAAAATACGTCCTGACCTAAATTCACCTAGGCTGCAGATAGAGCTCTGTGAATGGAGACTCTTTTATTTCATGCACTTTCTTCACAGGAGGAGGTTTTCTATCGGTGCTGGTCTCTGTATGGTAAAACAGCTCAATATCAAATATCTGTGAGGTAACACAGCACCATCCAGGACAGGTGAAGCCAGCATTAAACAGTTTTTCCCTTCATGAACTGGGGTAATATATATACATATATACATACAATATATATCCATATGTACTGTATACACAGGTGTTATGCAAATATACATTTAAGCACCAGTACAGGCTGGATGGGGAATGGGTCAAGATTAGCACAGGATAGAAATTCACTTTGTGGACAAAAAGCTTATTGTGATTCAGCAATGTGCACTTGCAGCCCAGAAAACCAAATGTGTCCCGGATTGCATCAAAATAAACATGGACAGCTGGTTGTGTGAGGTGATTCTGACCCCAGCCCTGCTCTGGTGAGACCCCACCTCGAGTGCTGCATCCAGCTCTGGGCTCCCCAGCACAGAGGGACACAAGAAGGACCTGCAGGAGCAAGTCCAGAGGACACCCACGAGGCTGGAGCACCTCTCCTGTGAGAGTTGTTCAGCCTGCAGAAGAGAAGGCTCCAGGAAAAACTGACAGCTCCTTCCAGTACCTAAAAGGGTCTCTAAGAGAGCTGAACTTTTGACCTCAGTTCTGAGGTTCTCAGTATCACTTGCACTCTGCATTCCTCTCACATTACAGGTGACTTTCACTTTTCCAAGTACATTGTTATCTAAGAATTTCCAATAAGAGATCTATTCTTCAGGGTGATACAGTTTTATCTCTAAAATGAAGCTGAAGAAAAGTCATTTTGAGGTTTATATGTTTGTGGAAGTGCTTGAGATGATGAATGATTAAAATTATGCAAGGTAATTATTTATTTTGTATCCAAATCCAAGTTTTTATTTATTGTTTATTATCAGGTAAATGCTTTTTTTAAAATGTATAATGATGATGATAAAAAGTACACCTCTCCATGCAGACAATCTTTTTATACAAAATAGGGAAGAACAGAAAATACTCAAAAAACCCCCCAAATAATCATACATTAGGTGCTGTAAGAATGCTCAAGTCCATAGGAATGATAAAACTCCCAGACAATTTAAGGATGTCCTGTGGCATCATGAACATGGAATGTAAGTAAATCATAACAATTTTATTACTGAATATTTTATATACATGGTAGGTTCCGTTTCACAGAATCAGTTTATTAACATCTTTAATTTCTGACTAATGGTTCCACATGATGTTTATTTATGGGCAGCCAAATGTTATTATCCAATACAGGGTGGCCCAGAGCAGATAATGTAATCATCTGTAGATGAGCTGCAGCCAAGGCTGCCTCCAGCTTGCTCCACTGTCAAAGAAAATATCCACAGGATGTGTGATATTAACCTGAGAGGCCTGAAGGCCTTTCTGCCACCCCAGTGAAACAGTTCTGTAAAAGCCTGGGGGACTGCAGGGCTCTGTAGGTGCTGCATTGCAACCACTAAACGTGGTCTCTCACTAAAACACTGAAAACAGCATCAGCTCAGACACTTTAAATGTGTTACCTTGAGATTATTTCTGCCTCTTTTTTCCTCTCCCATTAAAAATTCTCTCTTTCGGATGGCAAAGGCTGAGTTCCATAATCAGCAGGCAGATATTCACATCTTTAAGAAGTGGCTGACATTTCCAAACTTGGGCAGTTTATACCACCATAAATTCTTCCCATGAGGTTTCAAGAAGATGCTCCAAGTCTCTCTTTCCTTGGGCATGTGAAAGCCTTTGGAGTCACCATGAACTGGAATAGATGAAGGAGCACACCCCTGTAAATCCACCACAAACCCCCTTCAGATGTCACTTTGGGTGGTGCTGCCATGTACAAGTCAGCCAAGTTAGTTGTTTGAGGGTGCTTAGGGAACTAAATGTCAGCCCTAAAAGTAATGTATTTGAGAGATTATACCACTTCCCTCTGCCCCAAAAATGATTAATTTGTTAAACCAGTGCATTCTTTGTGGTACTTCACAGCTACTTCTAAAGTAAGACTAAACATTAGATTTTATGTAAAACCTTGCTACTCTAAAACATAGTGATTTCACCTGAGGGGATGTTTTCAAAGATTCCCATCAGATTTTCCTATTTTCAGAGAAGAGTATCATTGCAGATCTTCCTGTTGGACTGTGTTGTATCTCAGTTTTTGGTGTATGTGACTTCCCAATCCAGAACAACTACAAAAGCTCTGTGTTAATGGTTCTGTGATCATTTGGAGAAACAAAGAAAATTCTTAGTGCAAATTTGGTTAATTACTTTAAAAGTGTTTAAAGGGGGAGACCACAAAGCCTAGAAGATAGAGATAGAGATAATGAAGTAGGCATCACTGGGATTTTTTCTAGCAAATTATCCCAAAATATTTTTCAGTGGAGATAAGCAACACAGCCACAATTCTACAGATGAGGTAACTAAAAAACTGAGAGGCAAATCAATTTATTCAAGGTCACACAGCAAGCAAGCATATTCCATTCTTTGAATTGGACACCCATACTCTGCCCACTTGACCAAACTGCATAACGTTTGCATTCTCTTGGGCCAAAAAATGCTCTATTTGTTCATGTAATGCCTGACATAACTGTGAGTGCCTTTCATAGCTGATGAATGCTGTCCAGTGTGCAAAATATTCTGGCAATTCACTAATGCTCTGCACCCATGTGAACCCCAAGTTCTATTTTATCTCCTCTGACCACATAGCAGCACACAGCTGGAGACAGCACTACCTCATGATGGAACCAGGCAGGTGTTATCATCAGTAATTTGCTACAGTAATTACTGTTTTGTTTAAATCACTGACACTTGTAAACTCATGCACTGCCTGTCACATATCTCATTAACAAACAGTCCAAACATGAAGAGCAAAAATATATATTGCTTTGACATGTGGGAAAGGTGTGAAAAGGAAATCAGGACACTGTTCCAAGCCAATGCAAATTTCTGTAAATCACTGATTGGTGCAAATGGGTGTAGCTCTGTTGCATTGACTGATGCTACATTAATTACCACCTGCAGAAATTCTAGCACATAAGGTATAATTTTCCTCGTGTTCAATTCAAGGAACAGCTTAACCGATCTTGTGCTCAGAGGATTAAAAACAAACCAACACCTTCAGGTCCTAATTTTCTGCAATCATTTTTCTTATGTCCTCATACAGAATGTGACAAAATGAGCAAATACAATGTCAAATCACAGTTTCCCACTCGCTGGACCCACAATAATGGTTAACACCCAGAAAACACAACATACATTATGAGAGAAGAAGGTAATGTCATTTAGTATCTCACCTATTGATTTTCAGTAATGAGCAACACATTCAGTTCTGCAGCAATTTTTGATTCCCAAACTGTAGTGACAAGCGTTTTTATTCACACTTTGTGAATTTAGTACATTATTTTGTCTGAGAGACCAACCCCAACCTGGCAACAGCCTCCTTTCAGAAAGTTGTGGAGAGTGATAACATCTCCCCTGTGCTCCTTTTTCTCCAGGCTGAACACCCCCAGCTCCCTCAGCTGCTCCTCAGACTTGTTCTCCAGACCCTTCAGGAGCTCCATTGCCCTTCCCTGGACACACTCCAGAACCTCAAGATCTTTATTTTCATGAGGGACCCAAAACTGGGCACAGAATGCTGAGCACAGTCCTGCTGGTCACTCTTTCCTGATAACAGCCAGGATGGTGTTGGCCTTCTTGGCACCAGCTGCTGCTCAGGAAAGGTGCAGGGCCCCCCTCCCACCCTCTCTGCTGCTCACCGTGTCTGGGAGACAGGTTCTGACAGTCATGTCAGAAATGCCACAGCTGAGCCACTTTGCTCTGGAACTCTGCCTAGCCCTGCTTACACAACCTTATTTAGCTTTATCAATTTGGCAACTAATATTTTCCTCTTGTATCTATATATCTATATCTATATCTATAATCTCTCTCTCTCTCTGTCTCTCTCTCTATATATATAATTCCTTCATTTTCCTAAATGTCTCAATTTTGTTTCTTTGAATTTTCATTGAGTTGACTGCATTGTCCTGTGTACAGTGATGCTCACAATACAGGTACTGACACTGCTCAGCTAAATTACTTTGCTTTGCCCAGTTTGTTCATGGTGGCCAAAGGTTACAGTAGTAGCTGGCTGAAAAGTTGCAGAGTCCAAGAAAGCAGGATAGAAAGGAAGAAGTCATCTGGGCTATCTCCTGATCCAAACCCTGTCACCTCTATCCATAACATCCCTACAGATCTATTTCTGGTTTTATATTTTAGCCAGCATCATTAATTTTTAATATTCCTCTACCTACTGCCTATACAAAAAATCATTTTCACTGGATCATTTTGTTTATTTTCCTCTAAACCAACTCTAAGTTTTTACTTGCTAGTAACTTCTGTGCTTTTAACATTGTTACTGGGATTCACATTTCCCTTTAATTCAAAGGTCTGAGAACCCCATTAACAATCACCCTACTCACCCTTCTTACACCACTAACATGGGTGTTAAAAAGGATTGATAACTGTAACCATTAGCCATGACTTCAAAAATGCTGCAATTTCAGTGGATTTTTAGCCCACCTGCCTGCAAAAACATTTTGAATTCACGTTTTGGGGATTAATCCATTCACACACCATTCACAATATCTCCTTTAAATCAAAAGCTGTTTTGGCTTTAAGGAGAGCTGCAGGGGACAAACTTTTGCAGTGTAGTTCTGTCAAAAATCAAGCTTTCAAAACATGTCCCATGCTTTTCTGCACACAGTATTTTCTTCATTCAAGAACACCCTTGTCATTTTATTTGCAGTTTAAGGGACAACAATTGCCAGGGTCATTTTCCTTTCATCTTCTGAGCACGATTCTTTGGATTTTCAGAGCTATCAGTTCTCTGATGCTTTCCAAGTTATAGTGTAATTCACCTAAATGAATGTATTTCTTTGTGATTTAGACACATCTCAGCTCAAGGGAAGTGAGAAAAAAATTTTTGCTAATACCTGATGAGGCAGCTGGACCCTGCACCTGCACATTGGAGCACAAGGGAACCAAAGGCAGGCATGGCTCTGAGAGACAGTGCTCAGCAAAATAGCACAATGGCTCCTTTTCTGATGCTGAGAAGCTCCAGAAGGCTCCTCAACCTTTTGGTGGCTGACAGGTGATCTCAGAAGTGTGGCACACCTGGGGACCTGGGCGTCTCAAGGCGCTGGCTGGGCTCGGGTCCCTCTGGGATGTGGCTCTCCAGAGACCTTCACTCACTGCTGCATCACACCAGGACACCTCAGAGTCAGCCCACTGTGAAAAATGAGTGTAGATTCCAGGCTGTGGGTTTCTAGCTATGTCTGCATCACCTGAGCCATGAGGCTGCACATTAACACCTGCACAGACCTGGCAGATGCCTTTGCCTCAAGAGCTGCTCCAACCTGGAGGGTTTAAAAGCTCAGCCAAGAAGGCCTAATTAGTTTTGGATTATTTTCTTCTATGCTTTTAATTGGCTTTATGCTTAAGAAAATCTAGGCTGTGGGAGATTTAGATAGCAGAGAAACTATTTATTCACAGGAATAGGAGTCTGCAGAAATCTTTGCCCCATTCTGTGAGAGGGAAAAAATATCCAAAACCTGTGGTTAGATGCTTGAAGAACACCAGTACAATTATACATCTACCACTCTTATAACAGGAAATGATCTGTGTAACAGACCTGTAATTCAGCCACCTGTTTTAGTTAGGAAAAATGTAATTAACATTGAAATCGCTGCCTTGAGACGTAGCTTTACTGGAAGAATGAACCACTGGTCAGATTAAAAATGTAAGGATATCTAAATGTCCATTTTACATCCAGGAGGTGCTTCCAAACTACTTAACAGTAACTTCTCACACTCTTGACTGGCTACATTTTATTCCTATGTTGTTGCACAGGAAACATAAGCAAAAATAATGTTTTCCTAAAAGTGTGTCAGGCATTGTCATCTGCTCAGGACCAGCCCTCAGCTGACATCAAAGGGAGCTCATCCAGCCCTGCACAAAGTCTATAGGTCTCCTCTTTGCAGTGAGAGGGGTTTCTGCATAAATTGGCATATATCTCTTTAGACATCTTTAGAACTCACAAATTCCCATTTGTGCACCTCAGGTTTAAGAATACTTTCTAATAAGATCTTAACTAGCCCACCAAGGATGTGTTTCACACAACTGGTACAACAGACATTTTCTGGAGTGATACATCAGTAATTGACTGTCCTTGAAGAGGACTCAATTTTATTTCAACAGAAGGTTCCCATTGCAGACATATAAACCATGATTCTCCCATCAGAACATAGCAAAGAACCCCACATTTAATGCCTATCTCAGGCTTCTCTCCTACCTCATTAAAACCAGCTGGAGCCCTTCTGCCTTTTAATAGGCCCCAACAAGATACAAAACAATTGTGATTAATGTTTAACGTTGGTAAATTCAATACAAATGGCAGCATTGGTAGTAATTGACTGTAAGAGTTTTTAATCCCACAGGTAACCAGTTGAAATTAATTCTACTTGAGGACTTCTGGACTTTGTGTCAGCCCTTGCATGATGCAGGTCTGCTGTGTCAAAACACCAAGTGCCAGAATCACAGGGTCAGTGAGCACAAAAAGCTGAGGGCAGGGAGAGCACAGTGAAGTATTGTCTTGACCAGCTTAAGTGCTCTTGTAGCCAGTGGTGAGTCAGTGGAGTCTGGGCTGTGACCCAGTTGGTCAAATGTGGGCACCCACCTTGCAGTGAGACAATCACATCCCACACTCCTTTAGCCCTACCCAACAGATCCCTGCTGATTACAAGGGGATCCCATGGTCCCAGAGGAGCCTGTATTACAAACACCTAGATCTAAGGGAGATAAATTCCCCCACAGGTACCATCTTGGATTTTGGGGCAGTAGGTGCCATATGAAGTTGTTGGAAATGTAAATGCAAATCAGAACTAGAATCCTGCATGGGAGATCAGCTCTCCTGTGCAAGGACAATTGCAAGGTGGAAGGTCTGGCTCCATCCTTTGCAGAGAGCTGGACATTGGTGTTCATACACAAGGTCTTCCAAATTCATTCTACCTTCTCTTATTCTTTAATGGCCTCTATAAAAGGTACTGATAAAATTCTACTACACTGTTATTTTTCAAGGCATAACCATTCATTATCTTCCTGCTTTGCTTTCCACTGACTACATTTTTTGTTTAATCTTCTGGCTAATGTCAATGCTGATGTTAAGGTACTTCTCTTCAGAAACTCAATTTTTATAATTGTTATTAATATGATGTCTGCCATTCAAGGAAAATGCAAATTTTTTATAAGGGTTCTATACAGAAAATTAAAGATCATCTCTCACAGCTGATGGAAAAAAGTTCCTCTCTATTAACCTTCATTATCATAATGAATTGTCACCACTGACAAGAAGCGGTGCAAAATGAGGTTTAAAAATAACCTCAGACTAAAGTTAATCAGGTCATGCCCAGGGGTGGGAGGATTTTTAGTTTGTGACATCTGTCAAACTCTCAACAAAGGAAGTAATCTGTACAGGTATGTTAAAGGGAGACTTGAGACTTCAGTCTGCAAAACCAAGGAGGGCAGTTCTTCATTAACAACAGGATATGAATCCACAAATTAAATTTAATCACGATTCACTTTTGCCCTTCTCAGGCCATGCATCAGTGTTACTGAAAACAGAAGAGTACTGGTACAGCTGTATTACTTTAGGAGTGCTAAAGCATGAAAAGCCTCATTTGAGAAAGATCACAGAGGATTTGTTGAAAGTCACAAGTGACCTGAGGTGTTGCCTTGCTCACAGGACCAGCCTCTAATGTGCATTCTACAACTCCTGCCTTGGACAGCTCCCTCTGACCTCTCACAATGTCAGTTTTGACCCATGCAGAGAAGAAAGATCCAAGGTCCAATCCTTACAAATCAATGAGTGGGCATTGCTCCCACAGCACACACAGGGTGGGATTTACAAATCTTTCTTTTAATAATGTTTTGGTTACCTTGTATAAGGTGCTAGAAGTGCATCATGACAACTGAATAACTTGCTTCAATACCATTGTTTACCAATCACATCCATATATTTTCTTTAAAATTCCAGAAAAGCTGCAGTAGGTTAACCACCACTGTGCTGCCAGGATGTTTTATCAACCCCTCACATTTCCATAGTCAGCAATCAGTGAAGACATTACACTCAAACAGCAATTATAATTCTTGCCATCTAATCAAGATAACTGTGATTGACTTTGCTACATCTTCAGAAGAAAGAGAGTCAGTTTTCCCCTCATTCTTTTATGAAGGCAATGCCTTATGCAACATCACAGAAACTCTCCTCACATACCACACCAGGTAGTACACTCATGTATTTTCTTCTGAAAGAATGGTAGTTTTATCCAGAAGATGCACACCTTGAAAACTTCATGTAAATTCATGTCTTATGCAATGTGGAATTCAGAATATTAAATTTTGGTAACAAGGACTTTAATTCTCTACCTCAACTTGGCTAATGATGCCTCAAATGCAATAAAAACCAATGCAAATGTAACTACTGAGCTAAATCATCTTGTACAAGCTGAGAAACAATGAGAAATAAAACATTCCAATAAAAACTTTCTGCATTTACATGGGAAATTAATCTGCCAGATGTTTATTGTGATCGACTGCAGGGGGATAAGTGCTGAAGTTAGCAAAGAACTTATTCTTTTGCCAGCTATATAGAGATAAAAATGTGTTTCACATGAGATGGTCAAAGTTTAACCCCTCATCAGAGTAACATCTTATCTTCTGTCATTACATCCATCACAACTTTGATGTGTGTTTGCTCCTGTATCAGTGCTTGCCAGGCACAGTCTGTGTTCACTTGCTTCTGTTTTAGAATTGAGGACTTTCCAGCTGAATACTTCTGTGTGGGATCAGCCCTCCCCTTATCCTCATGTAACCACCCTACACTGAGGGACAAGCCCAACAGACTCCCTTGTATGGGAAAATCACCCAGTATCTGACATTACAATTGTAGTACTTTCTTGGCATTTTGGATTGGACATGTCCACAAGATAACTAACTTGTATATTTATGCATGAAAAACTTTTAAAATTGCTCATTTTGAAGGTCACATAAGAATAATATATTCATTATGAAATATGTCTTAAAATATTATAGGCATAATGATGAAGTATCCATACCCTGAAATATTCTGGTTAGATATTCTGGGGCAAGTAGATCCACTAAATGCCCTCTCCCACTTTGCCACATGCCTCAATGTTTGTTACCTTTATATTTTCATACTGAAAATTCATCATAATTATAAAATTTATCTCAGAGTTTCCATTAATTGTCATTTAGCAATCCACAGATAATCCTAATCAGATTATGGAATTTTTAGTTCCTCAATCTCTTAACTGATAAATCACTAGCTCAGGTAGTTACTAGCTAATAATCCTTATACTGTTTTAACTATTCCATTTCATAAATCAGTTGTAGACCTGTAAAATTTTCTTCATAAATCTGCAAGTGTCATCTGATTCCTTCTGGGCCTGGGCTCAGAAGCACAGGCCAATAATTGTTTGAAACAAGATTCCTTCCAATGAGAGAAAAGCTGGTCAAAGCTTCCCATGGGATTGTCGCTGTTGAGCCAGGCACGAGAAATGAAGACTCCAACTCTCACAAGGTATCAGGGTGAAAAAGGGGAGTTTATTACAAATTCTGTGCCTTTTATAACTTGGTTTGCTAAGGTGAATTATGATTGGATACAAAAGAACTACAAAAGAACATCTCTCACCTCATTGGTGAATAGGGAATATCATTCCTTGAAGGACAAACTATTCTAAACAGTAGCTAACTATTACGAACAACGGCTACAAGGAGACATAACAACTGTCTGGAATTCTAAGTTTCCCAAACAATTCTCTCTGTTCTTTCTTCGACCGAAATGAGCGTATCCACATGGGATCTTTCACAACACGAGGCAGTGGGCTGTGCCTGCTCTGCTGAATATGGCTTTAAGACCAGACTTGTAAATGGTCCATACAGTGAGCTTACACCTGAGGTGTGCCCAGGGAAGCATCCCATGACCATGAAGGTTATTCCCCCAGCAGTTTGGGGAAGGAAAGCACAGGATGGGAAATACATGGGTAGAAACACTTCTCACACCATGCAACTGTAGGACAGAAGAATGAGTGGGAGAACCCACAGTCTACATGCTGGGACAACAGCAAACTGCCCCACCTGGCCTCCCCCTGAACCCCAGCTCCCCTGGGAATGCTGCCCCTTGCCCTGTGCACTCCTGCATCCTCAATCCACTGCAGCACAGGCTGCAGAACCATCAGGAAGGGCAAAGGGAATACAAAACAGACAGAACTTTCCCCAAATAAGAGAGGGGGAATCAGGGACCACTTTGCAACTGACTCAATCATTCTAGCAAGGAACAAGTGTGTGCCATTGCCTCTTCAGAGATTTGATGAAAACCTGAGGACAGAGGTTGCATAGGCACAAAGAGAAGCTTAAATTAAAGATAGCATAAATAGAAACATGTTTTGTGGCCAAGATCTAAAAATACAGGATTGTAAATAAATGGGTTCTGTTAATTCCTTGATCTTTTGTCTAGCCCTGTCAGATTAGTATATTGAATTATTTAGGCTGGATTGATTAACTCTGGTTTTCTTTTAAATCCTAAAAAGTCTTTTGTTGCCTGCAGCCTGGCAAAACTATTTTTCTTCTCCCTCCCCTCCATATGTACTGCAAGGCATAAAGTTAATATGCTCTTTGCAAACCTCATAATCAGCTAGGTGATATTGAAATGCCTCCAAAAGCCTGAGCAAGTGCAGTGTGCTCAAATCTCTTCAGCAGCAGAAGGACCCTTTAGGGATAAATATTAAATGTGGTATGGTGGGATTTAGCTCCATGCCTCCTATTACTTTTCACAGGAGGCACACAGCTGAAGATTTCTGCACCATGTTAAAAATTTAGGACTTGATGTTTAAATATTGAACAAAATGTTTAATGCGAGAACATCAGTTGCTCTTTCTTTGCTGTTCAGCCACTACCAAAAAGGGATGGAAACAGTTTATGAGGGCACCATTCAGGCAATTTGTGAGCCTCAGCCAATGGCACAGAGGTGACAATTTCAATTTATTTCACAGTTCATAAATACATATAGAAAGAATGTTAAAATTCCCACCCTGGCTTTCAACATCACAAGCACTACAGGAACATGGATTGAAAGGTAAGAAAAAAGTATCAAATTGTCATCCCAGGAGGGAAATTTTTACATCCCACCATGTTTTGGAAGTCCTGGTTGGGCCATCCTGGGGAAAATGCAGCTGCCATGTAAACAAGAATAAGGATCACCCCTGCACATGGACCCCTCACCATTTGCTGTGTCCCTTTATCTGTAATATTATTGATATGTGCCCCTGTGTTGCTATTTCACTGTGTATTTTTCATGCTGTGGAAAGAACAACAGCCACAGAATTTTGTCTTCTTGTTTCAGTGTAATTAATTTAATTAATTAAGGAGTTAATTTAGGCAATTAGTAGGATGGCACACACATTATTTGACTTGGTTTTTATGTGGTAAGTATTTAGTATCTGATGGCTAATGGTCTTCCAGGATTTGTAGATCTCTGAAGATCTGAGGAGCTCCCAAAAGTTACTAAGAGGATGAGGAAATACAACTTCAGACAAAGGACATAAGCCCATCAGACTCAGTAAAGAGTGGAAAGGCATATATGGGCAGAGGGTGAAAGCAGCTCTGTTGCTGGCTTGTAATGCTGTGGTGTGTTTCACTCCTGATCCTTCTTCCAGGGCCCTGTGCAGAGAGGAGCCCATGCTGGAGCAGGTTTGCTGGCAAGACTTGTGACCCCGTGGGGGACCCTCACAGTTCCTGAAGGACTGCATCCCATGGAAGGGATCCACACTGGAGCACTTTGTGAAGACCTGCAGGAGCAGGTCTTCACTGTGTCCCCACACTGGAGCAGGGAAGGAGTGTGAGGAGGTCTCCAGAGAAGGAAGGAGTGGCAGAAACAAAATGTGATGAAGTGACCTCAACCCCCACTCCCTGTTCCTGGGTGCTGCTGGCAGGGAGGAGCTGGAGAACGTAGCGAAATTGAGCCAAGGAAGAAGGAAGAAAGAAGAGCTGGGGAGAAAGTGTTTTAAGATTTGGTTCTATTTCTCATTATCCTGCTTTGGTTGGTAATAAATTAGACTAATTACCCAAGTCAGGTCTGTTCTGCCCGTGACAGAAACTGGTCAGTTGTCTCCTCCTGGCCTTATCTGCACCCATGAGACTTTTGCCTTATTTTTCTCTATCTTGTTCTTCTGAGGAGGAAAGTGACTGAGATGCTTTGGTGGGCACCTGGTGTCCAGCCAGGAATAATCCATCACATTAAAAGAAGTCCAAAGCAGATGGAAGAGAGTTCAGAATAGTTCCCAGGCTTCTGAAGGCACAAAAAAACAAAAGTGAGAAGATCAGATAAAAGCAAAGACGTGTGCAGTTAGTAGGCTTCAAATATTGCTTAATGCCACACGTCCCTTTTATACCAACTGCATCCCAAGAAGAATCCAGGTTGACACATGATGTATATTAGCTTAGGGTAATCCACTAACACTTCAGCCAGAGGTCCTG
Organism: Dicaeum eximium; assembly: GCA_013396995.1. Lineage (NCBI taxonomy): Eukaryota > Metazoa > Chordata > Aves > Passeriformes > Dicaeidae > Dicaeum > Dicaeum eximium. Next base: position 3,692,531 of record VWZP01004506.1, on the reverse strand, counting down.
GAAATTTGTCATCATGGTCTTATTTCCTGATTAGTAGTACAAGAACCTCAGAGTCAGGCAGCAGGAAACAAGAAAGCAAGTAGAAAGTAAGTGACAGCCAAGCCTTTAGTGGCAAGAAATCAGGAAAATATATTGGAAACCTCCTACTATGATATCATTGTACGTGTGAGTAGACATTGTTCCATGAGTTCTTGTATATTGATTAATTTTATCAAGTATGTGGCTACACATAGGAGATTAAATAAATAATTTGCTGGTGACAGCAACTGTGTATTTTCTGAATAAATGAAGCAATTATCTATTAAGGAGTGCAGAGAAATGAAAGTCAGACACCTGAGGGTCTTTTCACAACTCATGCTTAATGATGATTGTGTGACACCCCCAAGTCAACTTATCTCTGTGCCTTTTGGATCCCAACCTGCAGAAAGGAGACAGCAATATTTTCTTCTCAGAGGCCTCCAGGCTTCTGAAGACAGCTTAACTGCTATTAATGCAATTGAAAATGGAGGTAAAAGCCTTCTTTTGCTTTTTCTTTATTTTATATTATCCTGAACTACAGATATGATCCTAGATGATTTTGCCTGTTCAGGTTTTTTCCCCTATTTAATAAGAAACAACTCTATCAGAACCAGTCACCCTTCACCACATGGATTTCTGTAGGAAACATTAAGATCCATTTCAGTTGCATGGCCTAAGGCTGCAATGCCCCCGCACAAGTCTCTGCTGTGAGATCAATGCAGTCCTCCACTTTTTAACCACCTCCTCTCATGGGAAGCTTTGTCTGCTTGGGCTGCTGGTTTCTGAGATACAGGAGCTGTATATATATATATATATATGTATATAGATGAGATATAGGGAGCTGCTTGTCTGTCTTAAATTCTGTCATCCACCCCAACAGAGTCCCAGGGGACAACTGTGCTGCAGTTGGGTCACTGAAGGTCTCCAGCTCCAAAAGCATCAGCTGAGACCTTGCTGGAGACAAGTGTAAGCAAGCACCTGATAACCTGTGCCAAGAATTCAAGGTGGAAGTGCTGGTCATAGCTTCCCCTGCCCTTGTGTGCTGCTAACTGTGAAGCTGGAGTGTCTTCAGTCAGAAGACACAACAGCCACTGAACCTCCCTTGCTTTTCTTAATAATTGCCTGTGTTCAGCAGGATCGTTTAGATGACCTACAGAATTCCATTCTATGTTTATAGTCCATGATCATTGAGAAATGATAAAATGGTTAAGAGTAAAGTTGTAGAATGACCCAAAACCTGATAAATTTCTCAAAGCACCATTAGTCATACAGTGTGATCTAGAACATGTGCAAGCTGAACTCGTGCAAGATGTTATTTAACACAGGCACAATAAGGCTCATCACAGTGACTGAGCTGCACCTTCATAATAACAAACTGGGTGTTTAAAAAAGGCAGCTCAGAGTTCCCTGAAGGTTACCAGATGAATGCTGAGTCTTTTTGTAAGAAATCACTGAAGAGACCAAGCCCCATTCCCAGCTGTGGAAAGGAAATTCTAACCAGGAAAAGGTCTGAAGTATTCACCTCTGCCTGAGGAATTCAGTGTCTGGATACTGAGCTCAGTGCTAAGGTTTGCATTTGAAAAACACACATTTGAAATCACAGTGAGAAGATAAATTGATGACAGAATATAAATGCTTCCATGAGGAAAAGATGACCTCTATAAATATTGTTTAATGGAACAGAAAAGGACTGAATTCAGTCTTTTTTAAAGCTAAGCAAATTCAGACTGGAAATAAAACAACGTTTTAATGGATAATCAAGCACTGAAAACCTTTCTTTACAACCTGATTAAATAGCCATCTCCCTTTAAATCCATCCTTTGCGACACTGCCTCTCTGAAAAGATATTTTTAAACTCAGCCATGGGTATTAAACAGAATTGCTGAGTGATAATCTGTGGCCTGGGTGAGCCGGGAAGTCAAATCACAAGGCAATAATGATGAGTTAAGACAGAGGGACACAATCCTTCCAAGTCCTGGTCCAAACTCCTTGGGTGCTATTATAACCTCTAAAATTCTTGCACAGACCTGATCTTTCAGTGGTCTCTACATAACCTTTCCAGTAGGTGAAGTGTCGCCGACCTCTGTGTACAAAATATTTGATCAAATCACAACATCAGAAGGATATTACTGGTGATATTACACTAAGCCATAGTTCTGTCTCCAGTAGATCCACCTCCATGTCTCTTTGGACTATTTTTGACTTAAAGAGTATTAAAATTCATCCATTCCTGGAGATATTTTCCAGATCTTTAGACTGCAGTATAAATTCACTATGGCTAGCAATTTTTTGCTCATCTTCTACTTGCTGAAGCAGGGCAAACAAAACAAACAAACAAAAGAAAGAAAAACAAAATAAAACAAAAGGTGGTATTCTTCCCAGCAATTTAATTCTGTATTTTGCATTTTGACCTCCTTTACAAGATAATATTTAGAATTTCACCAATAATCCTCTTGGTTGCTAAGTGACAGTAGAACTGAGGATGAGGAAAATTCAGTTTGCAGGAGAGCACCCACAGAACATTGGAACACTGTTCTCAAGATAACACTTGTACTATTACAGTACAACACATGTCATGGAAAATGATTAGATAAAGAACATCCAAGAAAGGGACTCCTCCAGGAAAGCTGACGGTTTGCAGATTTGAACTGAAGCAGTCATTGCTCAAAAAAATAAATGGGTTTCAGAGTGAAATCCATGCTGTCATATGCAATTGATACTTCCAGCTCATAGAGCAGCCACTTGCAGGGCTCTGATTCAGGGTTTTTTTGAGCTTGCTGCCATAGCCCAGCCCTGCAAGGAAATGTGGGGTATCAGTGGCTAAGTTTATTCCCCAGAAGATTTGATCCCAGTGAAGGTGCAATCAAAGTCTTCTATAAGTGGCAGGCTGAGATTTCATGATCTCTGGTCTCTGTTCTTGAGTGAAATTTCAATTTGCCAGATGTCTGCTGGAAATCCAACACAGCAGAGGGGAGGCAGTCTAGGAGGTTCCTGGAGTTTGTGGAAGACATCTTATGAGAGTTTACGACCTTCAGAAGAAGAGGCAGGCAATTCAGAAAGAATTCAAAGATGCTAGGTCACATAGAGAGAAAATTAGAAAGGTGAAAGCTCAGCTAGAACTCAGTCTAAGCACTGCTGTGAAAGATAATAAAGTGTTTTATAAATACATCATCAACAAAAGGAAGGCTAAGGAATATCTCTATACTTTATTGTCACTGAGGAGGAGGAAAAGGCTGAAGTATTTAGTGCCTTCTTTGTCTCAGTCTTCAAGAGTAAGACTGATATCCACAGGACAAGCAGCCCCTGAGCTCGTAGACAGGGATGGGGAGAAGGATAGACCCTGTAATCCAGGAGGAAGCAGTTAGGGACCTGCTGAGCCATTTAGACACTCACAAGTCTATGGGGCTGGCTGGGATCCACCCAAGGCTACTGGGGGAGCTGATGGATGAGCTGACAAAGCCACTCTCCATCATTTATCAGCAGTCCTGGCTCACTGGGGAGGTTCCAATTGACTGGGGGTTGGCAAATGTGACACCCATCTACGAGAACAGCTGGAAGGAGGATCTGAGGAGCTACAATTCTGTCAGCCTGAGCTCAGTGCCCAGGAGGCTCATGGAGCAGATCATCCTGAGTGCTGGGATAACCAGGGAATCAGGCCCAAAAAAACATGGGTTTAAAAAAAGCAGGTCCTTCTATGATCAGGTGACCCACCTGATCTTTTCCCATAGTTGAGGGGAAAGGTGTGGATGTAATCTACCTGGACTCCAGAAAATCCTTTTCTACAGTTTCCCATGGCATTCTCCTGGAGAAGCTGGCAGCCCATGGCTTGCACTGCTGCACTCTTGGCTGGGTTAAAAGCTGGCTGGATGGCCAGGCCCAGAGAGGGGTGGTGAGTGGAGCTACACCCAGCTGGCAGATGGCAACCAGTGCTGAGACCTGGTGCTCCCCAGGGCTCTGCAGTGGGGCAGGCTCTGTTTAATCTCCTGTCTGATGGTCTGGGTGAGAGGGGCAGTCAGGTGCCAGATGACACCAAGCTGGGTGAGAATATTGGTCTGCTGGAGGGTAGGAAGGATCTGCAGTGGGATCTTGACGGGCTGGATCTACTATTTGAGGCCACTTCTATGATATTCAACAAGGCCAAGTGCCAGGTCCTGCCCTTGGGTCACAACAATCTCGGCAGTGCTCCAGGCTGGGGCAGAGTGGCTGGAAAGCTCCCAGCAGAGAGGACCTGGACATGTTGGTGACAGCAGCTGAGACAAGCCAGCGTGTGCCCACGTCCATGGCAGGTCCGTGGCACCCTGGTCTGTGTGCCAAGGATAATGTGGCCAGCAGGATTAGGAAAGTGATTGCTCCTTTGTCCCTTTGATTTGATGTGGCACATGGGACATGGTCTAGTTGGTATGGTGGTGGTGTTTGGTCAAATGTCAGACTTGACCATCTTAAAGATCTTTTACAATCTTAATGACCCTATGATCAGTATTTTTATAGTTCTAAGGAGTGCTCTGGTTGCATGTGGCTGCCTCAGAAAGGGTTTGGGACTGCCTCCCACACTCATCCTTTGGAAATGACTGGAGACATTCTGCATGCACTGCTGAGGGATATATTTAAGTCTTTGTTTGCTGGCCCCTGGTATCCTAGAGAACACCTAAATTGAATGCAGTCCTGCATTAAGTCAGCAGCCTTGTTGTGGATTTGAATCATATGAAAGTGCAATGACACAGCAGAGCAATATCTTACCACACAATTTATTTTTTCAGAGCAGGAAAGAGGTGTGTGTGCAACTCTGAAAAATAACAGGAAACCCACAACAAAATTTCAGGTGGTGTCATCTCTACAAATATAATTGGGGGAAGTTGTTTTGAAATTTGATTTTACTTCTCATTATCCTAGTCTGATTTGATTTGTAATAAATTAAACTAATTCCCCCAAATCAAGTCTGTTTGTCCATGATGGAACTGGTGAGCCTTTTGTTCTCTTTTCTCATATCTGTCCAGGTAAGAGACCTTAGACCCCTACCTTGAGTAGGGGTGTGACAAAGCAACTTTAGTGGGCACCTGGTGTCCACTAACGACAATCACAAATATTAATTGTACTTCATTTTTCCTTGTAAATATACATACATAATACATCAATATATATAAAGAGAATTTTTGGAATCTTCAACTAAAAATATGGGGGGTTGTATAAACAAATGACATATCCATTAATCTTAACCATGCAGATTAAGATTACCAGTTCTTGAAATCTTGACTTTGTTTCATGTCTGTTTTTTTAAAAATAGGTATATTATAGGAGTATGATCTTTCTGTTCAGCAACCTGACAGAAAAAGATTAATTTAGAACTCCAAAGAGCAGTGTTGTTTAGTTTGTTGTTTTGTTTTTGTCTTGAATCTTCCTGTGAGGTGGAATGACTATATCCCATCTGTTTCAGTTTACACTTCTATCCTTGTAGCACTTTAGTATTTTCTGTGTTACTTTGCCCACTTATAGGTCTGACCAGCTGGCCACAGATGCAATTTGGGCAGCTGCTAGATGCTCCACCGAGGGAGTACCTGTGCCAGGGAGGGTCATTAAACTGATTTGCAACCTTCACATGAAGTTGTGAATATCTACTGGTAGAATAAGCATTCTCTTGCTGTTTCAGTCAGTGGATTAACACAGTACTTCTCACATCCCAAACTGGTTCACAGCATGTTATTTCTGATTAATTTACAAATATGGTTTCAGAAGACTAGCTTGGTTCAATGTATTTATTGAGTGAAACTGTAAAAGACCATACTTTATGAACAAGATAAAGATTTAAAAACGTGTTATAAAGTCCTTTGCTCTTGTTCCATCTGTAAGCAGCTGATTGAAATGAAAACAAATTTTTAAAATGCAGGGTTATATTTTCAGTCACTGTTTATTAGTTAATTGCATGTTTTCTGTATCCTAACATAATCTCTATTTGACCATCTAATAAGCAGCTGTACCACTCTACTAAAATATTAGTCATAAAGACGACCTAAAGGCCTCCCTGTTTTTTAGCAGCCATCTGGTTGTTAGAGAAAACCTGGCTCAGAGGGGAAGTAGGAAAAATGCAGAACTCCGGAATAGCTCACATTTGAGGAGGAGAAAAAAAAAGTTCTGGGTTAGCAATCTAAGAACCCACCCAAAACTGCTGGGTGAAATATGAAAAAGTGAAAATTTATCCAGGCCTAATGCTGCATAGCAGAGCATCCTGGAAATTCATGAAACAGCTCATTATGAACACATAAAACCTTGTGCCAATGGAGAGCCAAAATAACAGATAGCCAAAATAATGGATGATAACAGGAGTAGTTGATTTCATATTTTGAAAGAAACTCTCGGATTTTTACAATAAACTGTGATTTAACATATCAAACTGCTCATGACAGACTTAAATTTAATAGAAGATGAATCCCAGTAGAGGAACAGAGCCAACAATTATTTTAAAACTATAGGCTGGTTTTATAAGCAGACCTTCATGCTACCTGCTAATATCCATTTTGTTGCTATTTTTTTCAGCAGTCTCTAGATTTGGTTTGTAGCAAGGAATAAAGAACAAGGACTTGTGCCTCTCACCTTCAAATCAGCCACCAGCCAGGTAGAACTGGTGTCCTACAAACCTCTGCAGGACATTTACAAATTGCTAAGTGTTGTTATGTTCATCCTCTCTCTTCTCTATAGATATGCAAGTGCACATTTGTGTTTGTTTGTGGCTTTTTATTTATGGCATAACTGCAGATTTTGCTATGACACCTCAAGTATTCCAGTGTTCTCCAGAAAAAGCTAAAAGTCACTTTACATCCTTAAACTGGGCTTTTTAACAGATATAATTCATGAGTTTTCTCATCTCTAAAACACTTTCTTGGCAGCTATGAGGATTATTGAGTGATGTTATGATAGCACCAGGAAAGCAAAAATGCCTCATTAGATCTAAAGTATTATTTGCATTATTATTTATGTGTTAAAAGCTTTGGGTAACCTCACATAGCACTGGCTGTTGGGTATTTTCAGTTATGTATCATTTCATGGGAACATTTTACCCAGACAAAGAAAAAATTTTTGGTGGGAAGGGGGAAATTTTCATTGTTGTTTTGTTTTTGTTTTTGTTTTGGTTGTTTGGTTTTTTTTAATTAAAATAAACCTGCAGCTGGTTCTCCAAGGGCTGACAGAGGCCTGACTTAGCCCCTCAAGCTGTTGCATGGTCTGTCATCCCTGTGGAACCAGGCAGGACAAAGGGATCCCTCACCCAGAATCTCCTGGAATGTTTAACTTGCCCTTTAATTTCTGACTATAGGAGATAGGACTGGAACCTGAGGAGAGGTTTGGCTGGGATTCTGTGGGCTGAACACAATTCACCTGAGCTGAAGGAGAGTGTCCCCCTGCAAGGAGAAGGTGCTGATCTGGAAAGCACATCCAAGATCCAAGACCAAGCATTCCCTCCACGGATTTAAGGGATGAGAAGGCAAACACCTTTGGGAACTTAGCATTTCTCTGCCCTCATTTTCTCAATCTGTCATTTCATGCTCTCCACATACAGGTTTTGATAGATAAGATGAATGTCTGTAAATTATTTTGAGCATCTCAGATAAGTGATTTGAACCAGGAGTTGGATTATGACTGGGCAAGGCACAGTATTGTCATAGCAACAAAATGGATCACCTTGACAGAGTGTGGAGTTGATATTTTTGTCTCTTTGGTTCCCTTTTCACATTCATTTTAGAGTAAACTGGGTGATTTTTCCTGGAATGGTGAGTTGTCTGCCTGGACACTTGTGTGTAAGCCTAGATGAAACATATCCAGAGCTTTATATAGATCCAGCTTTCCTTCTTTTTAAATAAGTGGGAAACCTCTTGCTGCCTAGATTAAAAGAAGAAATGAGGCCTTTGTTCAACTGTTTTGTCTCCGATCTACTCACATTTCACTCCTGAAGATAAATCCAGTACTCTTGCCAGACAGCCTTTTAGAAGGCTGTGGCAATTAGAAATCCAGGAAGAACAGATTTGTTGCTCTATTTCTACAGCGAGGCCAGACACTGGCAATGAAAAAAGAAGCTGGCTCAGAACAAGGTGGAAATTCTAAACTTTCAGACTTATCAGTTCTGAAAGTTCTTCATGAAAATCTGCCTTTTCAGACCCAGTAAGAGACAGATGGAAAATTTCTATATCTTTAAAGACTTAGAGGTTTGCTTTATCATATTCAGAGTACTTTCTTTTTTTCAAATGTTGATCTCACTTATTATGGTAGAAATATATAGAAATGTTTGAGGGGTTTTGTCTTATTGTGATAACAGCTAACTGAAGCTTCTCTGTGACAAAGTGACCCTCCAAGTAGATGAGGGAAAGGCTGTGAATATTGTCTACCAGGGCTTTAGTAAAGCCTTTGACACTGTTTTCCACAGTATTCTCCTGGAGAAACTGGCTTCCCATGGCTTGGACAGGTGCACTGCTTACTGTAGGTCAGCCTCAGAGAGTGGTGGTGAGTGGAGCTAAATCCAGCTGGTGCTCAGTCACCAGTGGTGTTACCCAGGGTTCAGCATGGCAGATATTTATATTTAATATCTTTATCAATGATCTGGATGAGAGGATCAAGAGCACTCTCAGTCAGTTTGCAGATGACACCAAGTTGAGTGGGAGTGCAGTGCTGATCTGCTGGAGGGTGGGAGGACTGTCCAGAGGGATTGGGACAGGCTGGATCAATTGTTTGAGGTTCAGCAAGACCAAGTGCCAGGTCCTGTCCTGGGGTTGCTACAAACCCATGCAGTGGTCCAGGCTGGGGGCAGGAGGCTGAAAATCTGCCCAGAAGAAAATGACCTGGGGTTGCTGTTCAACCACAGCTGAACACAAGCCAGTGCGTGCCCAGGTGGCCAAGAAGGCCAATGGCACCTGTGTGCAATAGTGTGGCCACCAGGGCAGTGATTGTCTCTGTGCTGGGCACTGGTGAGGCCACACCTCAAATCCTGTGTCCAGTTTTGGGCCCCTCACTGCAGGAAAGGCTTTGAGGTGCTGGAACATGTCCAGAGAAGGACAATGGAATTGGGGAAGGGTCTGGAGCACAGGTTTGATGAGGAGCAGCTGAAGGAGCTGGGGCTGTTCAGCCTGGAGAAAAGGAGGCTCAGGGGGAACCTCATCCCTCTTGACAACTCCTGACAGGAGGCTGTAGCCAGGTGAGAGTTGGTCTCTTCTCCCAGGTAACAAGTGACAGGATAAGAGGAAATAACCTCAATTTGCACCAGGAGAGGTTCAGGTTGGATATTAGGACAAATTTCTTCACCCAAGGGCTGTCAAGCATTGGAACAGGCTGCCCAGGGAAGTGGTTCACTCAGCATTCATGGAGGTATTTAAAGGATTTCTGAGTGTGGTACTTAAGGAGCACATGGTTTAGTGACAGACTTAGCAGTGCTGGGTTAACAGTTGGACTTGATGGTCTTGGAGGTCTTTTTTGACTTATATTATTCCATTATCCTATGATAAACATAAATATAAAAGTCAATACCACCCAAGACCAGAACTCACACCATCGGGTGCAAATTTCGTTTCTAAATGTACCCATTTCATGTCAAGCAAAATGTGGAAGATATAAAATAACTCCCAAAGATTAATATAAAAATTAGTAGGATATGTTTGTATGTACACACATGTTTTCAGAACTTTGCCTGATTCTGGTTTCTGTTCCTCATCTGCCATACTCATTGTAGTTTGATCAGATGGGAGAGAAAAAGTCTGAATTAAATGTCAGTTGTTCAGAAAGTCCAGAAACAATATCCTGGCAGCTCTCAGCAATTCATTTAATGAGAGACAGCTGCTGGATTTGAAGAGCTAAACAAACTGTCTTTTGATTTGAACTGCTTAGGACAGAGGCACCTTCTCTAGGAGCATGAATCAGACAGATGTACTCCTTAACACTGTCTGCCAGTCACTTACTATGGATCTCAGATCAAAAAGTAATTCTGCTCTAATCCAGACACAGTACATCAGATAGCTGCTGAATTAAGAAACATGTCACATGTTCTGCTTTCCCTCTCACCATTTACCTGTAGATATGAACTTAGATATGAACCACTAGCTGTTTGTTTTTTCCATTAAACCTGACCTTTCTGTAAAGCAAAATTGCACTTATAAAAACATTAATTGAGAAAAAGTCACCTGAGCTACCTGTGTGTGTGTATCAATATTCTACAGCCCAATTTCAAATGCCTGAAGTGAACATGTGATTAAAAGCAGGATAAAATGTACAGAACAAACAAATCTCATAAGGGTGTCACATTGCTTCCACTCTGAGGTCTAGTAGAAACTTAGATTTCCAGCTGGGAGCTGCAGACCCATCCCAGACAGCAGCTGGGAGCCTCTCCTTGCTCCACACAACCCTTCACCATGGGATAAAAGCAAGTGCTCTTGGTGGAAGGAGGATTAAATGGCTCTGCTGCAAGGTCCACAACTCCAGAATGCAAGTGTCTTGGGATTTTGGATGTCAGAGGAAGAACTATTAATTCTTATTTCAGCTAGCACTTCCTTCCCTTTTTTAATTCTGTCTTGGCTCCCTTCTTATCTCTTAGGGACAAACTCAGCACGAGTCACTCTGCTCTGCAAACCAGTGTGGAGGACGGAGATGTTCACTGGTGTTTCAGTCTTCTCAGAGAAGAGAAGGATGGGAAGAGAACCCTGCTTAGCATAGGAATGAAGCATTTTCCTGTTTTTCCTAGCAAGGCTGCCTGTGAGAGCAGGGCTGTTTTCTGAGCCGTCTGTCTGCAGGCAGGTCCTGCCAACACCAGGGCTCGCCAGAGAGCTGCAGGAGCCAGCCCTGCTCGGGCAGGAGCCGCTGCTCCTCTCTGAGCCCAGGCTGAAATGCAGCTGCCTGTGCCTGCTGCTGCCAGCAATGCATGGGAATCTTGGGACGGCAATCTGCACAGCAGGAAGTCTTACAGCCCCTGCCACAAAATACAGAGGGATGCCCTGCTACCCAAAATAACCAGGCTCTGCAGGTGCTGTCAGCTGTGTCTGTGCAAGAGGATCCTTCAGACCCTGCACAGGTCTCTGCTGCTTGCTGCCCTCCATCTGGTTGTGCTGCTCCTGTCCCTGGGCTGCTGATGAGCTCTCAGCAGGCAAACACTGGTGTGACAACTTTTTCCTAAATCTCATTCCCATGCAAGCCCTGACAGAGTGAGAAAAGTTGTTTTATTTAAAAAAAAACAAACCACCATGCTGTTACACCCAAACACCTCTGAACAGTGAAATGCCCTGTCATTATTTCATAATTAATCATATGGCTTCTCCTGGCACGGTGGATGACACCACCACTGACATCAGCTCAGTGTGGGCTGTGCCTTGACACCAGCACCAGCATTTCTCTGTCATCCCCCTCCCATTCCAGCGCCCTTGGAAAGCGCTGCTGGGAAGGGGAATGTGATCAGCTGCATTTCTGAAGCCATTCAAAGCCATTTCTGTATGCTGTGCCTCCACAGAGCTGGGACAACTTGACATAATTATTGTGCCACACAAACCCTTTCCTAAACAACACTGCTGTCAGAAAGCTCCTTGATAGGCACTCACTGACAGATTTTAAAAATAATTGGTCCATATTTTCACAGGTGCTGAGCTTGTAATCCCAGTCATTTCATTATAGGGTAGGGTACAAAGAATTAAGAAAGTTCCAAAGCATCACTGAGGTAAGGCAGATCACCTGCTTCTGAACTTGAAGAAAGAAAACAGACAAGTTCAATTCCTGCTTAATTAACATCTCATTTGCATTTGGTTATGCAGCTGCTCAGTTGCACTCAAAAAATGTGCAGCTCTGAGATATGTGAGACCCTGAAAACAGCATTTGGACAAAGATTCCACCTTGTCTGTTGTGTGCCCACAGGCCATGCTAAGCCAAATAATTGATCAGACTGAGACCCATGTGCTGGGAAGATTTGTGGTTTAATGGGCATAGCAGTGGCTCCAGAAGGGAAAATACATTATTTAATACATGATTTATTCCCCTGTACTGAATCCTAAAGTGCCTTTCCTTGTGCAAGGTGAGTGTCTGACAATGTTTGGGGGAAAAGTAACCCAGCAGAGTCTTATCCCTGTTTTAAGACTTGGTCCCCTTGTGATTGTCATTCAGATAAGGACATTGTCCCTAGGAAATACACATTTTTGTCATTCCTAAAAATTGTTCATCACATCTGATTTAGCTGAAACTGCCCTTTGGGAGCACTAGATGATTCACTAGTACAAAGTCAGCTGGACCTCAACACTGCCTTAAAGAAGGGGGCAAAGCAGCTTCCTTTCAGGCCTGTGCAAAGTAAATCTCTTGCTGATGTCAGAGCCTTTACACCAAGGTTTTGCAGCTCCAGGATTTTCTTGGGCTTCATTTTAGTTGTCTTATAGTGGTCTTCTGAGTGATTACAGGAATGTGTAAGATTGTGTCATGAAAAGAAGAATGTGAAATGATTGTGAATGTAAAGATTGTGGAATGTGTAAGAGCACTTTGGGCTCTCTGAACCTGTTGGGTGGTGCCTGCTGGTTTGCCTCTTGACCTCATTTTCTAGAGGAGGCAAAGAGCACAGGAAGAGGCTGGGAGAGCTGTATCTGACAGCTTCTGGAAAAAAAAAGTATAAAAGGAGTGGTCTGGAAGAGATGTGGAGAGGCAGCAATCTTCCAGCAGAATGCAGAGATCCCTGCAGCTAGCTGTGTGCTGGAATGTGAAGAACAGAAAATGGATTGCTGGGGAATAAGGGTCTTCCAAGGACCAACATCCTGATTTCTGAGGTACTTGTCCAAACCACACAAAACCCAAAAAGTTTTCAGATAATCTGTGCATTGAGTAAACTAACTGATTCAGATCAGAGATTTAGTGACTTTGTCAGCTTTCCATTTGTAGGATACTGGTAGGAACAGCTAAGCTATCTCCTTACAGAAATAAAAATATAAAGCAGCAACAGTTCCACCCTAAATATATCATTTTATGAAACAGAAGAAAGGTACATTGAAGTGGTTTGGGAGTGACTCTCACCACAGGCTGTTCAGACCAGTTAGTCCAAAGGAAGGCCACAAAGACTATCAGGGCCTGAGGCACTTTTCCTGTGAGGACAGGCTCAGAGAGTTGGGGCTATTCAGTCAGCAGGAGAGAAATCTCCAGGGACCTCTTATTGTGTCCTTTCAGCATCAAAAGCAGCCTACAGGAAAGCTGGAGAGGAATTTTTATATGGGTGTGTCAAGATATGATATGGGGGTGGGGGGTTGCTTTAAACTGAAAGAAGGTAGGTTTAGAGTGGATATTAGGAAGAAATTTTTTTACAAGAGGGTAGTGAAAAACTAGGTTTTTCTGTCAGGTTGCCAGAGAGGTGGTAGGTGCCCATCCCTGGAAACATTCAATGTCAGGCCAGACAAGGCTCTGAGCAACCTGGCTTATTTGAAAATATCCCTGCTCATGGCAAGGGGATTGGAGTAGATGACTTTAAAAGTCCCTTCTAACACAAACCATTCTGCAATTCTATGATTCTATGACTCTTCCAGTAAGAGGCAAAGCGAGGGGTCAAGGGAAAAAAATCTGGAAGTATAAAAAAGTGAAGGATCATGCTGATGAGTCCAAGAGTTCATCCTAGAGGCAAAATTAGGAGCTTTCATGTTAAGACCTGAGGTAAATCTTGGACAGAAAGTAGGGACGGTTTTGTTCATTTCATTTCTCCTGCTTTCAGGAAAATGAGATTTTGTCATAGAATCATAGACTTATTTGGGTTGGAGGAGACTTAAATGTCATCCAGTTCAAAGACCCCTTCCATGGGCAGGGATACTTTCCATTAGACCACATTGTTCAGAGTCCCATCCAAACTGGTCTTGAATACTTCCAGGAATGGGGCATCTACAACTTCTTTAAAAAAGATAAGTCAAAAATCTGTGTTTAATTTCTCTCTCTCCTCTTTAAAGAGACAAAAAGCAGTTTGAATTCTCCAGTCCATATGGACTGTGAAAGGCTGATGTCACTTTTCTGGCTTACAACAATTCTTTGAGCTATTAATTAAAATGATATAAAGTACTTGGAACCGCATATTGATGACACAGTATCTGTGCATTTTTATCACTTGATTTATTTCAATCCTGGACACTAGACAGTAATGTTTCTCTGTGCATTTTTGTCCTTCTACATTTCTGAAGCACTGCTCTGCTTTCTCTCCCAGTTTTAAGCAATGATGAAGTTTAACTAACCATTTTTTATGTTTACATCCCTGTTCAGCACAATCCACATTCATTAGCTGTCAACACCAGGTACCAGCAGAGTTTCAGGAAACACTGGTGCCAATGTCTCACAGTCCTCTATCAGAGGCAATTAGTCACTTTGCTGAAATCTGTCAAGGTGCCCTCCTTCTAAATATATATGCACAGTTATTCCCTTCAACAAACTTCCTGTGTGGCAAGCTGGGTTCAGTCTGTAAAAGAGAAATCTCCAGGGAAGCCTTACTGCACCCCTTTCAGCATCTGAAGGTGCTACAAGAAAGCTGGGGTTGCACAGGGACAAGATACAGTCATGACAAAGTAACCCCCATAAAGCAAAGCAAGCCTGAATCCATGGTGCAGCATGTGATGCTTTTTGAGTAACGTATGATTGCTGAACTTTGCTTATGCAAACAGTTGAGGGAAGGTGCAGCTACTTCAGGGGACAGGCAAGGTTCAGCACATTGATTAAGGATCTGTCAACCCTAGAGCACTGGGGACTTCCTTCCCAAGCAGAAAGCTGGGTCAGAGCATGAAGACAAAGGTTCTTGAAACCTAAATAACAAAAGTGAGAGTCAGCTCCCATGTCTTCATCCATTTTGTTCCCTCCAATTATGAGGAAAGGGGGACCAAGCATCACAGTGAAAATTTTGTTCCATGAGTCCTGCCCAGACATGCTCTTCTCCACTGACTCCAGAGGGAATCTCACATTTTCAAGCTCTCCAAAGGCCATCAATTGAATCCTACAGCTCTCATCTTCCCAGCCTGGTTAGCAAATGTAAATGTCTCACCACACAGAACTCCAAGGGAATTCCTTCAGCAGGGTTGAAGGTCAAATACAAACCTTGCTGCCCACCAGTGTAGCAAAACAGTACATGGAGGATCACTGGGAGACCACATGGGATTGCACCATCTTCCTCCTGATTCTGTTGAGGCAGTTTGTTCATGTTGGACACAGTCAGGGAAACATCTCCACTTTATACATCGGTCAGGCTTGGCACACCACTCAAAAAGTTTAAATGGGGACCCTCCCCATCACTCACCAAACAAAACCCAAAACATTTTCTGGGCAGATACACAAACTAAAAGTCCTTCCTGTCTCCCTCATCTTTCCCTTCACAGGTTTTATGATCATTTTCAAGTGTCTTTCTGCATGCATAAATTTATCTTTGTTAAGAAGTAGAACTGACAATATGGAAAGCAACTGTTCTCCCAACAGAGATAATAATACATGAAAATGACATTACAAACCAGTTTCATATATAGTATCTAGATCTAGGAATTACAAAAGTATTTCAATTTACCAGCTGCTATGAATCAATGCAAAGATGTAGTTGACAAGAACTACAGTTACAAGCTGACATTGGAGTTTGTTTGAGGACAATCCTGCTTTTCCAATTTGTGCAAGGAAAAGAAGAATGATGAGGGCAGAGAAAGGGGAAAAACTCACAGCACAGAGCCATAATGACCACAAGTCACTGTTCTTTTCAGATTATCTTTTTGGAAGATAAACACAATATCAAAGATTGTCTAAATGAAAGCAACAGATTGGGTAATTTTTTCACTCCTTATATCTCCTCCTATGTAGTTGAAGGACAAGTTACTTTCCCAAAGTTTGGATTAGCACCTGTACATTGTGAGCGTTCTGGAAGCAATGAGGAGGCAGTTCTTGGCAGCCCTGACCCCAGATCTGCTGTGATCTGAGCCTGGTTTGTCATCTCCTGCAGTGACCTTACTGCCTCCCTGGAGCAGTCCAGTGATCTGCCTGGATATTTTTAGAACATCTATGGTGACAGTCATTCTGTTTTCCTAAGGACTGAAGAAAAAAAAAAAAAAGAAAAGACAGACTTCATAGCAGAACAGGCTGAGGCCAGCTGAGGGTCCTCAGAAAGAAATGCTTCTTCCCTCTCCCTGTGATGAAGGGCAACCATGAATTCTCCTATTTCTTCCTCTTGTTGCCAAAAAGGACCATTTCAACCCTCAGTTGCAGTCTCTGCTTTTGTCAAAACTTAGTCTGAAGAGATGATAAAGAATCAGGGACTGATAACCTGGAGCAACCCAGGATGGCTGGGATGGAATCTGCATGGCCACACTAAGACTCACATCAGCAGCCTCTGGCCACAGTGCAGCTGCCACTGCCAAAAAGGAGCAGGATGCCCTTCAACCCCCTCTGTCCTCAGTAAAGTCATCCCTGGCAAGAAGCAGAAATAGTGCACCAGCCAAAGAAGTTTGCAGGTGCTTTTTCTTCCAGTTCCCATTCAAGAAAAAGGAGGCATTTATCAAAATTGGAAGCTGAAAGTTCAAACAGCAAGGTTTTAACAGACCACATGCAATTAGGCTGTTTTCCCTGCAATGCAGCTAGTTCTTAAGGCAAAGTGCACAAACAATTGCTGGCAAAGTCATGATGCCCAAGTTGCTTTAAACTGACTAAAAACTTGGAAGAGCCAATTAACATCTGCTAAAGTATTTTAAAATATTTTTCTATCAGAGACCAGAGTGACAGCTGATGGAGGACAGGGATTATCAGGTGACTGCTTGGAATCTAAACATTCCTCTGAAATATCCAAAATGTCCCTTTTAAGAAATAGCTAGCACTTTATAACAGTCTGTTTTATAAAGGACTGACTTAAAGGACTGAACCACATTTGCCAGCTTCTGATATGGTTTGTCAAAGTATTGTGGTGGCCTCACGGTATGTAACATGGACTTGCACAGAGGTTGGATGGCATAGCTTCAGCCTTGAATATTGTGCAGGCCTGGGGCTTGCTGCATAGCCACTTTCCTACTGGGATATGTGTCAGGTGACATAGCAGTGGCAGGGTTTAAACAAAAATTGCTGGAGCTTGGTTCCTGCACTCTGTTGACAGGAGTTATCCCGTTGCTTTACCAGGACACACATTCAGAAATAAGAGTTCCTTTTCATCTCCAACACCCATCAAGACATTGTGCCCTATATTCCTGCCACAACACTGGGAAGAATGGGGAAAATTGAGTGGGAAAGATTGTGCTAAGGCAAGGCCCTGGAACACTTTTTCCCTGGCAGTCAGTACCCATCACAGACTCAGGCTTCCTCTCACACAGACCTGACTGCTCCAGGCATTTAACACCGATTGCTGCTCCCTTCAGCAAATGCTTGTTTAGCCTGGAGCCCAAAACTTACTGGCTTTGCATGAGGACAACACAACCCTGTCCTATTCACACTCCATTCCTGTGCCATGGGCTTACAGGGAGCAGTCTTAAGGAAGTCACTCAGTATTTGCCCTGATTTCTTGGCTGGAGGTGTGGGGCAAGAAGGGTGTTATCAATCAATTTCCAATTAATTGTAGCTTTAAACAGTCAGGGTCATAATGCTTTCTATTTCAGACAGTTCAGCAAGAAAGAATAATATTTCCAGAGCTGAAGAATCTCAGTACTATCTCCTTGTCTAGAAAGTGCTTACCTTTACACAAAAGCTCTCATTTCCCTGTAGCCTGCACTGCCCAGATGCAGATCCCATAAGAAAGGCCACTACCTCAGTATTTTCAGGTGAAATCTTCAGTTCTTTCCCACCAGCACAGTATGAGCACACGCATTTGGGGTGTAATTGCATGGTACCCTCACATTTCCAGAAGACTCTCTTGGACAAGGGCTGCTATTCTAACAGCACTGCTTTCACAAATAAACCACACACAGAACATCTTGTTTGCTGTTTCTAGCAGCAGCCAAGAGCTTTATGACTGTCTGTTCTGCCTGAGGGCAGCCCATGCTCATCACATCTTGGCCAAACTGCTCCAGAATATCTCTTAATTAGTTTGCTGAGATTCAGGGACAGGTGAGCTTTAACAAGTCTGCAATGACTCAACATACATGAGCACCAAAAATCTCATTTAACCAGCTGTTTCCAATTGCAAAGTTCAAGGTGATGCTTCTGCAGAAGCTCCTCACTCTTCAGCTACTGTAAAACTTCATAGCTCTAGTAAATTAAATTTCAATAACCTTTTCATAAGACTTATGGTCTAATGTTGTTTAAGAATCCTTACACTATCATGCTAATAAGTTTTATTCCTGACTCTGTCGCTGACTTGTTTATCAAAGAAACCTATTTCTTCTTTTCTTCATTGTCTCCATCTGAAAACAGGTTATGTAATTATATTTTTCAAAGTGCTTTCAAGCTTGGAGACAATTCACCATACAATACTCAAACATTGCAATGACCTTGGCCTACCTTGAAGGACTGTATTAAGCCAGGGACCTCTTTTGAAGACAACATTGTTGCTGAGATGGGTCAAAATAGCCATGTTTTCCCAAGATGGCTACCAGGTATCCTCTCATCTCATAATTTCTGCCTTGTGCAACTAAAGGGAAGTTAAATAAACACACAAGAGAGACTGCACACAATGGAACAGGGAGTATTTTTGACTGGGTCTGGTCACATTTATTCCTTTTGAACTCAGTAGTGCTGCATGCCAGAAAACTTCCATTCATCGTCGCCAATTCAGGGTTCTCTGGCATTTGAAGTAAATAGCAAAGCAAATGTAAGACAATGTTTAATAAATGGCACACTGACAAGCCTGAGTCCATTTTTCTTTGTATAAAGCAATACTGAGTTATTCTACTATTTTTCCTAATGTTTTCCTTCCTTTCTGACCCTTGTTTCCCATTGCTGGTTTACAGCAATATAATAATTGCTGGGCCAGTTTAAAACTGATCTTTTAAAGGCTTTTTAAAGTCTATATCTTGATGATAAATAGTAATGGCAATACGATCTTTCTTTCTGTTCCATATTGCACATGAAAGAGCTTCCTGGAACATGAGGCAGACCACACTTTCATCCAAGGAAAATATAAGCCAGAATTGTCTGTGAGGCTCTTTAGCAGTGCAGCACTTAGGTTTATAAATAGGAGAGTAGTTGTTTATACAAGTATAAAGGGGGCAGCAAAGTTTGGGGAAGAGGCTATATCTTCTCTCAGAACAGCTGATAAGGTCAGAGAAGAGATGAGCTTCATCAGCTTGCTTAGACCAGGTGACAAATATTGTTTGCTCCTACCAGGGCACACATTTAAAACAGACCTGCAGAATTTCACATGCTGAACACGAGGCTCACAGCTGGCTCCTGGCTCACATTACCCCACAGGCAGGACACAGGTAGCATCACAGCCAGGATGTCCCAACCACTCTCCTCATCAGACTTTCCACATCCATGTCTCCCAGTGAACAGGAGCATGCAGAATGGTCCTGCTGGGCTTCACCAGTGTGGGACAGAGGCACAAGCCTGTGCCACAGCTGCTGATGTGCCAAGAAAATGGACAGCTGTGTTTAGAGAAGTCCTGGCTGTGAAAACTTGGCAATGAACATGAGCCCTGGCAATGAGCAAACATTCACTGGGGGAACTCCTCAACAGGGGACTGGGTTACACAGATCTTGTGTGTAATGCTAAACTTTGAGATGTCCAGCATGGACAGGACTAAAATCACAATTTAGGGCCTAACAGAAGCAGAATGCCTGTAATTTAACTGAGCTTTCAATGTGCCTTTAAAACAACAGTAGGGACTCTTGCATGTGAGGACAGACATCAGAAGTGTGATTTGCATGGTTAATTATAAGAACAACCTATAACACCAATTAGCTAATTGTCAACACACTGAAATGGGCAATGAGTAAGAGAAGTCAGAGCTGACAGCCTTTGTGCTTTGTCATCTTGTCTTGTGGGTGGTTTCTGACCAGCTGTATGCAAGTACTGTATTGCTTATCAGATGGAATAAATAAAACAGAGACATCATAACAGCACAGAAAATCACAGTGGGAAGGGTCAAAGCCCCTGGCTGAAGAAGACCATGGAGGCTGCAGACCATGCACCATTAGAAGAAGGCATCACACAACCCAGCATGCAGTCCAAGTCCCGTGGTACAGTGCCTAACATCTGGTGCACTTTGAGATAAGATTTGGATAATTATGGGGTCTGATAAATGAGTTATGCCTGTGTATAAAGCACCAATGGTTTTCTTCAGCTATGTTGCACATTGAAGCTTCTGGGGGTTTATTTTTACCAAAGCTGCTGGAATCAGGGCTGTATTACTGAGAAGCCAAGGAGATCTGTTTTATACCACTGGGTGGAAAACAGTTTTCTGACTGGGTGGTCTTTGGAGCTCACTACTGCTGAATACAGCTCTAAGCAGACTTGGGCTGCATTACCCATTGAAAGGATCCATGGCTTAGAGAAACATACAGGGATCTCCTAAAGTAAAGAGAGGCATTAGGAACAGCTCAGCTGCTCCATCATTCTCTGCCTAAGGAAGGCATCATGTTGGGACAACCTTTCTCCTTTGATCCATAATTCACCTGAATTCCAGTCTTCTGGGACTAACAAAAACATTGCCTGACCCTTTGCACAATGTTTGTTGATAGGAAAAGATGGTTATGATAAGCAAACTGTGAATTACTCCACCACACCTCAAAATGGTGGGTGAAGATCAACAGCTCTACTCCAAACACACCCTGTGTGGGACATTGTCCTGCAGAGGCCACCTAAATGTGCCACTCCCTCTCAGATCTTTGCTATGGCTGCCAGCCAGGTGCCAACTATGACAAAAGAAAGTGTTCAGCAAAACTTCATCCAACTTTCTGTCCTCCCCAGTAATAATCACCTATCTCAGAATACCAGCAAGCCACTAATATCACTGAATTTCCTTTCTGACACTGTTGTCTATTGAAACAAGCTAGGAATGAAATTCTTTACAATGTTAACAGCACTTATGCACCACTAGCCAAAATTTTCAGAGTGCTTTGTGAACATGAATTAATTAATCTGTGTAGTGGAAACAAAACTTTGACTTTGACTACTGTCCCCTTAGATTTAAAGTAAGAGTGTACAACTTAGTTTTGCATTAATTTGTTTCTGGGTCAAGCCTTGCATACTTTGTCAATATTAGCAATAGTTCGAGAAAGGGAAAAATATGCAAGAATGGAAGAGAGTGGATTAAAAATTGCTTTCAAAAATTTTCTTGAAATAGAAGCCTTACAAGGGTGTCTTCAGAGTTCATGAAATAGAAATAATATTTTAACAAGTTTAGATCAACCGTACCTAGTCATGAAGGATTTTCATTGATGCTGTGCTGGAAGGGAAAGTCATTATAAAAATCCAGATGTGTTCAATTTCACAACAGATGAAAATTGAAACCCAGAGCTAGACCTCAGAGTCAGAAGCTCCAAATTCTGATCTAGACTGTAATGTGACAAATTGCTTAAAACCATATCTTTATATAATTTCTTATGACCCTTCACCTTGAGACCTAACATGATGTCAGTGAAGGTGAATGATGGTGTTTAAATGTGTTCTTGTCTCTCAGAAGAGTGTGACCACTGAAGATGTTTTGCCTGTATTACTGAACTCAAGAAATGACTACCAAATTTTTGGTTTGGTTTCAGCATAGACACATATCTGAATTTCTTTTTCTAATGTTACTTTGGACTTGCTTTAAAATGAGCTCCAGATAGTCAAGATGTGGAGAGGATCAAGGGCTCAAGGGTTAGGTGTGGGTGCTGGGCAATGCTGTGTACCAGGGGCACAGCATCACTGAGGAAAGGGTGGGTGCACTTTACATCATGAGACAAAGATTACTGACTTCTGAATGGCTATCATGGAGAAACACTGACAGCACATGTGGCTCCTTTGGATCCTTCCTAATGGCCAGCTCATGGTAACAAGCCCACTGTTTTAATCCTCTCTTCCGTGCTGCACTATCCTGTTCCTTCCATTCTATCAAGGTTTATGCAAATTATTACTTGGCTTTGTACGTTTTTGCTGTTCTCTTAAACTTTCAGTTTAACTTCTTCCAGAACCACTTTTTTTAGTCCCAACTCAGAAGCTTCACTGTTTACACAGACAGAAGAAGTTGCATTATATAAACCATATCTAAATATATATATATATAAACCATTTCTAAAAAGTCTCAAGAAATGGGGCTCTGCATTTTTACTCCTCACGGGCCAGAGTCAGCTCCTTCCTTGGTGTTGCACCACAGTCATTCCATCCCTTTTCAGGGGACATCAGTACATCCTGATAATGTTTTACATGCATGCAGACAGCATGGATGTCTGAATTAATTTCATCACTTGATCAGGCATTCATGGAAATAGAAGACCAGAAAGACCTTTATACCCTAAGGATAAGTATTTGTACTTACATCATCGGTGAAAAATTTGTGTCCTAATCCTCTTGAAAATTGTCAGTGAAGATCCCACAAAATCTGCATACTGTTTGTGCTAGGCATCTTTCATATTTTTAAATATTTTCCTAATGTGTAATTTACACTTTCCTTGATGATTAAATTGATTAATGTGAACTGATTTTTTCCTATCTTACAAAAAGTACAAATGATGACATTCTCATTGGCCTCATCACACCATTTTGCAGACCAAATATGCTTTAATCTGTTCTTCTCTAGATTAACACTCTTTTGACAGACTTTTCAAATTTTTTTTCTGTCTATTTCATTTGGATTGTTTTCTTTATGCCTATATCTTTATTTTAAAATTATTCTGCTTATTTTTAAAGTTACACTTCTCTGGTCTTACATCCAAAACCTTGCATAATACCTCTCAGAATATATGTTTGCAACAATACCTCTTTATAACATAATTTCATTTTGTGATCCCCAATATTCACCATTCTCTTTTTGGCAATTGTACCAAAGCAAAAAATAACCACCTTGTATTTGTCCAACTTTCCAAATTGTAGTGATTGGCTTCTGACTTTCATGGAATCTCATCCGACCACTTTCAGACATTCTCTCCAATTCAAATCTAGTTTCAAAGCTGATCTCCTACCAAGACTTACAGCCCAGTTCTATCCAGGAGTCTCTTCAGCTGTCCTGAGCATGCTGCCTCTTCATCATCAGAACCACTCACAAAATAATGTCCAGCTCAGCAGAACAGACTCGGCCCCTCTGAACCCTCCTCTTCCACTGCAAAAATCTCCTCTTTCTCTGTGGATCCTTTACACATATTTAGATCCACTACCTTCATTTAGACCCCACAGTCTAACCTAGAACCATCTTAACAGAGGTGGAAATGAAGGAGAAATGACTGACACAACCCATCATTTGTCCTGCTGAACTCCTGTGTCAGAGGACTTTGGCTCTCAGGCATCTAAAATCCATTCTCCTAGAGCATGCTAGAGTCAACTGTGAGATCATCAACAGCATAAATAAAGCTGGATCTATCATTTACTAAACAGACCTCATCTTCTCTGTCCACATAATTTTGCAATTCTCTTTCAAAAAGAAAATTAAACTAGTTTGGCCTGATTTGTTATTGACATGGTTGCACTCACGGCTTTTCATGATTCAGCCTTAAGTGGAAGGAAGCACTGTTGGGTTAGATGAAGTGGAAGGAAGCACCTTTAAGAATATTTTATTATTCTACAAACCTGAAGAAACTGATTACTTAGTAATCTTTTAATGTGTCTACCTAGGTAATAGAGTAGCTGATCTTGAAACCCCTGATCCAATGAACACTTTCCTTCAGTTCTCTGGGACCACAGTGCTCTTGCTGAGTTCTCAAAAATAATCACGGATAACTCAGAGCTGTCTTGGATATTCCTTAAATCCGCTCAATTTTATCAGGTCCTGCTGAGCTGACAGCATCTATTTTCTATAAATAATCACTGACTTTTGGTTACCTCCCTGATCTCATTTCCATTTCAATCTCTTTGTTAAAATTAATTTTGTCATGTGTCTAGGCATAACTAATATTTTTTGGGGAGAAGAGTGAAGCAAAGATGACAATTATTTTCGGTCTTCTCTGCAGTCTTCTCCCCCTTTTTTTTGTTCTTCCCAGTAATGGTGGGGTGTTACACACTCTCTTTTCCTTCTTTATATTTCTAATGTATTCACAGAACATTTTCTTGTCATCTTGATGATTTTAAGTGCTGGATTAGAACTTGGACCATTTTGGGAAAGATTTAAAGAGGAACAGGGAAAGAACCAAAGGAGAAATACAATGAGAAACTGAAGTAAAAAGAAAGTGAAGAGCAGGAAAGGAACAGAGTTGGAACACAGTGTTAAATAAAATAACTTCTCTGTAAATGCAGTCATATTTTATCACACTCAGTTTAAAGATTTATTCTGTATGTGTAGATAAAAATATTAATCTAGGAAAACCATATTGGTGTTTTAAAATTATTTGGGTTTCTGGGGACACATGAAGGGTGAGAGAATCTGTGAATCTGTCACTCTGTCATCTTAAAAATTAGTTATTGTGCTTTCCCAAAGCACCACCAGGAGTCACCCAGGCCATTTTGAGCTCACTTGATGCAGCAAAGGTCACTTTTCAAACAGACTTGGGGCTGGCAGTGGCCTCTGGTACTCAGCACATCTGTTTAAAGCCAGTCTCACCATGTCCTCCTCCAAAGGGAAAAGGAGCAGGTTCTCTGCTGATGCCTGCAAGGGAGGAGCAGGAGTGGGCCCATTGAGCCCACACAGTGCAGAGCAGCCAGCTCAGGGGAACCATTAATACAAGGGCTCTGTTATTTCCCCTGTGTGGGAATGAGTTGTTATTCACTGGAGTTGTCACCTTAAAGATGCTGGACTACAGTGAGATGCTGGTTTTTGACCATTTTCAGTAGCCTGACACTGGACACTGCAGAAGAGACCTGATCTGCTGATACTACCAGCAAGTTTGTTATCCCTGGAGAATGAATGAAAGAATAATCTGGTAGAGAATTATCCCTTCACCTGCCTCCTTAAGGGTTCCCTGTCTTTTACCTGTGTGCACAGGTAAAAGATATCTGGCTGCCAGAATGTGGAAATGTGAGGGTACCTAAGCATGCACATTGTGGCACTCCTTGAATGGCTTTGGATCTTTGAACTGACTTGACATTTCAAAGTTCTACTACAATACTGAATTTTAGATACATGGGAGAAGCCTGGCAGGCCAATCTTTCCACACAGCAGACCTGGAGAACAAGTCCAATGCAGATCACATTTACAGTAAAGCTGTCAAATGTTTGGTAGCTGGTAAGTGGGAGATCAACCCATTCCATCAATTAATTTTCTTTGATATAATTTTTCCCCCTAGGGTGCTCTTCCAATTTAAAGCTATGACTCTGAGCCTTACACTTTGATATCAACTATGACTGCTATAATGGCCTGAGCAAATTGGGTGATTTAGATCCAAGGCAAAAGGGACAGACCCAAGTCTAAGGAGTTAATGATTTTAAAAGGTGTGACCAGAGAGGAAGTGGGAGAGAGGGAGGGAAGGAAGGAAGGAAAGGTAAGTTAATGGGCTCTGTTCTAGCAATTCTTTTTAACCTACATTTTTGTCCCTAAAATGCATTGGGGTTTTGCAACATTTTCTTTTTTTAAATCATCAGAGTGATGAACAGCTGGTGAAATAAGGTGCTTTTTAATGCTGTGACAGCATTAATCACTGGCATAACTAACTCAAGGCCAGAGTGCTGTCACAGCAGATCTATAAATCAAGCAAATTGTGTTCCATGTTATGAACAGAGCTAGGAAACCTTTGGGAAGGTTCAACTCAGTTTTATTAAAACAGCAAACTGAGGATGGAGACTGGGGCTAATCCCGAGTCCCACAGGACAAGCCAGGCTGCACTGATACAGTGCACACACCTTTCTCTGCCATCCACAGAAAGACCCTGCTCGAGGTCTCCACAGACCTTTCATGGCTTCAGTCTCCTCAGGGATGGGTACGCTTTTCAATCCTCCCCAGGGCTGGCTCAGTTTAGGGGTTATGATTGGTTTATAAATCCATGCCTTCCTGGCCAATCATTTCTGGATGGCATCACCTGGTTGGCCAGTTGATTATTTACCAGTCCCTGTCTACTGCCTCGATGTCATCTGTTGATGTCATTTCTCCAGAACATTCCTTGGTTTGGTTCCTGTCAGTGCCCTGTTCTAACCACGCCTTCGCATTGCCCGTGCACCCGAACACACAACTTATCTGACCCCCCCCCTTATCTGACTATCCCCCCCTACCCCAACTGAATTCAAAACCCCTCTCTAACTGGTAACAACTTAACAAGCCCCAACTGGTCCCACTCTCCCAACTATTTAATTAACAAGGTCTTTATTAATTAACTATAAAGGACTGTCCCACAAAAGTCCCATCACTCATCACATTCCAGGTGTCCCCAGTATATATTCAATGCAGGATCCATTTGGTGATCTCTTATGGAATCTGGTAGAGAGAAGATTGGATTATTTTATCTCAGTGTTGTTTTTCAGCCTTAATATTTTCTTTTTCTGATTTCAATCATGTTCCAGGAAAACATCTCTATTTCAGAGAGCACTTAGCCATATGCTTACTCTGCAAAATGACTTGCTTAAATCCTGTGAACTCCTCAGTGACACAAGTACATGCAAAACAGTTCATCTGAATTTGATTTACATTAAAGTTGGAATTCACCATGCCAGTAAAAGCACTCCTAATTTATTTCTTTTTCCTGCATCATCATTAAAGATGATGTGATCATTAAGAGCAGCCTAAGCTTGCACTTGTAACTTTGGCTCAGGTCTGCCCAGTCCAGATCCTGTGGGTTCTGGAAAGACAATTTTTGGATGCTTACATAACTCCTCAGCTTTGATGTGGTTCAGTTTATTTATAACAGCAAGCTCTTGTGAATAATAATTCCAGCTTCAAAGAGTTCATAGTCAGCTCCAAGTTCTTGGCCCCACGCTGCTCCCCCTCCAGAAGAGCAGTCTGGTTATCCATGAGCTTCCCCACCACCCGTGGGGAGCGTGCACAGGGACAATACCTCCAGTTTGATTCCGGCTGGGCAAAGCTCAGGACAATGCCATCAATCAGTAAATTAATTCCCTGGATTGTCAGCATTTTCAGACATAATTTTGATGTTCAGTTTGAGCTTTTTGTCCTCTACTGTGTATTTTTAGAGATGCTTGCCACTGGCATTGGTAAAATATTTACAGATGAATTCTTTGACTTTCGATGTCATCCAAATGCTCTAGGTGGCAATTAAAACTCAAAATAGAGCAGTGACAAATTCAGAGTTGTGAAAAAATTTCTTTTCTCAGGACAATATTTTCACTTCAATCTATTCACTGAATTTCTATTGACATGTACAAGAAGTTTGCCCAAGGGCCCTTGAAGAAAGACAAAACATTTTGCTAGTATTGCATAAGGATTCTAAAAGCATTGTCTTACCAACCTGATCTGACTTTCTGTCCTAAAAGAAAGCCACCAAGTACTCAGAAAAGAAATTTCTGAAGGAAAAAAATTCAAAGGGATTTTCCAGCCTTTTGATTTGTGGTTATAAAAACAACATTTTGGGGTCTGAAGATTCAGCAAGGAATATAGCTTGTGTTTCTGGATTAAATTGGACTTTTACATTGCTAACTAACATATCAGAATTGGTATTCACCTGCACTGTGGCCCTTTGAAGCTCTGTGTGATGTGGAAAATCACATGTGGAGCCTTTTGTGGAGCAATTAGCTCATCATTTCATCTTTCCAAGGGTATGCTATAACATACTAATCTTTTCTTCCTAGGTCAGTGATTCCAGGCCCCTAATCATTTTTATTGCTCTCCTGAATGTATTCTAATTTCCAGTAGTTAGAATTTAATGCAATATGCCCAGTGCACCAAAGCCTCTAAGAGCTAAAAAGGACTTCAGTTATATGTTTGGTCTTTAACTGCAATTATGTTTTGCTTTATTTGCTGATAATATCAAAATGACAAATTACATATCCCCCATCAGGGTAGTGAATGTGCTCAAGCTATTTCCACACACTATATAGAGCACCTAGCATTTTTCTGACACACATTGTATTACTTTTTGGTTTGTATTTCTCAGTGTCTTATTTCTGTGATTTCATTAGCATGCACAGAAGCTCTAGCCCATTTAAGAGCTGTATTAAACTGCTCACAACGGGTGATCACCTTGCAACAAAAATCTGCCAGTTACAAGGAATTAAGGCAAAATGTGTCTTCCATCAGGGAACAAACAATCTGAACACAATGCTGAGACAGCACAGAGTTCACCTGGAGAAAAGAGGGACAGCACCACTCTTGTGGTTTAACTCCAGAATATTTTTGATGGGCACTGCAGAAACTCTGTCCTCTTCTACAGAACATTAAAGTTTGGATTGGGCAGGGACTGCCTGACTGGCAGATCCTCTGTGTTGGCCAGCCAGGTGGCTTTTGCTAAATGTTATCTCTAATGTTTGAAGGTCCTATGTTTGAAGGCTAAATGAGGGATCTAATGTTTGAAGGCTAAATGTTCTCTAATGTTTGAAGGTCCCACCACTCACTGCTCCCAGTGCAGTCTTTAACAATCCTTTGCATCATTTAATTTCCCCCTTCCCAGAGGCTGGGGCATGATGTGAGATGTGATACACCCCCTTGGTGCCAAGTGTCTATGAGATTGTTTCAGAAATTAGTACCATTGTCTGAGTCAATTATTTCTGGGATGCCATATCACCCAAAAATTTTCTTTCCAAGGCCCAGTGTAGCACTCCAAGTGGTGGCATAGGGCACAGGTTATGTTTCCAGCCATCCAGTGGTTGTTTTCACCATTGTAAGAACACAGCTCTTGCTTTGGCAGGTTTTTGGGACTGTTCATATGTTGAGTAAGATTTTCTGTGGTGTGGAAGATCCCTTTGGCCAGTTCAGGTCACCTGTCCTGCCTGTGCTCCCTCACGACTCCTGTGCACTTGCTCAGAGCTGGGCACAGGACACTGAAAAGTCCTTGGCTCAGGGTAAGCCCTGCTCAGCCCCAGCTGGAGTGTGTTAGCAGTTATTATTGTACTAAATTAAAAATAAAGCCCTGTACCAGCTACTAAGAAGAAAATTAACCCAAATTAACCCAAAACCAAGGTGTGTTGACACATGGGTGTCAACTGGACACTCTTCAGAGGAAACAAAGAGGCACTTTCAAGGAGAGTTTTGTCTGGTCTGCTTTAAGCATTTCCCTTGGCAGGACACACCTTAAAGGTTCTGTGTCTCTTCACTGAGTAAGTGGGGCAGGACTCTACTGCAAGGTGAGATGAATCCTGTTTTTTTTCTCTCCATTCAGAGTCATATACAGCTGCAGTAGATGCCTGATTTCAGCTTTAGCAGTTAGTTTGGCATCAGAAACTGAGGGGGGTTATGAGTGAGTTGGATCAGAACTCATTTCCTAGGATCTGCACAGACAGTGGGGAATTTCTACGCCACCTAAGCACAGCTCTCAAAATAAGCTAATTACCAGCCTCTCTGTCCCACTTTCACAGTTTTATAGCTTTGATCATGGGAACCTTTGAGCCAGACTCCTGACTCCCACATTACATATGTACAGACTCCTGCACAACAAGCCAATTTTGCCTAAGGACCCCCAGGGTGTGACTTGAGAAATAATACTAGGCTAAAATAGGATTTTCATTTTCTCTAAATACAGTTCAAGTGGCCAGGCACATTGCTGCTAGTGGATACTTGGGTCATATGATCAACCATGAACACCTTATGTTAACATCTTTCCTGCAACAAATACCACAGAATTTAGTTTTCTGTTATTTCTAAAAGCAAATTTCAGCTTCTGGAAGCTGAACAGCCTGAGCTGCTTCTCAGGATAAGAAGAGTGACTGAAGGGAGTGGGTAGATGTGTTCAACAAAACAAGCAGCACAATACCTTCATATAGGTGCTTTATTTTTAATTAAAAGAGGCTCTTGTAAGCTGCCACTGTGCCTCAGTCTCCCTCTCTTTAACTAAGAGATCCTGGCAGAGCAGTGCTCTACAAGGTGGAAGATGTTCAAATTGAAAATGTTCATTCAGTGCTGCTCCAGTACTGTCCATCTCTCAAGGTCATGAGCAAATCTGCCCAAAGCCTCATTTGACAGGCACTGAAGTTGCTCGAGCCCGAGCACTGTAAGGCTCAGTGGAAATGATGAGATTTCACAAGCTATATTCAGCTTGCTAAGATATAAGCAGACACCCTCTAGGCACACTCAGGTCTCTCAAGCTGAGCAAGCTAGCCCAGGAGCCAGGGTGGACTTGGCCACTCTGTGACAGTCTCAGAATGACAGAACAAAAGCCAGCAGGTCAGAATGATGCCCATTAGACTGTTTCAATTCACCACAAAAAGTTTTATTTCACCTTGGGCTCCAGATTCAGTATTGCTTATTTCAGGAGAAAGCAGTAATAAATAATGAGAGAAAACACCAGACTTTCAGAAGATAAATAGTCCCAAGGGCACATGCAGGACAGAGGTCTTTTTTTTCCCATCTCTTGCAAAAGAACTGGCTTCATACTTGTTCTTTGTTCTTTTGTCCTACTTCTTGCAGCAGCATCTTTGTTAAGACTTTAAAAAATGGCACAGACCATTATTTACACTTCTGAGTTTTCCTCAGTCATCCCCAGGAATGGCTCTTTACCCCAGAAAAATGGGAGAGCTCCCTGGACTGCCCATACTGGAGACAGTGGCAGCCTTTGTTGTGACCCAGCTTTTCTTGTCACATACAAAATGTTGACAGGAATTAGTCTCCACTGGAAACCCCTGCCTGCTTGAGACAGAGGACAATCCTGTGTTTGAACAGTCCTTAACAATCCCTAGGAATAGGATACTGGAAGGATCTCCTGGAACAAGTCTCATCTCCAGCTGTCACATATCATCAAGTTCCATCTATAAGCTGATCATGTTTCAAAAAAAAAAAAAAAAAAAAA
>VWZP01004506.1:3572487-3661603 GCA_013396995.1 Dicaeum eximium | reverse complement strand
CCCCCAGAACCACAAAAACATTTTTGTCATTATTACCACTACTGGAGGTTCGTCCAGAATCTCAACAACTGCTGCAACAATTAGGGGCACTTTTCTAACTTTCAGACACTTTATCCATGATATCCATAAGCAGTTAGTACCTAATTTTTCCTATAGCTGTATTCCTGAAATGAACTCATTCTGATCTTTCCCTGGTGTTCACCCTCTGGTGTGTTTACAGCTGACAGCCACACCTCTCCCCACTCATCCTTCTGCAAGATGAGACAAGCTCCCAGCTCAGTCAGACCCTTTCCAAGTGGTGAACTCTCCTTTCCCAAGTCCCCACCATAGCCACTCTCTGTGACTGCTGCAGAATAAACTCATCTTTCTTCCCAAAGGGCTGAGGAGAAGGTGCAGTATGCCAGCACAACTCCACACTTCCCTGCTGGTGATACTTCCCTTGAGACACCCCAGGAGTGCCTTTGCCTTCTTCACACCTGCACCATTTCTCTGGCTCATGTTCAGCTTTTATCTTATTATTACATGTTTTTCTTCTCCTTAGTTGCTTCCTGCTGATGAGCTCCCAGCTTATTGCAGAAATCCATCTTATTACTCCCTAAATCCCTGCTACAACAAAGTATTTAGGTTTCTAATTCCTATTTAGACATCTCCTAACATCCCACTGAAATCAGTAGGAACCAACTGATGCTACCCTGCTCCCACTGAAATCAGTGGGAATTAGGTTTTGTAATAGAGAGTAGACCAAGCTATCAGCTTTTCTCTAAGATACTTATAATAGAAACATTATCAGCAGGAGACAAGACACCATGAACCTTAATATTTCTAATAATTACTTCAGGAGTAATAGATCAGTAAAAGACTAGGTCTTTTAAAGACCTAGTAATGAATTCAGAAAATAAGTATGCACATTGATTTGACAGCAATCATTCTTTAAAAAAAAAAAAAACACAAAACAAAACCTATAGTGTTTGGTAAGGAAAAAAAATGTTAATACTAAGTCAAAAAAGGCAAAGTACTACTACTACTGCTAATAATAATAATAATATAACAGTCCTAGCTTTTCTCCCTGAGTCAGAAGGGCCAAGTAGAGCTTCACTGAAAAGAAAATTGTCCCACCTAACCTTATGGTCCCCTAAATCACTGTTGGCACCCCCAGGAATTTTCAGTTTCATGAGCTCCTGTGAGTGAATCTTCAAAGACAGTGACTTCAGAGTGATCTTTGATTATCGTCTTCTCCACATCACTATTTCTGACATTGTCCAAAGCTTCCATTCCATGTGTTTTCCTTAGTGCTACAGTCTAGCCTAGCCAAATTGCTAAATTATTACAGGATGATATTGCTTGGGATATCATTTGAACAAAAATGAGGCACAAGGAGAGAAAAGCCTTTGATGGAAAAATCGCAATAATTTAAGAATTTGTTACTTCCAAACAAGCCAAAACCAGACAAATATTTGTTGGAAAACCTAGACTGTAAGAATATTGCTAATCATTGGGTTCTGCAAAGTAATAAAAGTGTGTGCTTTACTTCCAGCCTCCTTTATAAACATGAAATAATGTAGTAAAATATGAGAAAAGGTTGAATTGTAATAATTACATGACAGCTCAGAAGCAAAGGCATGTCAGTTTTTGTCTGAGGCAATTTTTTTCTTGGAAATTTATCCAGGATGACTGGCACTTCTTCATGCCTCAGAGATAAGCTGTTGTTGCAGAAATGGGTGCAAGAAGGGGGTAACCAGGACCTCTGGGTGCTTCCCTGCAGCTCATGCAGAGGCAGGAGCAGTGCAGAGCACTG
Source organism: Dicaeum eximium (assembly GCA_013396995.1). Taxonomy (NCBI): domain Eukaryota; kingdom Metazoa; phylum Chordata; class Aves; order Passeriformes; family Dicaeidae; genus Dicaeum; species Dicaeum eximium. Next base: position 3,659,808 of record VWZP01004506.1, on the reverse strand, counting down.
AGCCCCAGGTCTGCACCCAAACATGCATCTACTCACCTCTCAGTTAAATGAGAGGACTCAATTCCAACATAATTTCTCTTAGGAAAGGTCCAAAATGCTCCATATCATCTAGCTCTAGTGAGATTTCCCTGGCAAAAGCTTTTTGGAAGAAAACTGAAATACTCCTCTATGAGAAGACCCAAGCCAGACACAAAGGGTGATGAAGTAGTCAAGATGCATCCCAGGAGACTTCAGGAGACTTACAGAGCAGCCTGAAGATACAGCTGAAAGCTTTTTCCAATCCCTCAGGCTTTTTAAAATAACTCAGCCCCCAGAAAAGTCCAGATTTATAGTATCAGAGGTAACTTAGTGAAGCTAGTGCTGTATATTAAAGAAGCCCCATGAAGAAATTTAACCCCAGGAGTGTAATTTTATATTTGTGTGTGTGTGTGTGTGTGTGTGTTTACGCATATATGTGTATATATTATTTATATATATATATATAAATAATATAAAACAGTGAGATGCCCAGGTACTGCTTAAAGAATCAGAGAAAATGCATGGAGGTGCAAATAACAAAGATATGTTGACAGAAATACTCCAATTCTGTGGATTAAAAGATGGATCCTGCAGGGTGGCGCAGGCCACTGCAATCTTCCCCAAAATCTGGACTAAGCTTGTGTTTAATAAGGATAACTAGTCTCCTTGTAAGGACTTCAAGTGAGGGAGAATTCAGCACCTTCATTGGCAGCTGCTTAAATATCTAATTTATCTCACAACTAGGACACTGCCATTTTTTTCTAACTGAAAACACATCATGTCACAATATAAGAGAATACAAGGCTGGGAGAGACCCTGAGAGGCCTCTTGATTCATATTTTTTTCAGGTAGGGATCAGTTTTACCTAATATGCTATTGTATATGATATTGGTTCTCAGCAATCCACGGGGACACAGATAGGACCAAATTCCCCATTCCCACTTTCACAAAAACAGCCTGAATAGATTGTGTCCTTTATATCTTCTAAAGAAAGGTTTATTTCATAGTTCTCAATTAGTGTTTGGGCCTGGGCCTCTTCTGGGCTTCTTTTATTTCCATATCTGTTTGGAAGGATGTCAGCTCAGTTGGATGAAATATTTAGTTCATGAACCATCCAGTGCTGTATCTGAAGAAAGGATGACTCTCCTAGAAACCTATTTTTTTTTATATCTCCTGCAGAGACATTTGTGTTCTTTCTTTCCTGTCCTTGCACCTTGATTAGGCATTACAAGCCTTAATTTTCTGGATGAAAACTAGAAGACCACACCTTTCTAATAATTCCTCTCATAACATGTGTTAAAAAGCAAATCTATATCACCTGTAATATCAGAGGTGAAGGCATCATATGTTATCTGACCAAGAGCTGGTGACCAGACAAGTCCTCTACTAAAGGTCTCACCCAGCACCAGCTGTGTTAATAACTCCATTTCCAGTTCTGTCAGTGAGAGAGTTTTTCATCCATCTGCTTTTTGCCCTGTTGATTCCCTTCAATGCAAGATTTTAATCAATGTGTCAGGCAGTGTTAAGTGAAGCACCTTGGAGAAATCCAAAGGTACCTCCTCAGCACAACTGTCTTAATCATCCAAACCTATAATCTTATCAAAAAGAGATAACAGACTCGTTTAACAAGATGTACATTCCATTAAAACCATTTTGCCTGGCATCAATTAGCTTCTTAAGGTCTAACTCTTCATTGGCAGAGTCCTGAACTTACTGCCCCACTGTCTGGCCCCTAAGAAACATCAGACTGACTGATGGTCTCTGGTTTCTCCCTTTTCTCTCTTACACAGGAATTTAAAAAAAAAAAAAATTATCTGAAGTAACAGACTGCTTTATTTAGCAGGACGGATTTTCAGCTAGCCACAGAAGATCTGGGTAATTCTTGCCTCAGCCCTTCTTGAGGCCCAATGTAAATTATTTTCTTGATTTGTTTATTTGAAGAAATCTGCTATCAAATTCTGCTTCATATCTTCTTTTGATATGGATGCTGATTTTTTTTTTTAATCCACAACATCACTTGGGCTTAGACTTTTTTGTTTTGTGTTTTTCAAATATAGAACAGAAATATCTCCAGATAATTTTTTCTTTACAATTTTTGATTTTATACATACTTATTGCATGATTTTACATCTGAATCCACTAGATAACTTATACTTGACCTTAGCTTTTCTTTCCTCCCTTAAAGTATTTGTTCTTATTGTTTGTAGTTCTGGCAATTGTTTGCTATTCTATTGACTCTTTAGCTTTTCCTATCCATGACTTACTATATTTTAAAACTTGTAACTTTCGTTTGTGGTTTTTAACTTCCACTTCTTTCCTGTTCTTTACATTAGGGAAATGCTTCTTTCATAGGTGCTTTTTTCCTACAGAATGTCTTTTAAAAACCAACCAACCAACCAACCAACCAACCAACCAACCCAAACAACTCAGTTTTCTTATATTGAGTTTGGAAGATAATTTTATGGACCTTCGGGAGTATTCAGATAACGAATTTACAGAGTTCAGTAAGCTTTGCCCCTTATGTTCCCACATTGCAAACAGAGGCTTAAGGAGAAGACAGTTGTGTTGTCCAATGAAAGACAGGCAGAAATTGTAGGTGCCAAACATCTTGCACTTCAATATTCCAAAGGTGTATTCCAGGAGTCTTTCTGACCTGGAATCATATATGAACACATAATGGTTACATGAGCTAATATAAAGAGTTTCTTCTCTTTTTCCACTCCCTTCCAAATTTACAGAGCCAAAAGGATCCCCCTCTCTTCTCCAGAGCCTTTCCTCTTTACAGACATCCCCAGGAGGGATGTCTGTCCCATTTGCAATGTCTCCCAGCTTCTGTGGTGAAGCTTCTCATGGTGTCACCAGGTACAGTGCAAGTCACTGCCAGGGCACCAGGGGACTGTCCCTCTGTACCTCAGGATCACTTCTGTAGTTAAAATCTTCCTCACCTTCTCCTAGAAAGTTGGTGCACTATTCTACTCTTCTTTTGCAGGAGACCTGCCTAATCTAACACTCTTCACCTCTTTTGTGCAATCCTAGCTACTTTCTGTGTTGCCCATTTTGAGTTGCACAGAGCTTATTTTCTGTCCCATTTTTCGAACCTGTTAGTTCTTACCTGTGTTATCCTCTACCTAACCACACAGAGATATAATCTCCCTTTTTCTCCTTTCCAAGCTGTTTATTTCTCCATGCCTTGATGATACAGCCTCCATTTCTGAGACAGGGGGGCTGGGCTGTTGTGTGTATCTGGATATCAAAGAAGTCATGTCTGCTCCTGGCATATATGATCAGCTATTCCTCAATAACATAATTTTTCTATATGTTATAGGCAAAGACTTTCTCTTCAGCCAGGATTTTCTAATGCATGCCATGACCATTAATTTCTCTATAATACTTGATAGTGAATTAAACTTGTCCCTGGAAAGCAAGACCACCAACCTTTCTCCTATTAATTCTCATGTAAAATCCATTAACTAAAGAGATTTTACATCCCTCAGCTGAGACAGACTAGAAAAATATGTTTAATAGTCAGTTGCTCACAAAGAAAATTGAAACAAACTACTGATATTTCAGACCTAAAGCAAAATATAGCTTTTTGGGAAGGTTATCTGAGTTTTTTTCACTATAAGATTCTTTATTTTCAGAAATCTAGACAGGCAAATTGCCCACTTTTCCTCAATTGAGCTGAGATGTTTTCTGTAAGTGTTAACAAGTAGAAGGCTATATTTGAGTACACCGTGACATCTCTATAAACAAAGTACACTGGGGGAGGAGAGATGGAAATGCACTCTGATTTCCATTTAAGGTTCAATCTTACCACCCTTGAATATATGGAACTTCATACACTTTCAGCACATGGATGCAGGATGAAAAGAGGGATTGCACAGTAAAACTTCCTACCAAAAAATGCCATGTTGAAAGCTGTCTGTTGAGCATCCCATTCTTTGTGTAAATTGCAGATCAGTAAAATATCACAGAGATCTTCTTCTTAAATCTGGACTTCTGAAATGAGCAAAAGGAGATGCATAATCCAGGTCATGTAATTTCAGGGTCCACAAATGCCAACAAAACTTCATAGTCTGGGGTGATTAACATTCAACTGCTACAAGTAAAATCCTTTTTTGTTGTTGTTCCAAAGCCTTAAAGATGTAGCCATAAAACTGTCTGTTCAGCAATTGTTGATGCTGAATTGGGTTTCTCCTGATTGGAGGGTTCTGGACACAATTATCAAAATTTCTACATTGATTTTCAATACTTGGTTTATAAAACATTGGAGGAGGATGAAATGAGGAGTAATGAGTCTGTTTGTATGCATTGTTGAATCTGAGGGTGAAGACATCAGGATACTGAATTCTTAGGTCTTTTAAAGTAGCTGCACCACCAGGTTTTTGTGCTATTTGTTCTCAGGATGAGGACACACAGGAGAGCAGCATGAGTTTTACTGCACTTCAGAACCTTGATTCTTTCCTTGAGTTACCCTCCAGTGTATGAGGGAAGAAAAGGGATTAAATCCCCTGCTGCCTGGATTAGCTGTGGAGGGCAGGCTGCTGCAGTTCCCCAAATATTATGTCAGATCCACAGCCATGGGCCACTAAATAGGTTAGGTGGCAATGTGATTATTTTAGTGTAGGTATGGAAGGACAGATGGATTCAAAACTCCTCCAAGGGCACCTTGTGTCTCAATGACTTCCACCAGCCAGGGGACACCTCATCATTCTCTGGTAGATCAATGTACCATGCTGGAAAAGCACAGTGCTGGAAAGGAGCTGCAGTGCAAGAATAAGTCTGGTCCTGTTTGTTTAATTGCCTGTGGGTGTTTTGAGCATGGAGTTTCTCCAAAAATGGATCCTAAAATCAGCAAGTTATTGCTTGGCAGGCTCAGCCATGTCAAGTGACTCTTTGCTAGTAATTCCTCTGTGTCTTTCTTGCCCTGCCTTGAAGTATATAGAGTTAATTTATTAGCACACCTGCTGTCCCCAAGGTGTGTTTCAGAACGACCTCTCTTTGACTCGGCATTATTATTATTCCCTCCCATCACCATTTAAGTCATATCCCCTCCCTGCATTTTCCCCATCTAAATTTAAAGGGGTTGAGGAAGCAGAGTTTAATCACTGGCTTTATTATGTTATGGCATTGAACCTCAAAGCTTGGCAGTAAGGGAACTTCATAATAAGTTATAATGATCCATCTTTTCTTGTGTATGGTGAATTTTAAGCCCACTTCTCTGATAATTTATTATTTCTACTTGGTATATGAATTATTTTATTCTCCCAGTCTCTGACATGTAGGAAAAAATGCTATGAAGCAATATATATCTAGAAATGCTTCCACCAAAGACAAAAACCCTGGCAATTTTGTTGGAAGCTCACAAACTTATAGCATTGTTCAAATGGAAATTGCTTCATGACCAAAGTGATTTACAGTGTTATCTACAGAGTTGGCTTTCAAGACTCATGTAGACACAAAGATAACATCCAGTTTCAACTCCTAAAATAAATTCCTGACACTGCAAGGTCTTACAGAATTGCTGGACCTCTCTTCTTTGGTCCTCTCTGGTTTTGTCTCCCAAACTCTGTCTTGGCTATGGTCTGGGGTCTGAGAGAGGACACTGGTATGGTATTTATTGTCTGAGTAGAGAAACAACATGCTGTGATGGTCTATTTTGGCTTTAAGTCTGGGTTAGGTATGGAAGATCATTCCTGAGGACTGGCATAGACAGTACACTTCTGGGAAGCAGTCACTGTTTGTGAAGGGTCCAGGCTCTGCCAAAGGAAAAAAGTGAGTGCCAGAAGGGACATTTATGCATCTCTTGGAAGGCATCTGCAGCTAAGGTAACAGATTCCAAACTTCTAGGCAAAGGATCCCAAAAAACCCTGTGCAGAGCACGTCCCAGACACTCACTTCCCTTCATCAGCTGCAGCCTTTGAGGGTGATGGAGATGCTGCCCATGCCATGCTCCTGGATTTTGTTGCTATGGTAATCCAGAAGTCTTTTTCAGGACAGAGCTTTAAAAGTTCATTGTTTACATTGCATTGCTGTCTTTCCTTTCCTTCTACTCGTCTTTCTTATTTCCCACTCTCCCCATTCCCATGGACTGCCTGTCCACATCATTAAATAATTAACACTCCTCTGTATTACACACTAGGGATAGCATTGCAAACATCAGCCAGAAGATGCAATTCAAAAGTACAGAAATTCCTCTCTGATTAGAAATTAAGCAGGGGAAATGTTCAACCCTGAGATCATATTCTTCAATGCATTTGCATTTCTGTATTGCTCACAGCAAATAATTTTAAAGACTTAATTTGCATTTCGATTTTTATCATTCCATACTTACTGTATTTCACTCCACATAAAGAATGAAAATAGACCGTGAAACTTACTGGAAGCTAAAAAATCTGGCTCTTCTTTTCTAGCAAAATGATGCAGTGTTTGGCTTATAAACCAAGCTAGGGAATAACTCCAATTAAAATTGTTTTCATTGGAATGCTTAAATATGGAAATATTTCTATTGGTTTGAATCTTCATTTCACAGAACTTAAATTCAGCTCTAACCTGATGTGTTGATACAATTTCTGAAAAATCCATATATTTTCTTCCCAGCCTGCAGACCCTGAAGTTGACTAACACTTAAAGAGTAGTTTTTGAATAAAATTGCTGAGGCTTATCTGATGAGAGCAGGGCACTGTGCTATCTCTGAGCTTAGTGATAGGCTTTAAAACTTCTACAAAGAAAAAAAATTCAAGCAAGAAAAAATCTCAAAATATATGAGCAAACAAGAATTTGGGAAATGTATTATAAACAAACCTGAAACCAGGCAGTCCTCTTTTCTTCTAGTTAGTTGGAAGTGGAATAAGATTTTTTCAGGTTTTTTATCTCCTCTGGGTTGGAATTAACCTACCTTTCAAAGTTCTTTAAATCCAAAAAAATGTAGGACAAAATCCAATATTAGCTCTATGGACTGATTTCCATCCATTAGAATTTATTTTTTTGCAAAGCAGAAATCTCAATTTCATTATTTCCATGTCCAAAACCAACAGAGAATGCTTCCAAATGGAGACATACGGATTTAGTGTACTTCCACTGAAAACATGTGTAAATCTCCAGTTACCTTTCTTTGCCTGGAGGAAAATTCCTTACTCTTCTTAGTCCTTGAATTTGACTGCAACAACAACCAAAAGATGAGTTCTGACAATTAGGAATTGCTTGAGATGGAAGATAGGAGCCAGGAGGTCACCTTAACAGAATATCTTTAACTGTGTTTGAGATGCTCTTTCAGCCCCAGGAGGACTCTCTGACCCACACAGAAATAATGCTTTTCTCCCTTATGACATGCAACATATCTCTGCAACATGTTGCTTTCAAAGCTTGGTTTGTTTGAGGCTTTTCAAACTCTCCAAGAAGAAATTCCACTGGCAGTCTTTATGTTGGAGAAATGAGTCGGGGATTAGCGCTGGATCTGTGGAACTCACTCGTGTTACTAATTAATGCATATCCTGTGAGGATTTGAAACAATGACAACAACTCTGCCACCAGCATAAAAACAGAACATATCTGTTGTTCAGCAGAGAAAAAATCTCTTTTCCTGACTACCTGTCATTAAGCAATCACAGGGTCCTTCAGAGGAAGAAAAGGTGGCAAATAGAACAGTTTCTTCATCAGTCTGTTTTGAATGAGCAGGGAATCCTGATTCAAGGGTTTTTCATGCCTTCTATCATAGGTCAAGCCAAAGTCTAAGAATTTTATCTCAAAACCTCTGTGCTCCATAGCAATCATTATTATGCATGTGATATGGTGCAGCAGCTCATTGACTGGACCTCAATCCAGGGAGCTCTGAAGGAATGCAGAAGGGAATGGGGTCTCCCGTGAGACATGATAGAGACAATTTCCATGTTGCTGGCCACTTGGAGGCAAGGTGGGAAAGACTAATCCTCAGTCCCTGCTCCCAAAGCACAGGAAGAAGATGCCATGTGGCTGGGGTTGGCTGTCATCCACCACACTCCTTGGCAGTCCTCTCCCTGACCCAGTGCCAGTTCAGAGCTCTGAACTGCAGCCCAGAGCAAGGCTCTGAGCCTGAGCTCTGCTGTGAAAGCGCTGATTGAGAAACAGAAGCAAAAGATGAGGTCTCAGAGGGCTGGAAGGAGGTAGCTTTAAAGATGAAGAGGTCATCCAGCAGTGAGACCACTTGCTTCCAATGGGGTAATTTGAGCTAAACTCGTGGCCTCCCACAGACTTCCAGCGTGCAATCAAAGACAAATTATAGGCTCTGCTTATGTTCCAGGTTCCCATGTACAACATGGATGCAGATGTATTTTCACTGCTTCGTGGAAATGTTGGGAGGATGAAATGGAGAGGTGCCACCATAGTGCAGCAGTTGCAGCCATGAAACCTATAGGAATGGGACACAAATGTGGATCTTCTGTGAAACTGGAGGGAGCTAAAATGAGACAGTGGACTGCCAGGCCAGGACTTACCATGGGAGAGAAACTAGGATGCAGAATAAATGCTTTTTGCATTCCCAGAGCAATTTCAGAAAATGATAGTAGTATCAACAAAAACCATTCATGGCTCTGTTACACCCAAATAACCAATGCAAAGCTCAGCTAAATGTCAGATCTCCTCCTCTGTCATAAAGGAGCTTGTGCAGTACTGACAGTCAGAAACAAACCATTTAGGGGAATGAAGAAGATTGTAATGAGAAATGTCAGGGAGACTGAAATATCTAGTCCCCTCACAGTTTCAGCCTGAAGAAACACTTTCCTGCAGCATGAGACTGGAGATGAAAGGGAGTGAAGGAAGGTTATGAATTGTGCCATAGAAAGTCCTTGTTAGAGAGAGCTCTATGTAACTATAAAATTTATAAGCAGGTTTTCTTGCTCAGCATCAGCAAAAAGACAGAGAAAGTCACAAGGAAAGGTGTCCTAACTGAGAAGGAATTCAAAATTTAATTGTTTGTTTATTTGAAGCAGAATGAGCAGCACTCACATTTTCCACCATGCTCACACTTGTATCTGAGACTTTGCTAAGCGTTAGTGTGTTTAACCTCACAGAATCCTTTGGCAGGATGGGTACAGTGGGAGGACACAGTTTCTAGGACAACCAACTGCCAAACACCACCAGTGAAGAGGCAACCAAGGCCTGGCTGCCTTCTGTGCTTGTGCCCAGGCGCAGCACAGCCAGCCAAGGATGGCAGAGATGGAGGGGACACGTGGTGGCTGCAAGGAGCCACGGGCCATGCTTTGCCCTGCTAATGACATCAGCCTGAAAGCAGAGAAGGAGGAGCAGAAGAGAGGGATGGTTCATGTTCTTCAACCATACCAGGGGACCCCTCATCCAACCCAGTGTAGACCTTAGATGGACACACCTATCTTAAATCTGAATTTCCTCACCACATATATCCACATTGTTCATCTTGCCCACGGCTGCTGGGCAGCTTAGAGCAACCTCCACCATGGCAGCTGAGACCCCAAACCATTAATAAAATGAGCTTGAGCAGTCACAGATGGTCAGCCTTCAGCCTTCCAACCTCACTAGAACCCCATTCTGTGAGTGTTTAAGGGACATTGTTAAAATCTCGGAGCATAGGGAGAGCAAAGAAGCCACCACAGAGAGTGCCATGAGTTCTATGTGTCCTGCAGCTGCTTTTGACCAGCTGTTCTGTAGAAATGTGCACTGGCTCAAGAGGGAGCAGTCAGGGTGGTCACACTGAGGGTGTACAAGGACATTGTTGAAGCCTGGTTGAGCAGACAGGGCCCTTGTCCTGTCCTCTCAGTGGCTTCCTGGAACCGCGTCCAACACTGGAGAGGGTTTTCTCCAGAGATTAGCTGCTCTTCTATTTTTAAATAATTCACACAAAAGCATCTTCCTTCCCTAAGTCTGGTTATTTTTAGACAGAGAAAAAGACACACTTTTATCTTTATAAATAATCAGAACCATATGGCCTAAGCACTCTAAAGAGATCAGCTAGACCAGCTTTCCAAGGGAGGGAATTTGTGTGTGCATGGGTGTCTCTGTGTGTGCTTAGCAGGGCTGAGCTGTGTCAGGCTGGCAGCCTCAAAAGCTGACTGCAGGACTCACAGCTGGCTCTACAGCCCAAGATGTTCTTACACCACTGCTGCAAAGCTGCCTTGGGCTATATAAAGCAGGAGACAGGTCATTTTTTGCATGGTTGTGTTTTGTGCCTGACTCAACATGACCAAGATCAGACTTGGAGCTGCTAAAAAATCTGAGACAATCTCATCATGACAAGACAGTTGGAGAACTTGATATGAATAAAGGCTGAAGGAACTGGGTTTGTTCAGCCTTGAGAAGAGGAGGTTAGTGGGAATCTAATCATAATCTTCCAATACTTAATGGTAATTATAAAAAAGAAGGTACTTTCTTCACAAGGATGAACAGCGAGAAGACAGAAGGCAATGGGCAAAACTGGATTTAAGAGAAATTCCACCTGGATATAAACTATATGCTTCACTGTGAAAACAATTAAACATTGGAACTGGTTGCCCAAAAAAGCAGAAGAGTTTTCCTCAATGGAAACATTCAAGACTTGGCAAGGCCCTGATAACCTAATCCAAAGTCTGCTTTCAACAAAAGGTTGGACTAGGTGATCTCTAGGGGTCTCTTTGAGCCTAGACTCTTTTTGTCATTCTGTGGTTCAGAGTTCTTAATGTAAGACAACCCTCCAAGAGGAATAATTAAAAAATAAAATCCCTTGAGTCCATCAAATGGACTCAGAAATTGAAGTAGAGCTCATAGCCTGTGTCCTAAAGATAAGTTCTGCAGGCACAAAGGTTTTGACTCTGAGGGACCTGAAGGTGCATGCAAATAGGAATGAGTTTCTATATTTGAGGTAGGTATGCACAAAGTAATTCAGATTAGTTTATAGTTCACAGTATTTTGCAGCAGAGCTGGCATGGAGATGCCTGGCCAATAGGGAAATCCCACCATGGAAGGTCTTGTAGTCCACAATGATGATTTCAGTATCAAATGAAAAAGGATAAGCAAGATCAGCCCCCTATATATGTTCCTATGGAAGTCAGTGTTCCTTTTGCTGCAAACACCCAGAAACTTCCATAATTCATCTCTTGGTTTCCACTCCCATCCTGCCTCTTGGCAGGTCTGTGCAGAGCTCTGGAATATAAATCTCCAAACAGCCAGCAGGAATCATGCTGCAACCTGCACATGGGTTTGAGGAGAGAAAGATATTCCCCAGGAGAGCTTGTTTATTTTTAGTTCTAGAGAACCCACTACAAATCTGCTGAAGAAAATAAAGACAGTGTCCCATGGTGACAGCTAATGCTGTAAGTAAGAAGACAGATGCATGTATGTGCAGAGTAGATTAGATGAGAGATCACTGCCAAAATCAGTCAGAGTATCCTTTTCAGGTCATAAAACTGTTTTTAATAGTAGAGCAGAAACATGCTAACTTTGCTTCTCTGTTTACTTGTTTGTTTTAATTCCTTATCCCAGGAAGTAGTCACTTTGAGCATTTCAAACTGTATATAAGCAGTTTAGCAAGCCTAAAAATTAAGAGCCTCTGCTGGAGAGTGAATGAAGGTCTTTGTGCTGCCCAACCTCCAGCTCTCCTTGGCCAGCTGAGATTTACCCTCATGTGGGGACTCTTTGATGGATGGTATAATGAGGCTCAGAGGGGTACTAATCCCCCAGGGTTTAGGAGGGTCAAACAGAGGGTATGAAAGGCCACGCTAAAGCAGATTTCAGCAGCTCTCAGCCAACAGCCACTTTGGCACCATTCCCAGCCAGCGTAGGTTAGTGCAGCCTCTGGGGTATTTCTGGCTGCTAAGTGTAGGAGTCCAGGAGGAGAAGAGAGAGGGAGTAGGCTGCAGCATCTGTACCCCCCTCAGTAAAAAGTGCAGTGCCAGCCCTCCCTTTATGGAGACACATCTACGTGCACACACAATCCCATCCTTGGCCTCACATGGCCAGGAGAAAATGGCACCTCTTGGGTATGACGAGGGGGATGGCCAGCAAACCGAGGCACGACAAGCTGGAAAAGCAGATTCCCAAAGGCTGCTGTGTCCCCAAACTCAACAGAAAATTTTGATTTGAGCTCATAGTGGGGGCCATAAAGCCAGTCAAAGTGATCAGCAGAGGTGGGATGTGCCTGGAGTAGTCTTTTTAGGGATTAGGAGAATTTCAGCTATTTGGTCATTGCTGCCAGCAAGGGGCAATTGTACATTTATAGACACCAAAAGTTAATGGATGACAGACATAGTATTGCCACTGCATCTGTACAGAGCAGCAGAATAGTGAAAGATGACTGGGTGGCTCATCACTACGAGTTCCCTCATCTCACGGTAAATTAGACACAGAACAATTCTGCTTTTCCCTAGCTCTCCTCTGGTCTTTTCATTTCCACCAGCATGATTGCAAACTCCAGTCTTTTTGACCTGTACTGAAGGAGAGAGAAAATCAAACACACACATTCCTTGAATTCATGACTTTAAAGTTATTTACTCTGTTATCTCTATTCAGCCAGAGTACTGTAGGGGCTTTCTGTCACAGCAATATTTGTCACTGCTCTGACTTCAGCCTTTCCTTTTGTTGGTACTTTAAAATGATTGGTTTTCCTTCTAAACAGGTGCTTAGTTTTAATCAGTGTTTAGCCCCATTACTCATCTAAGAATTCATTATCTCTCAGTTCAGTGATGTTTAATCATCCCCATTTGATCAAACTGAGTTCTTCATCTGCTCTTCACAGCTTCCACGCTTTGACTCTGGTCCCTGGTGTACCCAGCTGCTTTCTGCCTATAAAATTTCTCTATTTTATTTTTTACTTCATGAGCAGTTAGGATCAGGAGATGAATCCTCCCTTTGAGTGATTGGTTTAATATTCATCCCTTTTTTTGCCTTTTCTTGCGCATTACTTGCTTTGTGTAGATGTGGGATTTGTGCCAAGAGGTGCTAATTTCTTATGACGTGGGTATTGTAAGCAAGAGGTGTTAATAAGGTCTGATCTGTGACTTTTACTTTACTCAGCTGTAGGATTCTTCTTTTCACTTTAGCTGTCTCCTTAACACCTTTGATAGATCTGTACAACTGTATATCAAGCCATATTAGAGAGGTCTCATTGATACTGATATGTTTGGGATGCACTCCTCTCACTCTCTCTGAACTAATCCTTTGATTGGAGAGCTTTTCATTTATGCTCACACTTCCATATTTCTTCCTTGACTTCCAAGGAAAAGGCATCCAGTCATTCCCAAGAGAGCCTTAGGAGGGCAGAGCAAATTAGAGCCCCAAAGAAAGCATTCTGGAAAAGTAATATCCACAGTGGCCACACATGCATTTAACCCTCACTTTCCCCACAGAAATTAGATTTAATTATTTATAAGGCTGGTTTTCTGGTAGTTACTAACGAGGATTTTCTTCCCAAAAGTACTTTCCTCAGGTTGAGACTTAGACCTAGCAGCAATGACTCAACAGCTACAAATTCCTAACTGGAAACAAGCCAATAATTAACCTAGTTTGGAGTCTTTGCAGAAAATGGTGGACAGAAAGCAACTCTGCACTTGATTCTGGGACCCTGACAGACTCCAGGCTTTCCTACATTTATGTATTGATCCAGACATCATTGCTGGAGCAATGCAGGGAGCTACTGAGCAATTTCAGCAGCAAGAGTGCTGAATTTTTCTGCATCAAGTTCTTGCAGTGAAAAATTATGTGGCAGCACAGTTTTGTCAAGGGGTTGGTGTTCACAGTGTTAACTTAGATCCTGTTCTGATCTCCATAAGCTGCTCCTTCTGCTGGTTCACTTGGTGCATTAAATGTTGCCTCAGCTACTGTCAGGGCTTCAGTGTAGGTGTCTGCAGCTGAACTGTTTAGATTCTCTCTGTAGTCAGTGGAGAGAAAAAGGAATTTCCACAGGGCAGTTCATTCCATCTGGGAATAGGTGTCAAATCTGAAAAGTAAATCTGTCAAGATACAAGGATTAACCCAGATGTTGACCTCTGTGTGGTGCAAAGTAGATGCTACATTCATATGAGATAACATGAATCTCAACCTTGCCTTCCCTTCAGTGACCTTTTGCAATGCTTTTTACCTTCTCATGATGTTTCCTTGGAACAGAAGAGCAGAGGGTTCTTCTCAGCCTCACAGCTCTCTGCAGACACACTGCTCTGGACTCACTTTATTGGCCCAAATTTAAACAGAGTGACAAAGTGTTGAAAAAAATCTTTTGAAGTCTTCATCCTACCAACACCCCCAAAATCTGTTGGTTTCTGTGGTAACATTCCAAAATAGGAGCTGAGTTGCTCAGTATTCATCCTACTTGAGCAGAAAAAGCCTACAAGGCCTACAATTCTCCACAAGTGCTCAAGCTTTGCATTTTGGGATGGTCCTGAAAACTGAGAGAATGGGAAAATCACTCACCATTAAGTCCACCAGTATGAGGACTTTTGACAAAGCCATGCCAAGTCTCTGCAGCCTCCAGCATCTGAGCTGGAACAGAAAATTGCTGTTTGCCAGGATCAGGATAAATCTTCTCACAGTATTCTCCTCAAGGAGCAACAGGTCATTAAGTTAATAACAGTAATTCAAATCTGTAATTATCCCACCAACAGGGAAGCCGAGAAAAAAAGTTTGGAAGAGCCTCTCATTTATCTCTTGCTCCCTGGGATGTCCTAACACTGCAGACTATGCCACCCTGAAAAGAAGGGTCCAGTGAACAGGAGCTTCTGTCACAAAGAGTCACATCCATGGCCATAGCAGAGAGATCAATGAATTTACATTGATTCAGGGTTCCAGCTGGAAATGGCAGGGTTTCTTTCCACAGCACCATATCCTGCTGTGCTGTCAGTTATCTTCCATATGCTGTGGGAATAAATAAAAAAAATTAGCCTCCCATGGCCTTTAAAACCACCAAATGCCATGCAGAATCTTTTTTTCTAATAACCATTTACATTTAATTTGTGTCTATTGAAATGGGAGAGAAGAGGAAGGAAATGCACCTGTATTTATTTATCTCATGACTTCCTGATGATTTTGTCAGACCTGCTGTAAATTAGTCACCAGTTTTGCTGTCAAAGAGAATGTTCTTCTCCTCAGAGTTTCACTGGGTTTAAGTGCATGTTTTGATTGTCTGTTGGAAAATCCTTGCTTAAACTGTGCACTGAGGGGATAAAAAAATCTGCAGTCAAAGAGCATGAAACTCCTATGGACTCAGTTCTCTGCCATCCTGTATGAATTAGGCCATTCACAGCTGTGCTAAGCAGATGTAAAGCTCACAACAGGAGTGAGCATCCACTTTGCAGTCCCAGAAGTGACCCCACAAGGTGCCAGGCTCAAGGAGTTGAGTCTTTGCAGTGGAGAATCTACCAATTATGGACAAAAATGGGCTTTCAGCATTTATGTATTTAAAGTAGCTCTGCGTGTATGTGTGCATAAACAGAGAGAAAAGAAGGGTTTCAGACTGGCTGTGCATCACCCCTTCGAAGCTCTGCCATCACTGGTACAAACACCATGACACAAATGTTAACATGCCTCTGAAGAGATGCTGTTTTCCACTTCCAACAACTGGAAGAGGATTCATCTGTAATGGTCAGATGGGAGGTAATCAAGAGAATCAGTGTTGCCTGGGGTGCATTTATCCCATCCCAAAGCAGACATCTCAGGTAGGTAGGATGAATCATGCCTGATCATTAGTTATGTAAAGACATTAGATGCATAAAATTAGGAGGAATTTTACCATTGAGGTTTCCATCTGAGTAAGAAAGCTTCATAATCTCAGAAGAAAAGCAAATATCCTCAGAGGTTTACTATTTCTGTCCTACCAAAAGCAAACATTATTTGGTTTGGCTCTTAAACATAAATTAGAACAGAGAATAACTTTAAGAGACCAGAACTCCTGAAGTCAGTAAAAGTGATTTCTGTGAGAATTTGGTAAATTTTGAATCAAGCCTGAAAGAATCAGATCTTTACACCAAATACTTGCTTGAGATAGAAGCAATGTCACTTTTTGGCTTTCATCTTCTGCCCCCCAGACTGGCTGTTTGCCACCAGCAACAAGACCCCCACAAGTCTGCTTTGCCCCTTTGCCCACCTGCATTTGACCTTGAGCCATTGCTGGATGTTCTCAGCTGTGAAGCCCTGGTGGATGGTGGATCAAGACCACTTTCACAGGAACACATTGGATTGTTTTTCTAAAACCAGTTTAAGTTCCCTAAACCTGTGTGTGCAGAAACATGTTGGGGGAATGTGGGAGGGAGAGCAGCAAGGGACAGATACACCTTGGGGAGGCATTGTTGCCAGTGCTTCATCTTGGGTAAAGCATGAGGGTTTTGATCATGCATGGGAGTTTCATGTGTTTAATGGCCTGATCACCCCTGAGCTCCCACCCTGCCACAAGTGCTTTTTGGTACTGTAAAAGAGAGCCTTTGTTCCAAGTATCATATTATGAAAAAATCTATGGTACTCCATGGTAACATGGATCACTTTATCCAATATTTAACAACTTAAACAGGTGCCAAGCAGTAGAGTTATTTGGGCATTTTCCAGAAACATAGTTTATCACTGGGAAAAGCCACTTTGTTGAAATGGAAATTTCTCTTGGCAACATGCCAGTTTTGATGAAATTTTTCTTAAGAAAGGTTTCCATGGTGGGCTAGGATTTCTGGACAAAATGCCAAAGAGAGAGTGAGATGATTTTGCTCCTCTAGGAAAGTCAGTAGTTTTTATTAGGGCACCTGGTGAGGTCAGGACCAAATCCAGACCCAAATCCATACCCAGAGCACATCTTTGGGCTTGCCCAGTTATTTGGTTGACTACCTGAGCAGTCCATTTGCTGCTCTCAGCTGACTTCAGCATCCTCTGTAAGAGCTATTCTGCATTCCCCAAATAACTATTGGTGTAGGAGTATGAACCCTAGTCCAAACAAGGCTTGAGACTCAGCCAAGCTCCTTCTCCTTTCCTGGCCAAATATTATTTATTCATTAGGAATGTAGGCATTGGAAGGAGTAGCTATTCCTCGCTTAGCTTTAGTGTGTGCACCCAAGCCTCAATAGCCGTGGCTATGCAACACCAAAACTTGTGCATGTGTCCATGTTTACAGCCATGTCTGGCTTGCCTTCCCCCACACAGCAGCCTGCTGCATACCCTGCAGCTTGCATGAGCAGCACATGGGAGCCAAAAAGTTTCCACATGTTCTGGAGGGCACACCCCAGCTCCACTTAAATCCAGCAGAGGACCCTGGTGAAGGTGCAGTGGTGGGTCTGGTCTGAGATGCAGGCTAAGGGCCACCTCAGCAAAGACAGCAAATGCAGACACTGACCTCAACTGGAGTTAAAGACATTGATCACAGTGGATGACAGCTGCTAGGGTTGTGTGGATCCACTTACTTTAATGAGTTAGTAGAAATTAGGAATATTCTTATTTCTTTAAATTCAGTGAGGGGTGCTAGATATCAGCTTTTGAGTTTGCCATGTCTCTGATATCTCCAGCTTAGTGAATTTCTGACTTTTTTGCTGATAAATTTCCACAGTTTTACATTTTTAATGTCATCTGAGCAGACAAAGACCACAGATCCTTTTTTTTTTTTTTAACCAAGAACCATTTCATTATACCCAGAGCTCCTGAAAGAACTACATTGTGGGCAATAATCTGTGAGAATTTTTTGAAGTTTTCTCCATGGAGTAAACATTATTTGCAAGTACATCATCCATCAGGGTTCTCTGAGGTATTGTAGTGATCAGCAGCATAAACAGAATGTTTTTTATCATGATCCCAGCAGGCTTTTTTCTTATCTACAGACTCAGTACTTTGGATTATGTAGGAAAGGGTACATAGGAAGCTTACAGCATCTGAAACTTTTTAATTTTATTTCTCACTGCCTTATGTGTTGAACCGAGGCAGGAAAAGTGTATTTATATACACAGTTATGAGCACGGTTCTGACTGTTGCTGAGTCAGAAAGAGCAGGTTTAGCAGGCCAGGAAGGGAAGTGAAAGACTGGAATGGTTGTTTTGCCAGTCTGATTTCCAGTTACAGCACTTGGCATGTCCCAGTCACGAAGTGACAGAGCTGAGCAGTGCCTGCCTCTGCCCCACCGCAGCCTTGGGGATTGCTTGGACAGAGCAGATGTTGTGGGAGCAAAGGGTGCTGGTAAAAGTGGAGTAAGGGATAGAAAACAACCAAAGGGAAAGTTTTTTCCTGCCAGAGACTCCCACCATGGCCCTGCAGGTAAAGACAAACCAAGTGGTTATTGCCACTGTCATCTCTCTTTCACAGTGCCACTGGGATTTTGATCTTTCCCTAAAGGGTGAATTCCAGGTTCCACACATGGCACAAGCTGCAGTAGGCTGGCACTTGGCAGTTTTGGAATCTCAAATTCACACCTCCCTCACCCCTTACACACCCAGGCAAATATGCCTTTCCTTCTAATGCAACAACAGGGTCTTCAGGAGAGTAATGGTTTATTGATTTTTTTCCCATTGGTAAATGTAATAGAGGACAGACAGATGGAGCGTTGAAGTAATATTGTCAAAACAAACAGATGATAAAGAAGATTTATCTAGCCAACAGCTCACTTTAAGGCATTAGCTCGGGGCAATCTGTGGAGTGTGAGGTGAACATCTATCCTCAATTTGCCATCAGTTTCTAGTCAGCCTGTACTGAAATAAAATTTGACTGCAATTCCATCACCATGAAGATTGTCATCTACAGCATGAGCATCCTAAATATTTATATTTGATCGTTATTTTACAGTCCCATGCTTTAATGCATCTACATACACTTGCAAATATTTAATAAAACACCATGCATAAAGTTTAAAAGAATGATTTTTAAAATCCCATTTCTAAAGAAGCCATTTATTGCTTCCTTTAGTCATTTTGAAGGAAATATGACAAGAGTTTCAAAGGACCAGATCTCTATTGCATAGCTTACAGACAATGTCATAACAACAATCAAAAGTTCTAAGACAATAGCTTAACAAAACATGTGATGAAATCCTATCCTGATTAATGGAACACCTAAGGACAAGCCTAAGTTTCATTTTTAACAGCAAAAAGTGATGTCCTGGAGCCCCTCACTGCCCCAGCAGCTGAGCCAGGTTTAGGGGCTGCAAGGCTCCATTACCTGCCACATGACCCACATGTCCCTCTGCCATCTGGCTTGCTCTCAAAATGCAATCAAAAGCATTTTCATCTCTCCCCAGCAGGCTGCAGCCACACCTGGAGTCCCAGGATCCCACCTGGGAATGACAGCTCAGGGGAAGCACAGCAGACCAGACTGCTCTCACGAGGAGGTACCAAACATCCACACACTGCTTTTCTTCAGAAAACTGAGTCTTTCTCCTTCTCCTTCTCTGAGAAGCCATAACAAAAAGGAAAAAGGGTTTAGATGAGTTTTTTGACATGTAGCTAGGTGTTTGGAATTAAGGCAATACAGAATTTAAATTGTGGTTATTCACTTTGCACATTGCAGTAGAAGTCAAGGTTGATTGCAGATATTTCAGATATGGTCAAAACATAGATTCTAGCCTAGGTCTAAATCAACTGCTTCAAATCATAAAAGGGTCTAAAATATATATATATATATATATATATAGGTCAGCAGTAAATTTTTATTTATTCACGAGCCTCTGTCTCTACTAATGGCTGAGTTTGCAAGTATAAGAGAAATGAAACATGGTCCTTTTTTTTTCTCTGACTTCCTACTTGATTATAGCAAGATCTGATGAAATAATTAATTGTTGCAAAGACTGTACAACTAAATGCCTGGATATTATTTCACAGGTATGAAAATAAATCAGGATTAATCCCATTGGTTTAAAACATGGCTATAAAATTTACAAGGGTGGCTTTAGCACTAGACTTTATATACAGTACATTCAATTTCTATGTAAGTTTAAGCTTTGAGGAACGTCAATCTTCAGAGCAGCTTATCTCCCTAAATGTAAAAATTCCTCCAGAGATCCCAGCAGCAATTGCAAACCCCAAAAGAACTGAGCTATGAAAAATTTGGAAATACCACTAAGTTTTTAAGAAGTTCTCAGAGGTTCAAGTATTTGGTGCAGATTGCATCAAAATGAATCAATCAGCCTTTTGGTTAAATAGGCAAAGTTTTTAGGCAGGAACAAATTAATATTATATATATACCTATATATGTGTGTGTGTGTATATGCATGCATATGTGTGTATATAAATATATATATATATATATATATATATAATATTTTTTGCTAGTTTGTGCTAGTCCTGAGGCCCAGATATTTTTTTTTTATTTTTCTCTCCTGCCACCAAAATCAAAAAGACAATTAAACCATCTAATTTTCCAGTCCTGCCTCAAAAAGGCTTACTCTGATTTAGCTAAAACTTCTTAAAATTTTAGAGAGAGCAAGCATGCTTTTTCCAGGAGTCCATGCACCAGAGAGCAGAGCAGGAATGGAGGAGTTAAAGGAAACATTTCTAAGTCAAGCTTGCAATGCAGAGTCAACTTTAGCCAGATGTGCTGAGGAGTTCTGCTGCTTTTTAGTTTTTTTCATTTTTGAAAAAAATTGTCATTTTATCAAAATATAAACTTAGCAAGGAAGTCTGCTGATTTTTTTTCTGGACAGACTTTGGAACATTTCTGTGGGCAAAAGTGGAACAAAAGCAGTTACTTTCTTTCTCTGAAGCCTCATATCTGGGGTAATGGTTTGGAATAAATGTGGTAACCAGTAGGTTCTGTCCTTCTTAACTTATGGGATAAAAACCAAACCTTTCCCAGGGAAACCTGTTTCCCCAGCATTTGCCTGCCTTATTTTTTTCATTATTGAACTTTATAAAATAAAAATCTTGTCTATCTTTGCATATGGGGCAAAATAGGAGCCATGTTTGAATGGGGGCTTCTGACCTGTGTTATTTTATAAAGAATCACCTCTTTGTTTATTTCTGGCTGCTGCCAGCCATCTGTCTGGGCACTTTGTGCATGATGAGCTCAATGCAGAGAGACTCTGTTGCTGTGGGAGTCACTCTGACAGCTCATGGAGCAGACACTGGGAACATCCCCCAGCCAAGAAAGCTGCAGGTGCCATTTCACCACAAGGACTCCCTGCAAGGAAAGACTAAGGATGTGACTTCTCTCTTTCCAGGATAGAGAGATGAAGAGGGGAGTTGACCCTAAGGCATTTGCTCTTCTTAATACACTCTGAGCCTATAATATTAAGGTGGGTGTTGGCTCTGCTAGAATTACCGTGGTAGTCTCTAGGTATTTAAAGCCTAAGCCCCAGCCTGTTCGTGATTTTCTCTGTCTAGACATGGACTCTAGGATCTTTTATTGCAGAAAAATCTCATGCAGCAGTCCATGCCAGGCTGAAAATCTTTCACTGAGAAAACTTTGGCAGATAACTGACTGTGGCCTTGCATGCAGCAGGGCAAACATTGGAGGACGGGATCTGGGGACAGGTGCTGTTATCCTTGGAGTCACAGCTCACGTCTGCTGCAGCTTTTAAATCTTGCCTTGCTTCTACTCCCCAGCCTTCAGCTACTTTAGTGTCTTCAGTTCCCAGCTCCAAATTTAATGAGTTTCTATAATCTGTCTACAGCAAACCTGAGGGTTTTGACTCCACACAAACTTGCAGAATGTGACATAGACAGTTAAACCAAGCCAAGAAGGATTTGGGTTTGTTTTCTCTCCTAAAAAGAAGCTGTAATCCATTCAAAATATTCCCTAGGTATCTTGGAATCAAGCTAACTCATTTCTGAAGTTCACACTGAGGTAATGTGTTATTAACCTCAATTGTTCTGTTTTAATCTTCTCTGTCCATGGGAACAAAGTTGAGTTCTGGCTTTGGCTTAAAAAATAATCATCCACCATCCTGAAAAAGCTCAGAAATTAATGCAGCTGTGTGAAGGAGAGGACAGCAAAGGACATGGGGTGCTGTATTCTGCTAAGGCAAAGAACAGAAGGATGAGCACTATTTTCCAGACCATTTAATGCCACAGGCTCATATGTCGTAGGTTTACTCGAGTAAGTGGAGGTTGCACCTCTTACCAAGAGTGTCTGATCACTCCTACCCTTGGTGCTGAGTGGTCAACCTGCCCTGGGATGCTTCCAGTTTGGAAAGCAGAGGCAGCCCAGAGGGAGAGGAGGCTGCTCAGCTCCACACTCATTCAGGGAGTAACATAACTGGGTGCCTCCAGCTCTTCACAGATGCCATCCTCTAATCCTCTGCTTTATTCAAAGGACCAGGGACCATGACAAACTGATAGTGACTCTGGCTAAAGAAGTTCTCCAGAAGCCACCAGCTGGCACTTTTCAGCAGTAGCTATAATCCAGGTTTACTGGCCAATTCCTTCTGAGCTGATTTTTCATCATGTAAAATGATTCTGCCTGCTCTGCTGCACTGATAGGGAGAAGCAAACAGGAGACAGAAAACAAATGGGAAATGCCAGTTGGCACTGAGAGAAGCAATGTGCTTAGTGTGGAAATTCTGGTGTTTCATGGTATTTAGCAGGCCCCAGGTCAGGCTAGAGGATCTTAGAGACCTTCCCATCTAGGAAATATGGATTACTATTTTGCAATTTCCTAACAAACAAACAACAACCAAAAATTGTTTACTTGTGCAAAATATATCAGAGCAAGTGTCACAATCTGAAAATACTTTCACCAGTTCACCATCCCTCCCTGCAGCAGGAAGGAAAGGGTGGGCAGGGCAGATGTCAACAGGAAAACATCTGTTCCAGCACCTGACAGAGCTACAAGGTAAGGATGTGGGTGGCAGCATCTTCCTGAAGGGAGCCTCAGGTCTCAAAAGCCTGGAAAACAATTCTTACAACTGTGCAATAATTTGGAAATAACAGTGCAATATATTCTTTGTAGAGTTTCCATATAATTGCTTGTATCTCTTCTCTTTGTCCTCTTGGCAAGGAGACCCAGATGCTGATTTTGCTGAAGTCTGCAGATTTCACAGTCATTTTTCTGTTTCCTGTGAAGTGGTTTCTGCCTTTGTCTTTCTCTCTCCCTAATTAATTCTGCATCATCCAACTGCCCCTTTTGGCATTCCTGATTTTTAATGTTCTTAGATTTATATGGTTTTCAATGATAATCCTTAGAACTAAAGTGTATAGCTATCTTATAGCTATCTATTTAATCCAGTTTTCTGCCCTCTTTCCTTTTCATCTGTGCAATATGATTCTCTCCCATCCTTTTTTCCTGCAGGCTGCCAATGCCAAAACAAAGCTAGTCCTATTACTCCGGTCATACATTTTTAATGAATTTTTGTTTCATGCTCACTATTCCATTCTTTTTAATAGATTTCTATCTTTCTTTCATGTATCATTTTTTTATAGAGCTTTCTCACAGGTCTCCCTGCTGAGACTCTTTAACAGGAAGTCTCAGAGAAACGGAAAGGCTCCCATCAGCCAGCCAGGACAAGCTGGATGCAGTGCACAAGTGAGTTGGTCCCACTGGGCTTGTTGGGAGCCCAAGTGCCCAGTGCTGTATCTTCACCCAGGTCCAGCACAGCATGGAACAGAGCTCCACAGCTTCCTGCTGCAGGCAGCTCAGGTGCAGCTGGCTCAGAAGAGTCAAAATGAGCTTTTCTGTGCCATCATACACTACACCCCATGGCATTCCTCCCCAAGACAGCTGCCTGTAGGGAATGGCTGCCCAGCCACCTCCTGCAGGATTTTTCCAAGCAGCATTGCACAGGCTGTAATCTCATCTGCTGTTCTGCCTCTGTCAGGGGTGGTTAGAAGAACATGCTGTGCATGCTGACCTTACACCTTCCATTCAGGCCTCGTTTATGTTCATTTAGTATTTTGTATTTGAACCTCTGTCTCCTTGGTTTATCCTCTCCCAAGAAGCCTGCAAGTGCATTTGTTTCCAAAGTCCTTGGGAAGAGTTGTTTCTCCACTAAAATTCTGTAACATTTTAATTCCCTACCTGACTGCAATCAAGAAGGTGCAAAGTTTTGGGATTCTGGATATTTCAGAATTTCTGACAAAATAAGTATCAGACTTTTTGGATGAAAGGAAGACTTCACTTTTCTCTGCCAGAGAAGAACCTCATAAAAAAGCCTTTTCTTTTTCTTCTTGCCTTGCCACTTTTGAACTGAAATATTCTGTTGCACAGAGTTGAAATAAATTAGTCAGAAAACTTGAAATGTATCACTGTCATCAGGACCCTTCCTTAGCAGCTAAGCCCAAAACCACTGGTATGTCACTCCATTTCATTACTTTAGCACAGTACTATCCAATCTAATTTTGGGGGCCCTCCATTGACCATGGTTTGCTTATATCACATATCACATCCCTGTCTCCAAAGCCATTCTGTCTTTAGAGCCTATTCAGATAGAAGGACTTATCCAAGAATCCATATTGAGTGGGCTGGGATACCAATCCATGGCTTCATGTTTCATTTCTACAGGATATGACATTCAAAATATTATCATAGTGAGTAACTGCTCTGTCTGTGAAGACATTTGAAATTACTGGATGCTATCTAACAAGAAAACAGCAAATAAAAGAGAAAAGGTCTAGGGATGTTCTGCAATGTTATGCAAGAAAAGCAAGACTCTTCAAATATACAAATATGGATTTTTCTATGTACGTTATTTTACACAAGTATTTACTTTACAATTTCTTAACTTCAAGTTTAAGCTACCAAGTGTGTCTTCTTGAAGTACAACTATAAAAATCAAATGTCAGTAAATACATTAAATGTGCACAACCTGTTTCCTGTAATTCAGGCAAAAATATTAGAAGAAAAGAACATCCTCACAGTGGTTTTCATTTTTTTCTATAAAGAAAACTAAACCTTATGGAAAATTCTGCAAGTATATTGTAAATCTGGCTGTTCTGTTGGCTTCCTCTTGCAAATTCCACAGTGATAGGGAGGACTTTGTACACAATAGCAGCTGAAATTTGAATAGCTTTCAAGAGGTTTTGCTGAGAGCATCTCAGCCTCAAACACCCAGCAGTATTTCCATTTTCCCAAAAAAATGTTAAGAAGGAAAATAATTCAAAATTGAGTTGTCTGGAATTATTTTTGGCCTGAACTTGAATCACCTTTGGCATTAAACATGCCTTTCATTTTGGCACTTGAACTTTGCTTAAGGAGATGGGGAAGAGCACAGGCACAGTGCCATGTTTCAGAACAAAATACCCATTTTACATTACATTCCCACTGCCTGTATCTAATTGCATGTGAATATCTGACAGGAAATGGAACAGGATACTCAGCATTCAATGCTTTTAGGAAACAGATAATCGGTAAATTGGTCTTTGTTATAGTTAAAGGAACAATTGTTTTACTGGACTGACCAAAACCAAATTACACCAGGGATGCCAAAGAATACTGACAATCTGTACTCTACTGGGCAAAAATGGGATGATTCCTTTTCTCTTTTTTTCCCTTTTCAGTTTTTGGTCCATTTCTTTCCCTACTCTGATGCTCTCTCCTTGTAGGTGTGTGACTGGTAAGAAAAAAGTATTTAACTTCACATGCTGTTAAGATAATTAGCTGTCACATACAGGTTTTACTTATTCCCCAGCCAGGATAATGTCATTTTTAGCAAATTTTCATGGCTGGCCTTACATCACAGAAATGAGCTGTGCTCCTAATGATCATTCTTTGGCCTTTGAGATAGAAAATGGTTTTGCACTGTTTGAGCATTTTGAGACAGTTATTTATTATTTGTTTATTTATATACTGATTATTTATTTATATACTGGTAATCAAGTGGTTCAAAGACGTGGGAAACCTTTTTCTTATTTTTTTTTCCCCATACTTCCCTGATAAAGATATAAGGGGAAAGAATGCTTTTCAAAAAGAGGATTTCCAAGCAGACACTCATAGCCTCCACTTAATGATAACAGTAATTGATTTTCCAATGAAATTCTCCCTTAAGCAACTTTCTTCTAGACCATTTCAGGGTGGTTGGTGACCCCACATTTGAGGAAAAGGGTCCTTTTCATGTGGGCACTCCAATCATTGCTCAGCTCAGCTTGATGGAACCTAAAAGGTTGTGGTTTGTGGTTGGGTCCTCTTAGGTGCACGACTGACCTCCTTGATCTTTCCTTTCTCCTTTTTCCTAGAAATCATATCCCCACCTGGTTCAATTAATTGCATACATTACTGAAGCTTTTATTTTTTTTCTTTTTCCTTGTCTTTGCAGGGGGATCAGGAAAAAGAAGTACATCAGCTGGGTGGTATCTGTCCTTGTCTTTATTATACAACATAGTCTGCAAGTGGTGCAGATACCATTGGGGTGGATATGGTTTATGTACTCACCAAGGACCCAGCCTAGGAAATGTAGTGCTGTTTTCTCAGAGAGCCGTCATAAATTGTCACCTTGCCCAGTGTGGTTTTGTAAGTGTTCATGGCATTAAAATATAAAACATCTTAAAGAGCAAAACTGTAACTTGGTAGGTAAAATCAGATGAGCCCAGGGGACAATTTGAGTAGCTTCTTCAGTTCTAAACCATTTCCCTTAAAATAAGAAAAGGAAACAGTGAGGAAAAGAGTACAAACATCTAACAAATATATATGACTTTAAGTAAGGCTTGTGGGCAAAAAGATTATATTTTAATTTGTACATTCCTGCATGAGAGAAATAAAATATTTATATTAGAAAGTAGAGGTAATTTAGATTAAACCATTTGAAGACTGATATGCCAGATGACAATGAATTTAATAACACTTTATAGTTTTCAGCATCTGTAACAGTAGGGTAGTGAAGGACTTCATTAAAATTTACAACACCCCTGCCAGAAATTGCTATTAGACACCACTAAAAGGAAGGTGACTTGCTCAAGGTAGTACTACATTGAATTCATAACTCATAAAGCTCAGAATTCTGAGTTTTATTGCCTGGTCTAACTATAAAGCCCAAAATATGTCAGCCTGGTCCCTCACCCAGGGGTCTGCCAGTGCTGGCAGGGTCGCACATCCTGGTGTCTGTGGGGGCAATCACATCTTTTTGCTGTTTCTGTCTTCAGACAATTTGGTGTGTCTCTTTGATTCTTAAACACCATCTCAGCTGGAGATGAGCTAATTTTTGTGGATTTTGCATGGACAAGTTCAACAGTCCCTGTCTGACAGATGACTCTGTGGCAGCTAAGAGACAGTGCTGCTGCACAGTGAGAACATTGGCCTTTTCTAGTTGGAGCAGCAACCAAGAGCAGCTCTGAAAAATGACACAGATGTCCATTTGTTTTTTAAAGATACATTAATCTTTCAGCAAAGTGTTTCTGAACTTGTATTTGGACTTGGCTTTCGTTACTGTCCCACATTGCTAATTGATTTTTCTGACCTTCCCAGCCCATGTGAAAGCAGGGGCTGCTGAGGGAAAGCTCTGTTTGCTACCCAAAGAGCCACATGGCTGGCAGCCAGCAGCACAATCACACCACGTGCCTGGAATGATAATTGAGCTATTGCTCCCCTCTTTCCTTTTGCCCTTGTTATGACAATTGATGCAGCCTCGGCGTGCCAGACTGACAGGCAAGAGAGGCCACCAAGACTTATTATGATGACACTACATAGAAGGTCCTCTGAAGGCACCACAGTGAGAGCTCACTTGGGTGCACCCAAGGAGGAAATAAGACAAATAATTCTTATTAATAATTATTGTTGTTCCTACTGCTGCTGTTTCTGCAGCCACTGCTGTTACTGTCATTACTTGCTGCATTCAAGAAGGATCTGGGAGGTGCTGGAGATGATAGTTTCTCCTAAGCAGAGAGCAGGATGGACAAGAACATCAAGTCCCAGGAGGAAGTTCTACCATTTTTCATTCCTTCCATGCCCTTTGTACAGCTTCTACAGCCTCTTTCATGGCTCTGTTCCAGTTTTTTCCCTTCTCTCAACCCTGTTTTTCTTTAGCTTGACCTCTACGCGTCATCACAGGGGCTTGCAAAACTCCTGGGAAGCCTGAGGACAGTTTCAGAAGTTGGATGTGGAACAAGGAATGAAGTTCTAAGCTGAAAAAATTTAATCAAAAGTGGGCCACCAGTAAAGAATTTGGCAGGAACTTTCCCTCAGAATTAGACCCTTTGGAGATCTATGGTGTTCAAATCTGTATAGCACATAATGAGAGACAGCCCCTTTCCTCAAAAAAAAATTTACAGACAAAGTTTCAGAGAGGACATCCAAAGAATGGGAGGTACATGCTGGGAAATAATAAAGAAAGACACAAAATGAGTTTCTTTAACGCAGAGAAAACTTTGCTTTAAGACCAGAAATGAGGCAGAGAGATTAAACAGTGGTAAGAGAGCGCAGCATTTAGTATAGATGTAGATTGATTTGTGGCTTCACATGTAAGTATTCCTAATTTTTAGAGCACATTTTTTCTTGAGGTTTTTTGGGTTTACTTTTGTTTGTTGCTTTGTTTTTGGGGAGTTTTGGGGGAGGGTTTTTTTTGTTGGAGCGGGGCTTTTTTTATTTTGTGTATGTATTCTTTGGGGTTTGGGTTTGTTCTCTTTTTTGTATAGAAGCTGGAGATCTCTTCCTTTTAAATTTTACTTCTCTTTAGGCAGGATATTTTGCCTTTTAGGTAATGAGATTTTTTTTCCAGTAAATTCCCAAGATTTTCCCTATCTCTAGGCTTAACAGGTGTAAAAACTACTTCTACATTACTTTAACATTTCTACTCTCATTCATGGATCCTTTTATCAATATTTTTCATGTTTTACACATCTCATGGGTACCAGGATGGTAACTTTTAGGCCCAAATTTAACATAAGAATTCAGTCAAAATTTAATAGTAAAATAACTTAATAACAATATACACAGCACCAGCTGAAAACAAAACCTCTGAGGCAATATGAGTCATAACAATATAACAATCCATTACTTGCTGTCTTCTGCTTTTTCTCTCTTCTGCCTTCCTCAATTAAATACTAATGATCATGAAGAGATTCTCTTGGGCTTTTTCACAATGTAATTTTTGTCAAAAGCATCTACAGTTGCTCGTGCACTATTGCTCAAAACATACAAATGAGCTGCACCATCAAACGTTTCAAAAGTAGAATTTTGCTGCCAGTTGGAGCACGTTTAAAGTGCTCTTTACCAATTACAGCTTGAGAGAAGCCAGGGAAGAGATGTTTATAGATATGCTCTGCACTGTAG
The DNA here is from genome assembly GCA_013396995.1 of Dicaeum eximium. Classification (NCBI taxonomy): domain Eukaryota; kingdom Metazoa; phylum Chordata; class Aves; order Passeriformes; family Dicaeidae; genus Dicaeum; species Dicaeum eximium. The sequence goes on along the minus strand of VWZP01004506.1, from coordinate 3,630,730 downwards.
GGGTGGACTCAGACACAAACTTCATGGGGGCTGTGCAGCATCACTGCCTCTCCTGCCTGACTGAGCACTGCTCTTATCACTGCTGATGTAAAGATTAAATCTCATTAAACTGCCACATTTTCTTCTTATTATTCCCCCTTCACCAGGGATTTTTCCAGCAGCAGGCTTGGACCAAAACATGACACATGGTTCACATGTGGGGCAGTTCTGGTTTTGTTCTGAGACTCAGAGCAGCTCTCACAAGGGCATGATCTCCCAGGGACATCCTGACTCCTTCTCTCTTTCTCTCAGCTCTGCTCAGCTTCAGAAGCTGTACATTTCCACCCACAAGTGAGACAGGGGCTGAGTAAGGGTACCTGATTTGGGCACTCCTATTGGAAAAAAGAAAGAGGAAAACAATATTGAAACCACATACAATAAATAAAATGCCAGTGCCAATTAATAAGGGAAAATGAATAGTTTTCAGTTGTTCACATAGGGCAGCACTGGTTTGGTGACAATTTTTTCTTCTTTAAATAATCCAAATTACTATTTATATTTCTGGATTGGATGTGAAGGAAAATTCATGGGTTTAAATTCAGAGAAAAAGAGGAAATTCAACATTCTTATCGACCCAGTCTGGCATAACACACATAGTATAAGCACAAGGGTTCAAGTTCAGACCAACATTCTGTGCTTTGCTCATCATTGCTGCTCTCTCAGAGCCACAGCCTGACATCTCTCCTCTGCCAACCTCAATGTTTTATTGCATCTCACATTATTGCATTTTTTTCTTAAAGACCATGCTCCTGAAAACATGCATTACACAAGAATGTCAGCTTTCTCTTGAAGAAAATGAAGTTTCCAGACCACACTGCTGCAGGACAAGGCTTGGAAAACATGAGTCTAAAGTCAAACATAAAAACCTCAGAAACCAGATGGAAACTCAGAAGCATACAACCATCTCTCTGTCTATTTTTTTCTTTTTTTTTTTAACACCCCCTTGCTTTTAAAGCTGTCATACAATTTTTCTGATACCTGACTCATGATTTCTGAGTGCCCAAGGTTGGCAGTCCAGCTTCCCAAGATAGGAGGGTTTGCCAGGGAGAAGCCCAACAGCTCTGAGTGAGAGGCAAAATGAACAAAGCCTCACCCCTGAGCTGTGCAGAACATCAGCCCACAGAGAGGACTCCCTCCAGGCTTTGGAACCAATTGTCAGGCTGTGTCTGCTCACGGCTCCAGGCTGCCTTCCCCCTAATTGTCCCATTGCACCAGCTGAGCAGGAAGACTGTAAATATTTAACAAATGTGGAGCTAAGTCAGGAGCTGAAGATGTACAATCATTAAAGTCAAGGCAGAGATCTCTTCAGGATGTAAATCCAAGGACTGTCTGGAGATATTTCCATTGTCTGCAGAGGAAACCTTCTGATGACCATGGCCCTAATCTAGGCACACTAATTAATACCTAAACTCAAGTTGGTTGAAACCAGGCTGAATTGTCTTGTCTTCAACAGCTTCCTCTTCCAAAAGAGATTTTTACTGCAATCATGAAGTGATTCTGCAACTAAGGAAAAGCTCTAAATGGCCACCTGAGCCAACTCACAGAAGAGTGTAGATAATCCACTACCAATCATACATATCTCATTTTTCAAAGTATGTCATATGGATTAAAATTCATGCCGTGCATCTGTAGGACATTTTGGTGCTATGCAAAAAAAAAAGTCAATAGATTTCTCCATGTGTGCATTAACAAATGCACAGGGAAATTTATATACAGGGGTTACAGAAGTGTCTTTAAAAACCAGTCCTTTTATTTGGGTATTTCAAACCACAGGCTATGGTGGTGGTTTGATGGGTATGAAGCACCCCTCACAGTGAGAAGCAGGGTCTTTGACCCAGGGTGCACTAAGATAGCAGGAATATATTTTCTGCTGCTCTTGAAAATCTCTAAGATATCTCCTGTTGTACACTCTCCTCTCAGAGCTGCTGAGCCAGCTGGGTTTAGCAGTGGGTCCTTCCACAAAGACCAAGCCCTAAGCAGAAGATGCAGGGGTTGACCAAACCATAATCTCCAGTTTCACCCCAGATATTTATAGTTCCAAAGACTGGAAACAAGAACCACACATCTCTCCATGCCCAAGTGTCAGGGAGGAGAAGCTGTGGGAGTGGAGAGGAAAAGAGGTTTCAGAAGCCATGGGGATAATTAGGAAGAGGAGGGTGGTGTGATCACAGGCAGAGGGAAATACATAGATGTAAACAAACACAACCCAAGATGCTGAACAGAAGCAAAAGGCTTCCCAGAGCCTGAAGTTTGGAAATACCAGAACTAAAGTTGCTAGGGCAACCATAATTGGCTCCACTGTGTATAAGCTTTAATTAGATAACCACAAACCATTTTTTCCACAGGAGCTAAAGATCATTTTCAGTGCTGGGACTGGGTGTGGTGCTGGGCACAAAGGCTGATGCCCCAGCCACAGGCAGGGGGCAGCTGCAGGGACAACAAAACTGAGCTGGGCAAGCAGCAGCAAAGATGCTTTCACAGTAGTAGATGGCACAACCCCAGATCCAGCAAAGCAGGGCTTGTCCCTTGCTGTCTGATATCGTGTAGGAAATCACTGATTCCTGTGTTTTCACATTAGCTGGGTCATTAGCTGGGGATTTCTTTGGATAATGAAATTGTTCAAGGCCAGGTTGGTTGGAGCCCTGGGCAGCCTGATCTACTGGGTGGCATCCCTGCCCATGGCAGGAGGGTTTGAAGGATGATCTTTAAGGTTTCTTCCAACCCAAACCATTCTGTGATCCCATGAATAATGCTCTCAGGTCTAGAGGGGACCACTCGCACTTGAAGCCAGAAGTTGCTCCACCATGGAGCAGCCTGACACACGAGGCTGATCCTCCTCAGGCAGCCTTCTCTGTGTCATTGCAGGCTTTGGACAGGTATGTCCTTCTGGTAAACCCTCACAGAAGTACCAGAGGAAAGCAGCATCTTGAAGTGACACGAAAGCTGGACTTGCATGTTCAGTACTGAGGTCACAAACTGCTCAGAGCAGACATAAAGGCTGCTGGGGCTCAGCACAGAGTCAGTACACAGAGGTGTAAGAGGCTGCACTTCTGCCTTCAACATCAACACCTCCTTTCCTTGTGTGAGCACCCCAGCCATGGCCACATTCCTGTAATGCTGCAGTCATGAATATTACATTAGCACCAATACATGCCAGGCTAATTGCACTGCTCCCCATGCTGCTGCTGCACCTAAAGAGCCAAGAGCCACTGGGTGACCTTACAGGGGTCATTATCCTGAGCCCCTGCACCTTCTCTCCTCATATTTTGTCTCTCTTTTTTTTACACTGGTGGCTTTTAATTCAGAACTTATCCTCGCTGCCCTTTCACACAAAGAAACATGGTTTTAGTCTGGCTTTTCAACCACTTTTCATTTCACTCTCATAATCTAAAGAAAGCTATCTAAAGTACTGCTGGGTCTTTACTGTGTCACTGCTTTTACAACAGTATCAGTATTATCATTTCAATATTTCTGCTCAGCTCCAGCAGTAAAGGAGAATTTTGGATGCACACACAAATATTTGTGAAGCTGGTTTTTGCTGACCCAGAGAGGAGCGTGTTATTTTGAACCTCCCTTTTGAACATTAACACAAACTAAAATGAAGGAGAACCAGAAAGGAAGTGGCTCACACAGTAAAATTGCTTTCGAGAAGAAATGACTCAGCCATTTTCTGCTTAAATGCAAACACACACACACAAAAATATCCCTGCCACATTATGCAGAAATCACCCTTGTTTCAGCTGGAAAAATAAAGAGCCACTGAAGCATGACGAAAGCAGCCAGAGCCAGCCAGCTCCTGTGCCCAGTGCCCCACGCTGCCCTCCCCCTGCTCTGCTCCTCTGCCCCTCAAATCTGACCAAAAGAAAAGGGTCTTGAAAACCAGAAGGGGAGGGGGATCATTCCTGGCCTGAAATCTGACTTTTGCTGCCAGATTTCAGCCCAGAAGCAATTTCTTACAGCTGAGTTATAAAACTCTGGGCAGAAAAAGGCTGGGAAGCAGAAGGAAACAGAGGAAGACAGAGGGATTTTTGATGGAAAGGCAGGCATGACCTTCACTTCAGCAATGCAAGCAGGTGACGTTGGAGTCTTCCAGGGGCAGAGGTCTTGTTTTAAGACAAAAAAGATGAAACAACATCCAACAAAAATTTAAAAAAAAAAAAAAAGGAGAAATTTTCTTTCTTCTTTCCTTTCATTATTATTTATTTATTTCATTTTCAGGCCATTCTTACCCATTTATCTGAGTTGCTTTAAAGTACCTGTCAGTTGAACCACTGAGTCATATAATCAGATATTGTCATTTTAATGGTGATAATGTTTCTTGAGCTGTGTTTTTTGTGTTTTACCTTTGGCAATTATTGAAGACTCGCAGAAGTTCAACAAGCCCAAGGCCTGTAGACATCAGTTGTAGTTCCTCTGGATAAAATCTTCTTCTTAAAAATAATTTTCTGTGTTTGCAAATGTTCCCTATGAAATGCTAAAAATCTGGACCTGTCTGACTTTAGACCAGTGGGTCAAATACCAAGACTTAATAATTTCGTGACTATTTAAACATTAGACTGTACTTATAATTCATTCATTCTGATGCAAGTATATGTACAAACAGTGAAGAAAAAAATTACCATAGATACAAGGGAGTTGCAAAGTGACTTGCCAAGTATCACACATAGGATTTTGGCAAATGGAGGAGGACCTGTGTCTCATCTCAGAATACAGAGCTGTGTACTTTTTATCACTGCTCTGACCTCAGAAAAGTGTTTCCCACCCTTGTTAATTAATGGGTGTACTGTTCATTTTGAAACAAAATTAAAAACATACAAAGAAAAATATTCACAGAAAGTTTGTTGCAGTGTTGTCACAATATTTTTTTATTTCCAAAAGAATAAAAAATAGATGAAATGTTAAACATTCATTTGTTACTTTTATTTTGCTCCTGTTTTGCTTGTGTGCATTTTGAGAGTTTCTGTGTAGGAGTATTTTGGATGGGTGGGAACAGGGTTTTCAACATTTTGTGGAAACGCCTCCAGATATTCTGCACCAGTCAACCTTGTAAATGGGTTTTGCTCCAGCATAAATTGCCTCTTGGTGAGCTTGAGGTTGATCCACGGTGTCCATGTTGATATGCCCTCAATCTGACCTTCAGAAAACACCACAGTACAGGAAAATAGGAATTCTGTCTTTGGGCCATTTACATCTTTGGCCTTGTGGCTTACACCACTGAGCATAAGTGCATCTGTGGTTTAGGGAGAGATTTACCAGAGATCAGCCACCAGAAGTCACTGGGCAGTCAATGATGATATCAGCTGTGAGGCAGATGTGATTTAGTTGAGAATGGAGATTTCTAGATATGTTGATAAGTTGCACTGTGTGAGCACAGGACAGGGCCTTGCCCTTTGCATCTTACGCACAGCTGCTCTGGGGCTCGAGGCACCAGGAGCACCAAGAGTAAACATAAACAGGGTCTTGGATGGTTGAACAGGTAATTTCTCTTGTGTTTTGACAGTATGGTGAAGGGCTTTTAGTGTCCCTGGATCAGTTTGGGGAACTACTTGCAGAAGGGAACTGCTCATTCTTGGACTTTGAGGAAGCAGTGACTGCACCACAGCCTACGGAAAAATCAGTTCAGCTGATGCTTAGGAATCATCCTGCTGATCTGCTGAGAGTTGCTCATGTCCACAGTCATGTGAGAGCCACTGATGTGAGGGCCTGAGTAAGAAATGTAAAGGAAATGTTCACCTTGCAGTAACTGGGATTATAGTCATGAAAATACGGCTCCCTCATCCAAACTTGACATGTTTTTGTAAGAGACCCTTCAGTGCACTCTGCTGCACAGCAGACACTGGTGTAGTTGATTTCTTTTATACTCTCTAAAAATAGTTCACAGATTTGTATCTTCTGGTCTGTGTCAGAATTAGGAATAGGGCCAACCCATATCCAATTACCAAGTTACCACTGATGCTGGAAAATATGAAAAAAAAATCCAAGTTTATCCTTGGATTTCATTTTATTACATGGTTTTGCCAAACCACATTTGCATAGTTCACAATTTAAAGTAGAAATAGGTCTAAAAAATTTGAAGAATTTTCAGAACTGAAGTCCCATTTCTGTATACCACTTCAGCCAGATCTTCAAATGCAGGGAAGTATGCAACTCCCGCTGAAGCCATTTGAAGGCAGCTGGGTTCTGAATGTCTTAGCTATTTAAAAACTCTGAACTTCAAAGATACTGGATCTTACATCTTATGCAAAGTCAAAAATTGGGCTTGTATGGGACTTGTCCTGTCTGAAACCATTTAACTAGCATCATCCTGCTGTGAGCAAGATTGGATATTTGATATAAAATTATGTGTTTCATATTTTTTCCGTTGGAAAACTGAAAATAAAGCCCCTCTGACTGTTTTATTTATAGTGAAGATGCTTAGACCACCTTCTATGCAGTTTCATGTTCATATTACAGCTGGTGTAAGCTGGTCTCAGTCCTGGACAAAGGTTCCAGACTGGACACTCAGTGAGTTCTAGGGATTTGCATTGTCACTGCTTGCAACTCAGATTCTCCATGTTTGCTTTCTTTTTTTGAGGTTTGGTGAGGTTTGGATTTTCACATGCAAAATATCCAATCCAGGGTGCTGGTTTGCATTTGCAGCTTTGTCAGCTCTGTGGAAAGTCAGCAGTTGCATCCTAAACCAAAACCAAAATGTAGTTAAAAGTGAAATGCTGTACAGAATGCTAAAGGAAATGCTTCTGTCTGCTCCTAGATTATTCAGTCAAAAATAATTTTTAGGTTAGCTGGCCTCTTCCCAGCCTTTCCTAAATGGAAAACTCAGTCAGCCCTAACTCCACTCCTTTTAGATGTTTGTCTCCAAGCTGAAATCGACTGGAAAGATGCAGGACCAGGGACTGTCTGCCAGGAGGCAGGGTTTTTATCCCATTCCTACGCAGAAAGCCATAAATCATATTCTGCCACCAGATCATTATTTTTCTTCTGTTTCTTATAAACACAGCAGCAGCATCAAATGAAATATGAACCTTCCAAGGCTGTTGGATTTCCTTGTATGTACTGTAGAAGGCAACATTTGCAGACATATGGCATGCAGGCTACTCTTAGAGAAGCATTTTGAAAACTGAACTTGTACATTTTTGAGTCCAATAATTGTAGGTGGTCTGGGTTACTTACCCTAAATCACTGCAATGGTAACTATTCTATTTCTCCTAGTCCTACACATCAGTCTGCATGACATTATGTTTGATGGGGTTTTATTAAATAGATATCTCAAATATAGTCTCCTGAAATTAACTATCAAATTTATCTTCTGGATGCATGTCTTTTTTTTAATTAGAATTGCTTATTTGGTTACAACACCCAGCAGTATGTTGGTCAAGTCCACATCACTTGCACTGTTCTGGTGAACAGTCTGGATCTGCTCTCATTCTTTCACCAATTTGTATTTCTTCCTGATTTTTGCCTCTTCCTTTGCCACAGAAGTATTGTTAGGATAATGACAAAAAATTTCTCAGGACTTCAGTTGTTACAAGAGAGGAATACCATGGAAGTATCTCAAATATTTTGTTAGCTTTGCTCTTTTGACTTACATCTATCCCCGTATCTACAGAGAGAGAGAGAGAGATTGAGAGAGAGAGAGAGAGACAGAGAGAGAGAGAGAGAGAAAGTGGAGGTCCATACACATGTATTCATATCCATAGAGAAGTACACATACCATATATTTTATAATTAATTATTTTTATTTGACTGACTATCGAGTTACCCTCTTCTGTAGGAACTGTGCTGTATACAGAGTTTTTGGAAATTGCATATTTTAGGCATGGCCATGGAAAAGAAAATAGGAAGAACAGCTTTAGCTTTCCTTGACATAGGGATCTATATGGGTACGAGCCCAGAGACTCGAAAGGGTGATGAGGGTTGTTGTGGCAGGCAAGCAAGTGTGAAAAGCTTTGGGAAAAGACAAAGAGGCAGGATCTGGCCACGTGGGATCATGTGTGAGAGGGTGGCAACATCATCCTGGCAGCAAGCACATCCAAAAATCCTCCTATGAACTCTCAAAAGCTTTACTGCCTACATGCTCTGCTCCTGCATGCTCCATGCTCTGCTCCTGGATGCTCCAAGGCTGCTGTGAGCAATGCAAGGGCCAGACCCAAGCCCAAGAGGTCCCCACTACAGGTTTGGAGGCAGGGCACCCTAAACCAGCCCTGTAACTGCACATCACATGCACTAGGAGTAATTTCTCAGCTTTTGGAGAACAAACTGGGTCAGGGTGGCCACATCCAAATCACCTCTGAGGAAGGACCCTTTTCCCCTGCTCCTCCCCAGATCATGCCCAGGGGAAGTTTAAGAGACAGACCATTTGAGCCAAGCCATAATGGTGACAGGGTCTGGCATTTTCACAGCTCAAACGATCAGGTTCCAGTTCCCAGAAGTGTTTCCTGACACCATTTAAACTACTGGTATGAATACAGCCCTTCACCTTGCCCCAGCCACTGTGAGGCACGTGGCCAGGAGCAGCTCAGCCCAGCCAGAATCCCTCCCTGTGTTTCCCTGCCACACATATGGCAGCTGTGACTCATCCACAGGGACACTGCTCCGAGGACACCCTTTGTGCTGAGCGTGCAGCAGGTTTAATCACACTGTGCAACCTTTAACATGATTGCATTCATATTTATTGCTGCACTGACACAGACAGTTCAGCTACTCTGCTGATGGATACCCTCATACATTAGCTCAGTTAGAAACCTGATTTCCTGCCTCTAAGTGAACTGAGAGATGCTCTAGACGCTGATACAAATGTCTTATAATCCAGCTATAGCACACCATTAGGATGATTGTCTTGAGACCAGGTATTGCCAGATTGATAGTCCCTGTTCCATTTGCCAGAAGTGCAGGTGCAGATGCTATTAACAAATGCATCCATGCCTTTTTAAAACACTGCTGAGCACTTTGCTCCAAGGCTAAGCTTCTGCAAGGAGTTCCTTGAGTCAATTATTCACTGTGTCAGTACAGATAAAATGCCCAGATTAGAATTAATAAAATGCTGCAAAGTTAACCCTGAAGGGAATATCTCAGAGAAGGATGCTACACTGACAAGGAGATGGAGTAGGTGACCTAATAAGAAAAATTTAGTCCCTTTTCTAATTTCTGTTTTAAGACTTTACCAGATGTGCTCAAATCCCAAGCACATTACACACTTTGAAGTACTCATCCAGCCCTGGGTGCCTCTCAAACTAATTTTTTTCTCTGGGTATAGTGTTCCTCACTGTTGTCTCTTTGGCCTTGTTTCTGCTGATAGGTGCATTCACAGCCAATTCCACTCAATTAACACTCACTGTTTGTGCTCGTGTGTTCACAGTGAAAGAGCTTAAAGGAACACTTTGGATAAAGCACAAAATCTTATTGGTTGTTTACATGTCTTTGTTCTCAGCCCACCTCTGCTTTTAGTTGTGTCTGCAGATCTATAAGTACTTAAAACTAATGAAGTAAAGAGCATAAACAGCAGTGAATGATCGAATAGGCCTTCTTCACACTGAACTCTGAGATTTCAAGTGGTGTTTAAAATTCAGCCAAAGCTGCAACTGCATTATCTTCTGCTCACTCAATTCTTGACCGTGAATTGGAAGCATTCATTATTTATCCACATCTGTCATTCATAAACCTGTTTATTACGAAAGGGATTGGACATTTCCCCCATACAAATCCTATTATTCCATTGGATTTGTAGTCATACCATCCTTCTCCTTTGAAAATGCTGCTCTCTGCTCCTTTAGTAACATTGAGCAGTTGCTGCCCTTTAAATAGGCACAGGATAAATTCCACATTTCAATGGCCCTTCACAAAGTAGCTGCACTCAGTCACACTGTTGTCCATCTCACCATCCACTTGCACCAATAAAGCAGTGGTGACACCATACAGAGTGCAATGAAGCACCTGAGGGTCCTTCCTTCCTCCCCAGCCTGTGGTGGGGAAAATCAGACACTCAGACCAGGAGTGTGGAGTTGTCCTGGACAACATCTATACCACAGCTGGTGTCCCCTGACACACCCTGGGGCAAGACAGTGGTTCACATACTGCAGGGGAATTGAATATTGGTAGGACAGTGATGTTTGTAGCAAGAGTGAACAGAGGACAAAGAAACAGCACTGGTGATCAAAATTTCGACAATCTTGGGAGTTGTTCTTAGAAAATGAGCTAACAGACAGTTCTTTCAGGCAGAAATCAGGCCAACAAACCATGCCAGGTTTTTCATCTGGTGGGAGTTTTATGGTATGCACCTTTCCAAAGGCAGATATTTGGAAGGTAAGTATTAGAGCAAGTGTCCTTTTGAAATGCAAATTTTCTGTGTAAATGTCCCCAGAGAGAGTATAGATCTGAGATATTATTTATTATTGTTATTATTGTTGTGGATACTGATATTGTTATTGTTGTTGTCATGTTACTCCTGGACTGAATGGGATGGCAACACATTGAGTAACAGGGAAAGATCTCTTCGTAGAAGTGTAAGGAAATATGGCCATTCTGGCAACAGTCTTGTTTTCCTTTATTCCATTGCCCCAGGATACAGCAGAAAACTACTAATATATAGCCTGGGTTCAACTGCTTCTAGGCACTACTGCAGGCACTTAAAGCAGACCTGGTGATGCTACTCACTGCATTTCCAAGCACACTTTTGGCTGCAGGTCTGAGCTGGGCTCTGCTGCTCTGATCAGCCAGCTCTGTGCAGTCACCACAGCTTTCCCCAGCAAGGCAGCAGATGTCTCCTGGGACCAGAGCCATCTCTGCCATAAGTCATTTGTTTTCCCTGAGGTAGGACTGCAGCTACACTCATCCCAGGGGGCTGGACCTTGACTGCTCCTCTGCATTGCCATATGCTCCACTATAATTGTAAGCTGCAAAGTAAAAAACAAATATGCAGCTTAAACAAGCCTGCTGTATGTGGTGTTATTTCACTTAAGGATTAGGTGAATCAGCTTCACTGAAGAAGGCAATCTCTCACCATATGCCCATCCAGACCCCCAAGGGGCTGCTGCAGGGCAGGAGGGAGGTCTGTGCTGTAAGGTGTGCAACAGCCCCACGTTGTCAATGCCTGGCTATAACAAATGGTACTTAGAGAAAAATATCTATATTTAAACAGGGCCTCTTTGGGTAAATACCTGACATCCAGCAAGGACTATCCTGAACTCTCAGAGAAGGAGTCTTGAACACCTATGTCAGAATTCCCACTGTCTCCAGTGAGCCCAGAGCATCACCTTCAGACTCCTCTATTTCAATGCACAAATTCAGAGCAATGAAATCTTAAAAATCGAATTACCTCAGTTCCTGATGTTTGCATCTCTGAGGCAGCATTTATTTACCTAAAGCTCTCTTTTCAGTCAGAGGAGAAGCAATTAGCACGAGGAGAATCACCCACAGAGTCAGGCATATATATATCACTGAGCATCAAGCTGTGACAGCTGAAGTACTGGGCCACCAGAAGACAAACAGGCAAACATTGCATTTGCTTTTGAGACAGGAACATAGCAAAAAACTCCAACCAGCCTCAAACTTAAAACCTCCGAACCTTGCAATCAATAAGGAACAGCAGAAAATATAAAGAAAAAATTATCAATATGTCAGATGGTAAAACTGTAACACATCATGAGGAAGAAAAGGTTAACCTGTGTATAAAGACAAGTGATACTGAGACTTTCACAGGAACTATATTCCTATAGCAGAAACTATATTCTTTATGAAACCAAACAGAATAATGGGTGAAAAGGAGGCAGACAGGTTGATGGGCACACAGCCTCCTTCCAGTGAACTTCTGCAGTTGTTTTCATGGGCAATACAAGCATACCTTAGACTTTCTCATTTCTCATTTCTTACTAATCTCCCTTCAAGCTGACAGAGGGCATGGCCTGACTTGGAGCTGTGCAGAGCTTCAAAATATTATCTGAGATACAACTATGATTCCACCACTTTTATAGTTATACAGAGTGAAGTCTTGGTGGGAAACTAGTCAGATATTCCCTCCATGAGGCAAAAGGAAGGGCAGAATCTGGATTCTCTCTCCCTAAAGTGCTGTTCTGCACAGTTAGCAGAAACAAAACACTATTTCTGTCACTAGCAGTGGCATATTTTATTCTGAATTCTGGAAAGAAACAGACCTCTAGAGTAATGAAGGGAAAACAAAAGTAGTTTCTTTGGAGGACAGAGATGTTTCAAAATTGAAAAAAAAAAGTACTGGACATGTTGGTCTTATAGGAGCCATTTATCTTGCATCTGCACCCTTAACTTTCTCTTGAGCTCCAATTATGTATGAACACAGCTGTGTACATGAAGGGTAAATATCCACATGAGTCCAATAGTACAAGAGTCATGTTTTACTTCTCTTTAATTTCATTTGTCATCTCTTCATGCAGTTCTACTTACCTTATGGGCCCGACTTCAAAAACTCAGCAGGTGAAGGGACAGAAGGTTTTTCTGCAACTAGCACAATAATCCTTATTGTCTCAAAATATAACCCAAACATATCCAATAGCTTTCAGACATAGCAGAGTGGTCTTAGTATTAAAGGAATTTGGTTCATTACAGCTAGAAAAAAAAAAATTTTTCCATCAAATTCTGTTTAATTGGCTATAAGGCACTCATTGAATTATTTCACGTTAACAGTATCACAAAAACACAGTAGGTAGGAAAACAGTAAACAAATGGCACTGAGTTTTGTCTCACTTTAGTTTCATACCACCTTGGTTTCACTTTACTGGTTTTTTATCAAATATAAATCATGAGGTTTCTGCTGCAACCAATATGTCCAGAGTGATTTCATCAATCGAGGCTTAGCTCTATTAAGTTCAGTGAATCTACTGCTATTTGTGCCATAGTAAATAGGTAAACAATCAGGTTCCATATTTCATATTTTATTATATTTTTCCTTGCAAAAAAATATTACTAAGTATATATGAAAAATGTTTCAGAGAAGCAGGAATGGGCAAATGTGGAATGTTCAAGGATTTCTTAAGCAGGAAGATAAATATATTTTATTATGTACAATAATTAGCACTAAAAACATTCTCAGCACTTCCAGAGTACTGCTCACACAGCAGCTTGGTTATAGCTATTTTTTGTGTCTTTCTTTTTCCAATGCCCCAGACAGTTTGGGTCATATTTTGTTGCATAAAGATGAAAAAATTAATTTAGATTAAATGTGTCAACAGAGGGTAGTTCCATCAGTGAAGTGCAGTTGTCTCATCTGAGCCTCTACAAGATTTCCAGCAGAGAAATCCCCATTTGCTCGCTTCCCTACTCCACTCTATGGAGCTCTGTAGGGTAGAGATAATTTTCTCGTGCCTCGGTATTGCTTTGATTCTGAAAGGCACAGGCATGGATTAAGGAAACACCCCGGCTGAGCAGCTGTTATTTGTGAATCTATCCTCAGGCTAATCATATAGCTAAAGCTCTAATAAAGCAGTGAAACTGGAGCCTCAGTGCTGGCAGGGCATTTTTGGCATGAATTGCAACTCGTCTTAACCAGAAAGGTAAAATGGTAAAAAAATGGAGATGGTATTTATTTTAAAGTTGTAAGATATTGTTGTTAACAAAACAGATTATGAATCTCTTACTCTTACACTTTGATCAAAAAAATAAAGGGAAAACAACCACCAAGAGGCTGAAATTCCAGGTAGTTTGGTGAGCATCCAGGAGAGACATTTTTCTGTTAAGGTTTGAGGTAAATCCAGCAAGTCATTTTTGAAACAGCAGCAACAGTCTGAAAAGCATGTGTTCAGAAATAGTCCTTATTTTAAAGCTCTGCTCCCCATGTTCATGGACCAAACAACTTTCATGTGGAATTTCTGTATCTACCAGTTAAGGAGAAATAACCCAAAAAAAAACGCCCAAAGAAACAACCCCTATTGATTTGTGAAGTGACTACACTTGATCTTATATAATCAGAAGTTCAAAACTGCCAACATCACCTTTCCAAACAATGCATTTTGATCTTCACATTAAAAAGCTGAAAATTTATCTTGCCTTCCCCCAATACCTTTCTACCAATTGTAACTCAGGAGGCAGTAACAAATTTTTGAATTTGTTCAAAAAAACAAAAAACCTGACAAGCCCAATGAACTAATATGAAGCATTTACAGGTTTTCACAGTAAAAAGAAAATAACTAAGCCATTGATTTCTACTTTGGTCTCTTTCCTAGGTGAAGGGAAAAAAAAAAGGAACAAAGAAAAAAGAATGAAAAGCATCTGTTTCAGAAATGCCCTAAACAGGCACTACCACCTGTTTATTCACTGGCTGCAGAGCTCTGCCAGAGGTAGAAGGCTGGGGTTCAGTTCCCACTTCCCTCCCAGAGATCAGAAGCTAAAGGAGGTTACTCTATTGCACAGGGGAATAGTCTGCTGGGAAATACTTTGTGTCTTGCTTTTTTTTTTTCTTTTTCCTGTAGATCTTGTTCTACTCCATATAGAATATTGAAATATTCATTAGGCCAGAGAGGACAACTCGATATCATGGTGTTTAGGCCCTGCAGTGGAGAGACAGGACATCACTCTCATGAATATTTCAATATTATAAACAAAGTAGAACATATTCTGTCAGAGGGCTTGAAAAAACATTTCCTCTGTCTCCATTCTGCACAGGGGATACCAAACAGTCTGGTACTTGGGGGCTGTTCCTGGGAAATTAGGGTGGGTTCAGATCTCGTCTGGCAGATGAGGAAACTAAAGCCTTCTTTTTTGCATTTTAAATGAGCCCCTGCCAGATGAACTATTGAAAGACAGGAGACAGGTGGCTTTTTAATCAACTAATCTATCTTTATATATCTCCTTTTCTGCCTCTCACCTTCAAGAATGACAAACTCATCCTGACTTTTGGAGCAGTTCTAAGCCCACTGAAATGCCAGTTTTGGGCAAAACACTTAACAAACAAAGCTTACTCAAATGTGAGCATATTTGATGATATTTATGTTTTTCACAGCTTTAGGTTCATCTCTAGGATTATACAAACCATGTCTTGGCTTCTTTCTGTATCTCCTCATATGTGGACAATTCTGATTTGTCTCTGATTTGGTGGAAAAGTAGATGGATAGGTTGGAGGGAAGGAAAAGGGTACATAAGAATCTAAATACATCTCACTGTAATTAAAAAAAATATCTATTAGAATTGACACTTGTGAAAAATATTGATCTGATTTCTATGTTACAGATTTACAGCTGAAAATTGAAAGTTTCTAGAAGCTGTGCCTGACTGGGATTGGTCCATGATTTTTAAAGTCATAGGATAGATAGCTGAAGTTAAATTCAAGTGAAGTACATAAAAGAAAGCCCTACCCACTACTACATTTCTGTCTAAGGGAAAAAACAACAGAAACCAAAACACAGGAAAAAAATCAGCATGCTCTGTTGAGCAATTCTTCCTGATTTATGTCTGAGTCCACTCTGGAGGCACAGCATGGTATTTCTTCATGCACTATATGGAATGCAGTCCTCCTTTCCTACCTAAAAGCTGGGCTGAAGGAGAAGAATTTAGGACAACCATTTAATTTTATTGTGAATTTTGCTCTTATGACTATACATTATAATATGGGGGCATGGATAAAGCCAGGGAAGAACTGGAACAGATGAGCTTTTGGATGTTCAAAGCTTTAACTTCCCAGGCTCTGAATGATAGGCATGCTTAGATCAGAATAAAATTTCTTTTGTCATCTCTAGAGTCAAGAATATCCCTTTAGCTGGCTGAGAAAAATAATGTTTGGAAAATCTCTGTGTGATAGCATATTGCTTATATTATTTATTTTGCCTGAATTCATTCTGTAGCAAGCATTCTGGAAGTAATGCAAGTAAAATAACTCAGCAAGGAATGACATAAATGCAGTGAACTGTCATTGCATATACTTCAAGAAACACTTTCCACATACATCCACCCAGTTTTCTTCAGTGCAGTTGTCACAGGAGAATGTGCTAAGGATCCTACATGATGGAAATCTCAAACACATCTTCCTACTGCAGTTTATTCAGCAAAGAAGAATCCCCAGGCTCCTGAATACCCCAGGAATCATTGATGTTCTGGGAGGCAGGCTGTCACACAGAGGCAATGAGCTCATGTGTGTGGTTCTGCTCCCCACAGACACACACTGATCCAGGTACATCTGCATCCACCAGTGATGGGGTCCAACAGGAGCACCAGATTATCCTACTGCAAATTGCAACCATCACAAAGCCATTTGTGCTAAGGACAGCAGCAACACCACATGGCTCACAGGGTTTTACTTCAGGACAGCTTTAATCTTGTGCTCAGGACAGAATTCCTCTCAGCTGCTGGAGCACATTGGTGCTTGGCTGCCTGCAGCAACATTTGCCTGGATCTGGCTCATGCACTCAGAGACAAAGAGCAAACCAAAACTGGAGAGTGGGGACAACCAGGAGAATAAAAAGCACAAAGCTTAAAGCCAAAATCATGCCTATTCCTTACTTCAAACCCATCATTTCTACACTGTTGTCTCAGAAAACCACATGTTCTATAGAAAGCTTCAAGCCTCTTTCTCACAGCGGTGGATAAAAGCAAAGACTTTTCCAAGCCACCAAAGCCAGACCACAAAGGGCATCACAGCCTGGGTGCAGCTCCCATGGCAGCTGTGAGCCAGCCTGGATGCCTCTGGGATGGTGTGGTACAGGCTCCAAAACAGCTGCCACTCTGGAGTCACTCCATCACTTTGAAGAAGCAATTTAGATAATCTGCTAGGATTACACAGGTACATGGAGCTGGGGGCTCAACAATCCCAACTGGCCAGAGATGTCAGAATGAACCTCAAATCAAACCTATGTGTATTGAAAAAGAAGATATTAAAATTTAGGCCTATTACAATGACTTGAGAGATGTCCAATGGCAGACAGGTGTTGACAGTAGATGTAAAACTGTGATCTTTACTTATTTGGTGGTTGTGCTGAAAAACACAGTTCATACACTGGCAAATATCTCACTCCATGCAATGTCTAAACTGAGGGACATGGGACAGTCACAGGGTTAGGACAATACCCAGAAAACCTCATTTTATGTGGCTGGTAAATCCTTCAGAAAATTCAGGTGGCTTTGGTAAACCAAAACATCTCACCAGCTTCACTGGAGGTTTTAACACATCTGGTTTTATACCCATACACAAATATAAAACTCCATGATGCTCAAATTTTCCATGTCAAGACAAAAATTCATCCACTTTTCCCTCTGCAGTTGTACCTCAGCCATGGGAAATGCACTCTTCCACTACTCAGGTGTTATCAGAACCAGATCCCATAATTGTTTGATTCAACATTTAAACCCAACTTTTACTAATATGTGAAAAAAGCTACAAAGGAAGAACTTTACTTGAAACTCTCAGTTATAAAGCAAATTGTCCTAAAAATGCACCTAAGCCTTTTGGATATGGGGTCTACATCTTGGCAGGCTCCACAGGATTGCAGCACATTACAACAGTTCCTAAACATAAATAAAAATAATCTAGATTATTTTTTGGTGTCTGCACATCTCACACAGCAAGGATCAGACCAAACTGGCCTCCTGATGACAGTGTCATATAAATATTAAATATTAATAGTACTGTTACTGTTAATTTGGCAAAATGTGATACTGTGTAAAGCAAACTTTGTCTCTTTTGGCTGTGCTGCAACAAGGAAAACACATGTTCTCAACATTTCTAGCTGGACAACTTTCTTTTACAAATGTTTTCTTTTCTTAAATTAACATACATGTGTGGGTTGGGAAGGGGGTTGGGGGGAGGGGGTTGCTTTTACCTGAAGTTTTTAAACCCCCTTTTTTGTGAGTCACATTTACACCTACTGGAAATCTGGGCTTAGGTGACACTTGTCTTTAATTCAGAAACAGTCTCTTACTCGTCAGATAAAAACCAGGAAAAGCTGTCTAAAACCATTCCTGTCTGTGACTTCTGTAGGTTCTTGTGCAGCTCCTGTCATAAATGTAGGTCAGCGACTGAAGGTAGTGGCTGGAGCAATTAAGTGCTCTATTTGACACAATTGCAGATCAAATAAAATACTTGAGAGTTTAAGCATTATATACACACATTTATTCTTATGCCTTCCCTTTGCTGTAAACAGGAAATATTTACTTTCATGCAATCTGGAGACAGCATCAACAGTGAGAAATAATCCTCATGAATATGGCTATCAGGATATTTGCCAGCATCCCCTCTTCTTTAGCATTAAAAATGTTTCTACTTTACTCCTTCATCAATATACTTGAGTCCTGAAAGGTGAAGTAAAGATCTGAACAAGTCTGAAGGAAGTATCCCAAACACTCTCTAAGGATGTGGTAGGGTATTGAATTGCACTCTAAGATAGTTCTGCTACTAAGAGCTTGCAAACAGCTCTTAGTAGTAGAGCTATGGTAGCCTAAATGCTATTAGTTCAACACAGCCCAAAAAAGATGAGATTTCATTTTGAGTGGGGAGAAAATGAGAAATAAACCAGAAACTCAGGGAGAACTGAGACCTCTAGAAAGAAAATAAGACAGCATTATGAGGAAGAACAAGCATGAAGAGAGCAAAAGCTGGTAATGACTCTCTGTTCAGAGCTGGCTGTTGAGTACTGGTGGGAAGATTGTGGAAAACTGCTTCACTTTCTCACTGAGGAAAGGGGAGAAGCAACAGTGTTTGTGGAGATAGGTGGAGGATTAATCAGCTGAGATGCTCTGGCACTTTGTAAACATGATGAGACAGATGCAACTGGCCAAACTGGGTACCCCATGAGACACCCAGCAACAGCAAGTGGAGAGCAAGCAGCCATCCAAGGGCACCTCAAGTAGCCCCAGACACTTTCCTGACAGTGGGATAGCCAGTCTTGTGTGCCTGCATGTGAGGTAGATGGACAAAGAGGTGGATGGTTGTGGAGGCTGATGTGTCCAGTGTTATTTTAGGTACTGTGAAGTATCTGCCTTTTAGTACCCTAGAGGTTTTTCCAACCTAAATTGTTGTGATTTTATGACTTTCTGGTCTCTGTTTGATGCTCTCTGTGATCCTGTGATATGACAGGGTTTAGTGGGCATGGTGGCACTCAATCAAAGGTTGGACTTGGTGATCTTGGAGATCTTTTCCAGCCTTAATGATTCTACAGTTCCATACTGGCCAATCCACTGCAGATGTGCCAGTTATCATAGGGGGTCTCAAACAGCACTGAACTAATTTTAAACAGCAGTGTCCCCCTCCTTTGTCACTACAGGCGATCTGAATTGCCAAGGGAGCTTCTCAGCCATTCTGTCTCAAAGTGGGCACTGAAAGTTGGCCAGTTGAGTTCTTCTTTCAGGTCTCTGGACTGCACCTTCATTGACTGTATTGTTACCTTAGACATCTCATGCATATGTAGACTCCTCCAAGTAATGTACCTTTAAGTCTTTAACTCTGGAGATGAAGACATCCTAAGGAAACAGAAGTTTGGGGAAATTGATCTAAATCTGGGCCAGTTCTTAGAATATTTGAGTGCTGCTGATCTGCTGAAAGGAGAGGGCCAGCCAGTAGAAGTCACAACGTCAGCAATGACAGGTTTCAGATAAAGCTCTTTGAGAAGCACAGCACAGCCTGGGTCACTTGGGCTGCCTGATGCAGGCTCACGCTCCCCGGAACAGGAGGCTGCCAGCCCTGCTCCCAGCCCTCCCACCACGGGCTGCAGGATCAACAACTGATTCATTTCCCTGCAAACAGCACAGTCAGCTGCAGAGCTCATCCCAGCAACAATAGACATCAGCACAAGGCTGTGAAAATGGAACTATGTGACTTTGAGACGAAAAAGCCATGCAGCTATGCTAAAACCATCAGATGAGTACAAACCCTCAGTAAGAAACTCTTACAAAAAGCATTGCCAGGGGTTTATAGGACCCAGCATGAGGCAGGACAATGCAGACCCTGATCTGGTAAAGCAGAGACAGTGAATGTCCTCAGGGTGAGACAGCAGCCACGGCAGGTCAGCTCTCTAATGGACAGGGGCACAAGACAAGGAGCTGAGGCTATAAATAAGCTTCTCTTCAGCCAATGAGCCGTGAGAAATGCACCGTGCAGTCACTGAGGAAGGAAGTTACAAGGCTGCAAAGAAAATGGATTGTTACATCTCTGGAAACCAGCACGGACTGCCTCTAACAGCAGTGAAAGCCTGGCAGACACTTGGGTATCTGCACTGACCCAAAACCACAGAACAGAATCACAAAAAAGAAGTGTCACTGCTGATTACCAATGAGTGAAGCCAGAGCACTTGGGCTGTTTAGGGCAAAACTGTCTCCAGATGATTGCATCAAGACGAGTCTTAGGGGAAGTGCTGTGGATAATGAATTTCTCTGGGCCTGTGTTTTAGTCTCAGCGAGCCACAGGAAAAGTCTGGTGAATGTTGAATCACTAATGGAAGCCCTACCAGCAGCATTTACACATTTTTCAGAGTGCATTAAAGAGATTGCTGGATTAGAGGAAAGTCTCTGAGCACACTTTAACGTGGCTATGATCTGATGGGACAATATACACAAAGAGTTGGCATTTGGGAATTACATAGATGGCCAAATCTCAGGGACTAAATCCTCTTGAATGCCCAGCAATACATGTAAAGAGAGAAGCATGCAAAAAAAGTATCCCATCTGCCAGATTCCAGCCAGGTTCTTGGAAAAGATCAAAACAAATTTAAGAGGGGAATTGCATCATGAGAGAGAACTTTCCCAGCTTCAAGTAGGTGGATAATTTGGAAGCCATTCAGGCAAAACTCCAGTGGGGAAACAGAAAACACATTTTGCAAGATATGACATAACCAGGTCCCGCGCTCAGACAATCAAGCACATGACACAGTAGCAAAGTTTAAGTGACTCAGCACTCCAGGAGAATTTTAATACAAAACCTCTTCCCCTGGGTACACACAAAGCAATAGAAAAACCAGATCAGCACTAAATAGCCTGAGCTAAACATTCATCTGGACAAAAGAACAATCATGCAGGCAAATCTGGCAGGCTTATATGAAACAGCAACAGGCTTGGGACAGCAGATGAAATGAAACCAGTAGCAACAGAGGAGTAATGTCAGGGAGCTGGAGCCCTGGCCAAGGCCAGGAAAGCACTGCAAGCCACCCAGCAATCAGCTGAGTCAGAGGAGATGGGAGGCATGAGAGGAGAAGGCCTGAAGAAGGGATGTACTGAGCTGCCTGGTACAGCAGAGACACAAATCCTGCACTGGCAGGAGGCACATGCTGCTAGGCAGCCTTCTTCAGAGACCTGCACCTGAGAAGGGCTACAGGACTTTGCAGGTCACTGCAAATTCACCACAAAAGGAATAGCCATATATCTCAAACTTGGACTTTGATTTTCTAACTTAAAGTTAGAAAATGTTTTAAAAATTAAAGAAAAAAAATTAATAATGGAGTAGGTAGTGCAATATCTGTCATAAAGCCAAAAGGAGAAGCAGAGGTTGGAAGAGTGTGTTTTGAAAGGATCACTAGAGGAGGCAGGCTGGGTCCACATGACTGGGGAGCTGAGCCAAAGACAGGAAGACAAAACCACTTTGGGACATCTGAGAAGGTCAAACAGAAACATAAACCTGAAGCTCAGATCCCTTTTTCTTTTTTTTCCTTCCCATATTCTCTCCTAGGTCTTGCATATTGTGCTGCCCCTCTGAGTGCACCCACAAACTGTGGGCCAGGACACCAAGGAGACATCACATATTGTGCTGAGAATGCTGCAGTCTCTCTTCTGCTACTAAAAGCCTCAACAATACATTCCTTTTTGCATTTCTTCTGCTTCACACTGTGAAAGGACACATCAGCACAGTTCCTCTTAATCTCCTTTTGCCCAAACATCCCCCCTTGCTCAAGCACATTTAACTGCTTATTAGGCCACCTCTACCTTAAGGTCAATTATGATTATGTCGTTCAAAATTTCCGAGTGCTTCTTTCCTATTGACTAACCACATCATACAACAGACTAATTAACCCACCAGGTTCTCATTAAGTGGTATTCCTTTACTCTCCTCCAGGACCACCAGCTGTGCTGCAGATTTCCTCTGAGTTTTGGAAAATAACAAGATTCATTATTAGAAATGGATTTTTGTTTTCCTTCAGCGTGTCACAGGCCCACAGTCAGGTTTAAAATAGCAGCCCCCAGACTCTGGGGCTTGGGTCAGGATTTAGGTAGACTCCTGCAGGGGATGGGGTTGATATTTCAGCAATTCTCTGGAGAGTGAAGGAAGGATCCCATCAATGAGGAGACCTGGATTTCTACCCATGTGCCCACTTTGGAGAAAAAAAGCATGTTTTATTCTTTCACAGGGCATGATACATTAGATATTGCTGCTTAGGGTCACAGCAGGTCTGCAGCTGATATGCTCTCCAGCTCTTGGGCAACTCTTCTACCACTTCAGAGCTCATGTTCACCAACTCACTTGTTTTCCAGAGGAAAAACCAGAATAACAGACACCAAAACAGATAAGGATGCTGAGCCCAAAACAGCCTCAACTTACCCATCCTTTAGGTGGTTAACAGCTTCAGACACTACCCAGGATGGAGCAATTCCCACATCTGGTTTGGGCACCCATTCTCACATACCAGCTGCCTGCTGGTCCTGCCTGGTGAAGGAGAATCTCCCACCTCTGTCAGAATCCTGAATTCACACCCAAACTTCAGGCAGCACAAAACACCAGGACACCAAAGTGCTCAGTTCTGGCAGGCCAGAATGTTTCATCCTCATTCTTATGTTGGTGGTTGTGCTGGTTTGGAGACAAATTAGACACCAGTGTGTGGGCAGGTGCCACAGCTCTCAACAGGCTTTAAAAACTGGGATAAAACCAACCCAAAAATCCTTAAAAATACTTTATTCAAAGAATAATGTCCCATTTTGTTGTCTCTCAACAACTTCCAAGTCAGTGTGGACAGTGTCTCTGATATTGCTTGCAACCAGCTGAAGAGAGAAGGTTTTCTAATTTCTCCATCAATGCCTGTAATTTGAAGGAAGTTAAGGTTGTAAAGGAGTGCTTATTCATTATTTAAAATACCACTGATGTGCATGTGTAATGAAAATATATGTTGATTTGTATTAAATGTAATAAAATATCCTGTTGTAAGTAAAAGAAAGAGTTTTCTTAAGCTAAATTGGGCATGGAAATAGATATCCTATTTCATGAGACTCAGCAGCAAATTCTTATTTTGAAATGAAAGGAAAAAGCAAGACTTCAAAAATGTTCATTAAAACACAGGTAAAAAATTATTTTGTTTTGATGTGTTCTCCAATCCCAGCCACTTTGAAGTATTTATTTAAAATTTAATATTACTCAGCTGTTTATGAAAATATATTACTTTAAAAATAAGTTGTTTTGACTAAAATAATTCTCAGCATATTTTCATTCGGGCTTTATTTAGTCTGATTTTTTTTAAAATGTTACATGTGTAAATTTACTATTACCTTTTCTTGTTAGAAGAGGAGGGGGGTGTTTTTGCAGGTGGGCCATAGAAAATAAAAGCATAATGGAAGATTGCAAGGCCACTTTTATCTCAAATAAAATATTTTCCTTCCATAGCAAATTTTAATTTTAAAATTTTTTAATTTCTTAATTAAACTATGCAAAAGGGAAATACAAGGGATAAAATTTTCATAAGGAAGAAAAATCAATATATAGGTAAAAGGCTGTATATTACATGAAGTACATTAGAGTATATTGATTTTATGAAGTTGTCTTTCAACTGCTAATTACACATTCATTACAGGATTATAAATCTTAATAAAGTGATTGAGTCAATGTACTGGAAGGAAGAATCCTTTTCAAGTCCGTGATTTGCAAGACCAGACTGTGGTTTCCATCTCCATCTGGACAGGTCTGCTGTGAGAACAGGACTTGAGGCCATGGAAAATCTTTGTGTGAAGGTGGGAGCAGGCTGGTGGGGCTCCTGCTTGCCTGTCCTCATGAGGGGGATTTTCCCCTCGAGGTGCAGAGGTGGAGCTGGGGCTGTTTGGAGAAGGGCCAAGGTGCAAAGGGACACAGCTCCACAGGAACTGTGGACCTGATGTAATATGTGCAAGAGGAAGCAGCTTCCTGAACACTCAGCCTGTGACTAAAAAAGCTTTTTTAACAGACACTTCAGGTTGCTTGGGAATATTTCCTGTTGTTCCAAAATCCCTAGACAATCAGAACTCAGTTGTCTCCAAACCATATTGTGCAACGTAAACTGTCCATTTTGAGAGAGACAAAGGCACAAATCCTAAGTGTATGTCCATAATTAAATTCTGGTTTTAATATGGGCTTCCCAAAAATCACAGCATCATTCCCTACTTGGCACTGAAAGACCAAAATGACAGCATTTGATCCTGCAAAAAATACCACTGTGAGCCATGGAAATGTGGAGCACAAGGGACAAGATGGGCAGGTTCAAGAAGTTTCAGATGAGAATCTTCTTGCTCAGGTGACTCTGACCTGTGCACAGGTAACAGGATCCCTGTGCACAGGTAATGCAAGAAATTGTGGATTACATAAAAATATAGCAAAAAAAGTAAGGCCTGCTTAAGGGAAGTATGAGCTATTCTGCTTAGATGCCAGAGCAGTGGTCCAGGGAAAGCTTAAAGCAGTAGTTTTCTTATGTGTAAATTACAGTGGCTCACTTGTGCACCCTAAAAGCCACATTTAACCCAACTGGTGAACCCTGCCCAGCTCTGATTTACAGCATGTTCTGTTTTACAAAACCTACTTAGTCAACATATGGGAACAAGGATGAGGGAGGAGAAGTGAACATCTGCTTTCCTTGTCCTGGGCTTGCACTATTGCTGCGTACAGCTTTTCACTCTGGAAGACTTTCAAGCCTGAAAGAGTCACCAACCACTTGGATGCAAGAGTGTGCTCTGATGTTGCTGCTGTCTGTCTTCCTGCTGTGACTAACTCCGGATTTTTCTGGTTTTGACAGAGTGCTGACGTGCCTGGCAGCTTGCTTGCAGTCTTCTCTGGCAGGGCTGGGGTCTCCACATCCCACACCCCCCCCTCCCCAGCCACCTCGTGCTCATGGTCATTGATGCTACAGTGAAACCACTGCTTCTTATTAAAGATTTCCAATAAGGGCACTCCATAAATGACCCAGTTTGTCTCAATCTACACCACTGCTGTCACTTTCTCTGTGCATTCCGGGGATGAGAGCATTATTTTTAAGAAAGACGATCATTTCCATTTTGGAGGCGGCAGAGAGGGAGAGGAGACAGCCAGATGTGGCATTTGGCTTCGGAACGCGCCAGGGCTTGGGTCCAGCAGACAGAGCAGAGGTATGGCTCTGGTATGGTTGTGCTGTGCAGACTGGCTGGCTTCTGACAAAAATAAGATGTCTCCTCAAGAAATTGGCACAACTCTTATGAAATACAGTCCCTCAAGCCTCTACTGCCCCGGGATAAAAGGACTTGAAATGCTCTTTCTAGTCCTCGTGGTTACTTCTATGAGCTCCCATCCCCATAATTTGTTTGAAGTGTGGCAGGAACTTGACCCTTCCCTTGACAAAAATCTTGCCCCAGAACATGCAAGTGGAGAAATTTCTGCTTGTCTGAGACGCCTGGCTGCTTCTGGTCAGAATAATGTGTGATCAGCAACTGCACAGAAGCAATCCCTGTGCCTGCATTTCAGGCAGAGAGCTTTTCTCAGCCTCTCTGCACACACCACATCTCTCCCAGAAATTCTCTTGCTCCCTGCTGAACTCCCAGCAGCCTATAAAGCCTTGGAGTGGGGACTGATGGGGCTGCTCTGCTTTGCTTTATTACCACAATGATCAGCTATGAAATCAGTGTTTCCCAAGGTACAAGGGACCTGTGTAAAATCTGTGTAAAATCACCATAAAGATGGCCATGAGAGTTGGGTTTGAAGATGCCAAGAGCATGTCTGACTAGAGAGAAAGAAAATGGAGCAGGTTCTATTGTTCCCACAGGGCCAGGTCCTGCCACTCAAGCATCTGGTCCTTTGAAATCACTGCAGCATTAAAGATTCAGTGGTTGATCTGGCTGGCTGGTAGGTGGTGAAGCAAGTTGGGGGCCAGAAGTAACCTTGAGCAAGGAAGGAAATGCAGCCCAGGGCCAGAGGATCTCTTAGGACTCATTTGCAGGCTGCACAACCAGGATGCTTGAAGAGACACCCAGCAATAAGCAGCAGCCTGTGAACTGGAACAGATTAGTCAGATGCCACTTGTCCCATGCAAACAAATCCCTTTCAGTTCCATGTCCTTCAGACAGCAGATCTGCTCCCAAAGCAGTGACCTGGGCCTCTGAGCACCACGGGAAAACAGGAGAACCATGGACTGGAAAATGGGTCTGAAAGCAGCTGCATGTACCTCCCAAAGCAGCCTCTGCTCCCACTCCAGAAAGCACAGGCCTGTCTGCAGTTCAAAACTGTCAAAAGTCACCACTAATGAGTATCTTCAAATTCAGTGCTATTTTTTGTCTCCATTACGTTTCTGTCTCTCTTTATTTTCAAACTTTCTGGGTCACACAATGATAAAGGATGTCATTTTGGTTGTCATGCATGTTTTCTCTTAGTGCCATAGCTGAAAAGTTGTCCCAGACACAGCCTTGTCCACGGCTTTGTAATTTTTCTGGCAAGTTATTTCCCCCACTGTAAGGTGCATTCCTTTATTGAGCCCAAAGAGCACTTGGTCGCTACTTTTCCAGTAATTAGCAACTACCATTCCAGCTGTAGAGAAATTAATATCTCCCAGCCTTCCCCATTCCCCTCCCAACTCCAAAAGGAAATGTTTTTCAAAGTGCAAAGTACAGATCAGGACACTACCCCAGGTGATGTCATTTTTGTGTCGATCACATTTTTGTCATACCAACTATGAAGAAAAAGAGCAATTTGGTGCACAAGCCCTTGCCAGGTCTCACAGCTTTGTCCTCCTGCCCTTCTGCATTAAACTCTGCTCTCCCTCCTGGTGCATGCTCCTTCTCTCTGTCCAGTGTGGGCTCATACCCTTCTTTCATATTATTTATATGCCACCAGTTTCTCATGCCCTGATTTGTTGGCTTTTGTGGCCCACTGGACCTCAAGGAGAGAGCAAGAGGTGTCATGAGATGGTGACAGTCCAAGATCTCAGCCCCACTCCTCAACCTGCCCTTCCCTGCCCTGCCCCTACATTATCACTCTCTCCATCCATCCATTCAGTCTGGTTTTATCCATTAGTTTCCCCATTAACAACCACTTTTAGTTGCATTTTCCTGAGCAAACTGGCAGAGCCAGTGGCCTTTGGCACTGCTACTATCAACCAGTTCTGTTTAACAGCTACCACTGGACTCACTCTCTGCTTGTGCCTCTGTGTGCATCCTCTGAGCCCACAGGCCACTCTCAACCAAGCCTGGGAGATGGCAGGACATCCCAAAGAGTTACATGGCATCATTAGCCATGTCAGACAGGAGAGACTCAGCTGAGGAGAAGGCTGCAAAGCAAGCTCAGACCTTCTTGGACACAAGAGAGATTTTGTTAACACTCAAACCAGCATCAAGAAATAAATATCAATAAGCCTTAAGGCAGGAGAGGGATTTAGGTGCTTCATTTCAGATCATGAAGTAATTACTTGCTTTCAAAATGTCATTTGAAGTCAGATTCACCAGAGCCAAGCCATCAAGAACAGCTGTGCCCACAATTGCAAGACCCAGCTTGTTTTTCCCCAGCCCAATCTGGTACTGCTCCCTCACATGGCCCCCATCAGCTCTTTAGGACTGGGATCTGTCCCACAGGGCTCAACCCTGCAGCCACTTCACAGCCTGTAGTTCTCAGTGGTCTCCACCTGCACCTGAGGGACAGGGGTGATCTTCATCTCTGAAGCTATCCATGCCTATCGGAAAGACTGTTTTGTTCAGTGGGATGGCATTTGGTTTTCCTGTCTTCTGTGCAGAGGAAATCTGCTCTTCAAAAACATTTCTAGGGAGGGTGACAAAGACATTTCTGATCTGTTGTCATTTTGAGTTTATTGCCATTTAATGTCCCAGAGCCATAGCAGATGACAGCCCGCTAAGTCTCATACCTTTTCTTTACCATTTGCACCATGTTTTCTGGAGTCACTGGGACAAGTGGAAGGAAGTGGGGAGGAGGGTTACAGATAGTCACTCCAGAGACCAGCACTTCTGTTCTCTCACCTCCAGTGACTTCAGCACCCCAGGCCTGGCCCTCTCTTTAAGGCAGTATTGCATAGTTTTACTTGGGCATAGCTAAAATGGTAAAAACATCTGGATCTGAACATCCAAATTGGACACACACACAAAATTATTGCAGACTGGTTTTTGAAAAGTCAGCTACTATCCAGACTGCTTGCCTTCACACCCTGCATGGTAACTCTGAACAGCTCTATGAACATTAGCCCTTCCCAAAATATTATCAAATAATTGGTGAAAAAACCTGAAAGAAAAAAAAAAAGGCGCAAGGAAAGCACTGATCCAATCTGCTCTACCCTGTGTGGGTGAAAGAGAAAACTTGGTATCCTCAGGGGTTTGTCAAATACAGGACAAAACATGAAGAAGTGGATACATCCTGAGGAACATCTGCCAGTCTCAAAAATGTGTGCATGTCTATCAAGGAGGTTTTCTCTCACCTCCTGGCATTCTCAATAAGATCTCATGTTTCCATGGATACTTCTACTTTGGTTTTCTGTGATATCCTTCCTTCTGTGCTTCTTGTTGTCTGCACAGCTGGTAAGGAGACATCACAGTAGCCTTCTGGAGGCAGTGTGTGGATTTGCAAGGTGGCTCACACACCACTCAGGGGAACACATTTATCTGAACAATCATCTGTACCTTTACACCAGTGGGGTTCCACCCCAGCCTTAGTAACTCAATGGCCAACCCTTGTGATGCTCCTTGGAAACAAAGAGCCCCAAAGACTGATCCAGATAGAGAATGATATGGTATCTCTCAGCCTGCCTAGGTCCCAGCATCATATTTGATGTTACCATGGTATCATCTGCTGAAATACCACAGTATTTTACCCTCTTCAGGGAAACACGGGAGGCAAGTGGGTTTGTATTCACCTTTTCCTAGCACACTTTCTTGTGAAAATGGAAAGGGAATAATTGTTTGAATAATAAAGGATTTTAAAAAAACCTAAAAAAATACATCTCTGCATATTCTTGAAGGACAAATGAGCTGGAGTTTTTGTGACAGCACTAGTCAAAGGACAGCCCATAGAAACGCAGAAACCCACGCAACAAGAGGGATGTGGAATGAAATCAAACAAGAGGAAAAGGCAAAATGTTGTGATAAATGCACCAACTGTATTTAAGAAAAATTAGAGGCAATATTTTCCTTGTCTTTTAAGTGACTTAATGACAGAAATATAGCAAAGGCAGACTTGCAATTGAAAACCTTTCATCTTTCCATAGAAATTCGCAGGCTTAGATCCTCCTAACACAGCTTCTACCAAACATAATCCTGAACTAGTCAGTTTGAAAATTCATATTCCAAGTCAGGTAGATACTCTGTGGTAGGAGCTACCAAGCTGAAAGTGATTGTCTTTTACTTGGGCCGTAGATTTGATTCAGCTTTCAGAGAAAACAAAAATCTTTGTGAATTACAAGCAGAAACTACCAGTGACGCTGAAATCACTGAAAGCAAGTCTTGGCCATTCCATAAATCCAGTTTTAGGACACCCATTGTCAAATAATGACCACTGCAACTTCATAATACAAAACACTTACGTGATAAAAACTCAATCTTCCATCTCAATTTTTTTTTTCAAAACCTGTGGGCAAGTTGACTTCATCCTGGCAGGCTTCAGACTGGAAAAAATTATCACTGGCTTCTACTGCTTAACTTGATGACAGACCTTTGTCATTCCAAAGCCAAGCTGAATCCCAGCATAAAAACACAGAGCCAGCCTGAACTTCATGGTAAGTACTCAGCTAATTCCTTGGAAAAATGGTTCTCAGTCTTGTTTTCCTACTCTTGGTCTCAGGGGAAGTGAGTGCTGCTGGGTGATGCGTTGGCACACAGTGCCCACGGTGGGACTGCAGCCTCTGTGCTCTCCTGCCTCTCTCTGTGCCTTAAAGAAGGTGAAATTGCTTTTTATCCCAGTGAATGCTTTAGAAAGATAAAGTGAACCGATGCCAAAATAACAGGAAATAGTTGTTACCACAACATTAGCTCACTTTGCCTGGGGTCTATCTTGCAGCAACGTGCCACGTTGCTACAGTCCCTCAGCAACTTCAATTTCCCACCTTGAAAATTCAAGTATGAAACCCAGGGCAGTATAAATTGGCAATGTGCCACCTCTCTGCCTCTGCAGGGAGTGAAATCCCCCTTCCTGGCATCCAGCTTGCTATGCCCCAGCAGTGGGTGATGGGAGCAATGCAGCCAGCAGATCTCTCTGCCCAAACAAGACTTTTAAGTATTTTTGTCTGCAATTTTCCTCCTTCTTGCTTCCCTGTGGTAGCATAGCCTATTTTGTGAAACGATAATCTGAGGCTCCACTGGCAATTACCCACCTCTCTGCTGAAGCCTATTGCTTTATTTTCAACCAATTTCTCTGCCCACAGCATCCAGCAAAACCCACACCAATGGGTAAGGAAACAGGAGTCCCTCACTGCCTTTAATAATATATTTCTGTTCCAGCCCTCTATATTCAGGGTCTTAATGTTGGAACTGCTTGATTTTTGTCTTGGTTTGCTTTTGGAGGAGCAGGATTATTTCTGAGATAAAGCCAATGTCCACATGAGGGGCCACCTTGCATTTCAGCCCCACCTGCAAAAAGCATTTCTCAGGTAAATCAAGAGAGTCATACATTTAAAAATAACAATGAGTAATTAATAGATGTAGGAACTGTCTTTGAAGGGCTCCCCAACACCCAAAGAGGCCATCCTATGGAGATGCACACATGTGCAGTTTTGTTAGCAAATGACACCAAAGTGAGCTATTGAGCTCAAGGAGATTTTCATATGATTTAACAGTTGTGAAAAATGCCTTAGCACAGCCTCTGTGTATCCACACACAAATAAAGAAACCAGCTAACTTCCACATTTCCCTTGGCTATTCCTTTTTGCCCATCCTACAGCATTTTCTTTTTTTTTTAATTCTTCAGGCATTGCTGGTAGGAAAAGTACTTTTCTGTTTGTAGGTCGAGCTCTGTGTGTGCTGGCAAACCACAAAATATTTGACAATGGGAAAAGACTGTGGTTATCTCGATGTTGTCAATGAAGAAACTACTATAGAAGGAGGATTTTGGAGGAATATGTCTTAATTGCAGCATATACCATCGCACAGTTATCCCATTTGTAATAAAAGTTACAACTGATAAAATAAAACTTTCGCTTCACTCAAATTCTTTCTTAGGAACTCATAAAAATATACTGAACCAAGATGAAGAGTAAAAATAGTGAAAGTGTTTTATGGATCAAAATTCTTTAAAATATTTGGGTTTT
This sequence comes from Dicaeum eximium, assembly GCA_013396995.1. Classification (NCBI taxonomy): domain Eukaryota; kingdom Metazoa; phylum Chordata; class Aves; order Passeriformes; family Dicaeidae; genus Dicaeum; species Dicaeum eximium. The sequence goes on along the minus strand of VWZP01004506.1, from coordinate 3,599,324 downwards.
ATTGAAAGCCTTATTTTTAAAAATTTGGAAAATGTTCATATAATCTTTACCTTATCTTCCCCTATTTGTCTTTTACCCATTAGTGCTTACTCAAAAATTATCCATTAATTCATATATTAATGTATCCATAAATTCCAACAGTAAGCATCTCAAAAGTAGCTGTTACATGTAATGTTGTTTATTTAGATTTATGCTACTTATAGTAGAACCAACAAAGCAAAAAATTAATTCAGTGATTTAGAATTAGCAGAATATATTGCTGCTATCATTAGCTAAATAGTTCACCCTTTTGTGTTTCTCAACACCATGAATTTCCCTCAAACAATTCAACACACCTGGACACAATTAGGAAGAAAAATACAAAACACCTCCGAAGTAGTGCAATTAGGTTTGTTCTGGCAAGTCCTGCATCTGTATTCTGGTGGCAATTGGCTTCTGGTGCAAAACATTGTGCCAAAAGTAATGTTTTCTTTTGCATAAAACATATGGAGGGCTTTTGCTGAATTCCACTGTGCAGCATGCCTCTCGGATTGTTGTTGTCCAGCCTGGGAGAGGGGCAGCCCAAATTACTGCTGGGAGCACTGAGATGTTATCAGGGCTACTGAAAGGAGACTCTGGCTTGCAAGTTGGTGTGAAGGCTTTTACTGCAGTCAGAGGCTAAGCAGCAGCAAAAGGCTTTCAGCAGGAGAAATCTCTGATCTACATGTGGTGGCCATGAGCACCCTCAAACCCAGAGGGTGTAAGCAGAGAGGGGATTTATTGGAAATGTGAAACAAAGAAAAGACATAATTTGCAAAATTATCCAGCCTGAGCCTGTACCGGCAAAGAGCAAACTTGTGCATCATGCTGAGTGTATCTGTATTTCTATCCACCAATTGTTTTGTGTGACAAATCTTTGGCCTCAAACACAAACCAGATCCTCTATGCAGAGCGCTTGCAAAGAATTTGATTATATTATTTGAAAAATATTTGCATTGTTTTATTTGCTTGTTAAACTGACACTAAAACTTTCCCGAGAATGGTTTGCAGGCATCATTCATGTACTCATATTACCAAGTTCAGCAAGATGTGTTTTGTCAGTGAAACTCCTTAGAAATTGAAAACTGTAAACTGAAAGCAAAAAGCCAACCTCAGAGCACTCCTTCTTTCATAAATTTTCCAAAAACTGAGGGTAGTAAATGACTGTGTCACTGCACCAACTGACCCTATGGGGGAAGCATTGTCCAGCCCCCTCTGTGCCTACTCACCCATTTTCCAGCTGGTGAGGCTGGGCTCAGGCCAGAGGTGAGGCATCACATAACAGTGGAGCTAAATATTACAAGAGGAGCTTTGTTGTCCTTTCTCCTATGCCCACAAAAACTCTGCTTTCTGGTGAATGTAAAAGAAATGCACTGTTGGGAGAGAGCTTGATGAAAATCAGCAGGGTCCTGGAGTAGCAACCTGAAAGTACCAGGAAGGGATCTGCAGAGAGATTTGTGCCTTGGACCTGGATGTATCTAGGACCAAGGCTGTACCTGCTGAGATCTAACTGGAAATTTTTGCAGTTCAAGGAGGCAGAAGGCCCTGAAGAAGAAATTGGGACTCTGTCTGGAAAGGAAAATGGGTAATTAAAGCTGCAGATTAAAGCACCTCTTTCATGTTTCAACCATGACCAATGACAGGTTGTGAGCCAAGGAGGGGGCTGCAAAGCAGATTAAGGGGTTTGGGGGCCTGCAGGGAGTTTAGGGCCAACAACAGCATGGATGAGCTACATGTAGATGTAGGAGTGTGGCAGAAGCACCAACAGAAAAGCCCTGCCAGCTTGGCTGGAGAGTGAGACAAGTTTGCTTTTCACTAAAGTATTTCCTACTGCCCTTGAGGTGATCTGAGGCAGGAGCTGAGAGATGCTAAACCACAACACGACTTTCCTGTGTGCATGAAAGGCCCAGCAACTGGCTTAAGATCAGGAATAAACACCGTAAGAGGGACTTTATCAGTTTCTACAGGTAATTTCAGCGACTCCCCTACATCCCTCTGTAGAGGTTTTTTTGCACATGGAGTTTTGCAGTCTGTGCAGAGAGCATTGAGCACTGCAGAACTAGGGAGTTATATTATTTCTGAGCAAACCTGTTCCATTCAGACCCACAAAGCTGTCCCCTATGGGGCACATGCTTCACCATCTTTGGGCACATGAGACATCTGGGGCAATTTCCAGGAGCTTGATATCTGTGCAAAGTGAACATGGGTTGTGTCCCCTGTCTCCCTCCTGGGAACAGCAGAACTACCTTAGTTAAAAGGGCCTTAGAAAATGTTGATTTTGAAAGACTCTCAGCAAAAACTACTGTATTTTAAAAACAGAGACATATAGTGGAAATGTTTGGTAACCTGAGCTCCAGCATGGTCAGTGGCAGCCACACTTTAGGGATGGGAGAAGACTGAAAATCTGTTTCATCTCTGAGTCATGTGGGTTCTGCAAGTCCTGCTCACAAGCCAAGAGAGCATTCAGTATCCCCAAACTGTTCTTGGGCAAATTTGTGTATTAAAGTGACATTTTGGTTGTCATTGAGTACAAGGACACCAGAATATCACAGAATCTGTCCTCAGAAAGAGATTGGTGAGATGTTAATATTTGGCTTTTAGATTTTGTTTGTTTGTTTGTTTGTTTGTTAGTTTTTAATACCCAGACTTTTCCTTTAACTCTTGGATTGGAAAAATAAGCCAGTAATGTTCACTTAAAAAAAAAAAATTAAAATTTGCAGCGATAGAGAGAGCCCTTAAAGTTGTATTGGCCTCAATTCTGTTCCAGACACAGCAATCTTATCATTGATTGAGGCATTCTTAATGGGCCCTTTAAAAAATAAATAAATGAGAATTGGTAGTTCAATCAATGTACTATCTTTAATTCAATATTCATCCCAATTGATTTTCACTTCCAAGCTTCATTTTAGTATGAAGTAGGGCATTGTGTTAAGGAAGTTGTGAGGGAGCTCGTAGGTTTTGGCAGCTGGAATGAGTGGAAACTGTGGTTTTTAGATTAGAGGAAGGTGTGGGAACCAGTTCTTTAGCAAGCTGTTGGATCAGCAGGACTTTTGGATAATGTCTGTGTGCATGTTTGTTGTCAGCCCCCACAAGCTGCCATGGGGCAGAGGAGCAGGGTGCAGAGGCACCCATGGCTCCCACTCCAGTCCTGGGCTTGCCCTGCCACAGCTCCCTCCACCACAGTGACTTTACTGAGCCGCCCCAACATCCCTGAGCTGCTCCCCAGGTGTCCCCTGCCCCCCTAAAAGAGGCACCATCAAATCCCCATGCCGGCTTTAGCTGCCTGGGGGAAAGGAATTCCCTTTCCCAGCTGGGGCATCTCCATTTACAAGGCTGCCAGGCTCCTGAGGACTGCAGCTCTCCAGCAAACATATTTCCAGATATTTTCTGTGACTGCACTATATATTCTGTGGTTCAGTCTCATGAGATATGCAGGGCTTTCCATGGCAACCACAGAGGTAACTTTCTTCTTAAAGAAACAGTGAGTAGCAGAAAACGAGAACTTTTCCAGCATAAAATCAACCCGCTTAAGGACATCAAGGAAGCCCATCAAAATAAATCCTGCTCCCAGGAACACAGCTCTGTCCCCATGGGGAGCAGGACTGTGGAAACAGACCCAGTCCTGGATGCACTGTGGAACAAGGCAAAAAGAGCAGGAGGAGCAAAGCAAAAACCTGCCCAGTTTGTGCCTCACCTGTCTGTGCCCCTCCTTGCCACATCCAGCTGACCCTGCCCCAGTTCCCTCACCAACAATCTGGGGCCAGGTTTTCAAATGCACTCACACTAATTTCCACAAAAAAACCCATAAAACCAAAAACCAAAACACATAAAAGAAACAAACAAAAAAACAACTAAAAAAACCCTAAAAACCAACCAAACAAAAAAAAAAGGTAACGAAAAAAAAAGAAAAAGAAAAAACCCCAAAACACCAAAAAAATCAAGGTCATTTGCCTGTGCTTCACTGTCTGCCCAAAAACACATCCAAACTGGCATTTTGACCATGATCCCATCTGGTCTCCATCTTCATTCTCCCTCCATATTCTATAATAATTTCTCAGTATCTCCTTCAGTACCTCAATCTTTTTATGCAGCTCTCTGACCTCCCCTCAGGCACATCAAGAGCTGTCAGTTAAGTGGCTGGGCCATTCATAATGGTCCATGCAGTGCTTTGTGCTTTACTACCCCATATTTTTTACTGGGAAATCCTTTGGGAAGGCATCTTGCCACTTCCAGACTAGTGATAAAAGGAGGAAGCAACCACTTCTGAATTATTCTGCTAGCTGGTATATGTGATAAAAATCACTACAGCTGTAATAAAGAATGTTGATAAATTAGAGGTAAATTTGGAAAATAATGGCAACACCAAGGGATCTAAAGGGACTAACTTAGGATCACTAGAATGTCTAAATATCCTCCTCAAGTAAAGGTGTTAAAAAGGTTTCACTAATTCACCAAACTATAATGGGTACACATAGAAGGAAAATACATGTTCAGGGTGGAGCTGAAAAAAAAAACAGATAAGCTGCAAAGGATATTAAGAATAAAAACCCAAAGAGAAACCTTATACCTTGACATTGTTCTCCATGTCTGACCACCTGGCACAAAAAGGTGGAGTACCCAAACAAAGGGTTGCCACAACTGCCCTGCCTTGGCACAATCACAGTCACCCATGTCCTGTGAATTCTGAGCATGACCTAAAACAGTCTGGATTTTACCCCTAAGAATTAAACCTCAGACTCTGATCAGGATGAGAAGCCAACATTTACACAGAGGGCCAAACAATTACCCTCCCTGCATGTTTTCCCCTTAAAACATGGGTGTGGTCACTTGCAGAAATTTATATTAAACAAGTGAAAATCACCTGTTTAATACCAGTCAGAGAATGCAGAATGCAGACACAGGGTGCTGTGACAGGGTGCACCAAGGGCTACAACAGTTTGGAAAACAAGGTACAAGATTTGCTTGGAGTCTCATGGAAACAGACGGGACTGGCAGCAGAGCTCTGACATCCAAGGCTCCAAATCTGAGACGTAACCACAAAACTCTCTTTCCTTCCTCCCACGGCTGTGCTTGTGCAGCTTCACTGGGGGAGGGAAAAAAGCCGTCAGTGCTCACTGAAAAACTGGAAAATTAACCCAGTAGCAAAAGAAATCCTGTTTCCAAACTTTTAAAGGACAAAGACCTAAGGGAGGGAAGGGGTAAATCTATAAACCAAGGTCATCTATAGTGTTCTGCTAACTGTAGTCTTTACAAGTGAACTACTCTCCAGATAGAATGTGTATTCATGGTGACAAAATCGCTGGAGTAAGAACCACAATAAATTGTTGCAGCTCCTTTGAAGTGCGCCAAGCTTCTGCAAGCTGGGCAGGCTGAGGACAAACTTTGGAAAACTCTCTCTTCATTTGAATATTAAGAGGACTAATAAAACAAAGAGGACATGGTAAGTTCTGGAGGCCTTTTTTTTCAGTTGCCAAGGGACAATTTGGATGTCAGCATGGTTTTTAATAGCTCTCTCCACTCCAGTCCTTTAGTTGTGCTTACAGAACCAGTTGCAAAGAGCATCTCCTGCTGCTTTGCAGATTAATTACCCAATGTTTGGGTGAAGTGCTGTGTCAGTGCTAAGCATTATTGCTTCCAGCACCACCACTCTGCAGTGAATGCAAGTGGCCACTTTGGGAGGGACACAGTTGCTTCTGCAAGACCTCAAAGCTATGTCCCACCCTCTGCTTCAGCAAGAACGGGATTCCTCCATAGATCTAGGGATCCTGGCCTGCTCCAGCAAGCAGGAGAATAAGCAGCAAATACTGTGTGGTGATACAGCATTCCATGCACACTGACAGACCAGATATGAGCCCTCAAAGGATGAATCCTGCCTGATTCAGCATTAACACCCATCAAATGCTGCCTCACTACTCTTGTTACCCAGCTTAGCTGCCTACAGTGCTTTTGTTCCTCCACCTTCAATTTCCTGTGCAATTGAACCCTATAAATGATCCCCATGGAATTTGTACAGCCACAGTGCCTAGAGACTGTAAAATGTTATGGTAATGGCTGTCCTATGATAGCAGATGAAGGCATGGATTCTGCCATGGTGGTGGCTCCCTGCAGAGTGCCTGGCCATAGAAAGCAGGACTTTAGGGTCAGGAGTGCCTGTTTCTCACTCCACCCAGCAGTGGTTAATGAGACCCACAACACATAGCAATTGGTGTCTTTTCCCTTTTAGTCACTGGGACAATGCTGTCCTGTCTCCAGAATTCTGCATGTGTGCTTTTACAGGGGAAGATCATAAAATGTCCTCTCCTTGCCTGTTTTACTCAAAAGCCACCCACCAGCATGTCCTACACTCAAGAGGAGTGATCTGTGGTTAGCTGGCGTTCCCCTTACTGCAGCTGCCTCAAACTCCTTTTCGCACTGATATCCTCTCAAGATCCTGGGATGCTGCAGCTCCACTCCTCCCTTGTCAGGGCATTATTTGAAACAACAGCCTTGGTAGTGTTGCCTCCTACACATGTTATGAACCAGCTCGGGCACATTCATCACCATTTCCAGGACAAGGAGGAGGAAAGTACAGAGCAAATCAGAATCAGGCTTTGTTTTCTCACCACCTTTTTAGCAGAAGTCTGGGAGAAAAGAGGAAGCAGTTGTGAGAACTGAGGTTCCTCTTTATGTTACCATAGGAATTTCCTGTAAGATGATGTGTGCATTTTCCAAGGAATTTAGTTATTCACTCAACACTTATGCTGAGACCATCCCACAGGGAAGAGAGATGGGAAGGGAACACTCATAGAAAATATATCCACACACGGGACACTTGTATTAATGCAAGGTTATAGCTCATTGCTGAAACACACCTGGAAAAAAGATTCTCATCACTTTTATGCATCCCGCTGAATTATTATATTCCTAAAAGGAGCATTACAGACGAGATGGAGCCAGACTTCTCAGAGGTGTACTACAGAGGGATAACAGGCAGCTTGATCTAATTTTGAAGCTAAACCTGCTTTGAGAGACCTCCAGAGGTCTCTGACAACTCCAGTTACTCTATGGTTCTATTATTAAAAATGAAAATGTATGCTATGTAGAATGTTTATTAGGTGGTAACAAGATTTTTAGAGATTCCTGATTTTTTCAGTACTAAGCTTTTATTTGAAGTCATCAAATCTGCCTGAAATTCTCCCTGAAATTGCCTCCATTTAGCTGAAAATTTCACTGGTTTTCTTCAGAAGTCAAAATTAATAAGCCACCTCTGCATAAGAGCATAAGCTCATTAGAAGTGCCCTGCTGTGTTAGATCCATCATCCATCTATTGCACCAGTGGCAGTCAGAGATGCTATTTGGAGAGAATACACAAGCCCAGATTCTATTTGTAGTTAATTTCCCACGCACTCCCCCAGCACCGACACGCAGAACAGAGATGTTCAAGTTCCCTCTGGGTGCTGCTCATGGCCTGTTTCACAGTCTCCTCAAGCAGCAGTGTCAGAAGTTCAGGACACCCCACAAAAGCAATTCTTTCTTTTTTGTGCTTTTAAAAGATCCTCTGCTGGTCTCAGTGGGTGTCGGGCAGTTCTGGTGCTGTGGGTTGTGGTCAGTAACTGCTCTGCAGTCACATCCCAGCACCTCCTTAGCTCAGTCCCCATCATATCCCCCCTTCAGCTTTGTCTTCAGCCAGAAGAGACTCCCCCTTTCTAGTTCCTTCCTATACAGCAGCTTCTCCAATCCCTAAGTTGTGCTGGTCACTTTACTTGCCATTTCCCCTAACCCTCATGCCCTTGAGATGCAGAAACTCAGATCATGCACCAGACTCAAGGCACGGAAGAACCAAAAATGTAACAGGAAAATGACTCTTTGACTGTAACATCCTTCCAGATGAGCTCCAGCATTTTATTGACATGCTTTGTTTCCACTTAACATGCTCAGTCAAGAATTTAGGAGAGCTGTCAGTTACGGCTGCAGGATCTCCTGACTGAGTTCTAACATCATCTTTTGTGATTTGTTACAAAAAGTCCATACAGATATGTGAGAGCAAGAAAGCTCTGTGCATAGGTGGTGTAAAATCAGGAGAACTAAAAATACTTGACTCATTTATAAATAATGAGCTAGTAATCTGGATAATTAAAAATAACTACCTTAGGTTTGCAATTAAAAAAAGGCTTAGCTGCACATCCTTAACTCTGTCCAATGTCCATAAGAAAGATGGCCCAGTCTTTAATTACAGTACTGCACATTACCTCTCAAGAAATAAATTTGTTCAAGTACTGGGGCTTGGTTTGTGTTTGTTTGCAGAACTGAATTTCATTCTAGATACATTTTCCTTAAAAAAAAAATCAGGTTTTGATTTCTTACACTCTTTAGAAGTAATAATGTATTTATGCACTTGCTGTAAAGGTGCCTGAAGTACCAACATTAGTGTGGCTTCTTACAGCAACATGTACATGCTTATCTGGACAAGAGAGATACTCCTGACATACTCTTCCCCCTTGTATGTTCAGCACATAAACAGGATGGATCCATTTCTCCTACATAGTTTCCATGGATTAATTGTCTGTCAAGAATTGAACCTGAAGAAGATATAGCATACTCCTGAGATACACAGATCCAGTCCAGGGCTGAAACAAATAAGGATGTCCTTCTGGATTCAAGATGTTATTTTCTGAAAAATTCATAGAATTCAGAGAGTCACAGAATGGTTTGTGTTGGAAGGGACCTTAGAGATCACTTATCTCCAAACCCCTGCCATGGGCAGGGACGCCTTCCACTCAACCAGGTTGCCCAGAGACCTACCCAACCTGGCCTTGAGCACTTCCAGGTATGGGGCAACCACAATTTCTCTGGGCAACCTGTTCCAGTACCTCAACACTCTCATTTTAAGGAATTTCTTCCTAACATCTGATCTAAAGCTACTCTCCTTCAGTTTGAAGCCACTACCAATTATCCTATCACTACATGCCCTTATAAAAAGTTTCTCTTCATCTTTCCTCTAGCTGCTCTTCCTTTCCATTCCCTTCCCTTGAAATGTCACAATTATGCCACTCTGAAACTTTCTCTTTTCCAGTCTAAAGAATCCAAATTCTCCCAGCCTCTTCTCACAGGAGAGGTGCTCTGTCCCTCCAATCACCTTGGCAGCCTCCTCTGGGCTCTCTCCAAGAGATCAAAGTCCTTCCTCTGCTGAGCACCCCAGAGCTGGAAGCAGGACCTCAGGTGGGCTCCTGTCAGAGCAGAGGAGCTGAATCCCCTCCCTCCCCTGCTGCCCACAGGGCTTTGGATGCAGCCCAGGACATGTTTGGCTTTCTAGGCTGTGAGTGCACTTTGCCAAGTCATGTCCAGCATTTCTCCCACCAGCACTCTGAAGTCGAGAGGGCTGCCCCTGATAAGTTCATCTCTCAGACTGGGATGATACTGGGGATACAGCACCTTGCACTTAGTCCTGTTAAATCTCCTGAGGTTCCCATGGGCCCACCAACTGATGAACAACAATCACAGCCTCCAAAACCAGTATCAGAAATGTACTGTGACTTTAAGAGTAGTACATTTGTAAGAAAAATGTAGGCAAACAACAAGATGATTAACTATTATGACAATGAATATAGTGAAAAAAAAAAAAAACACAGTAGGAACAACTTTACTGAGCAGTATCTGCAGCTAAACTAAATAGGTTTATGTCGTCATTCAGATCCAGCAGCCTGCTGCCAATTCAGGAGATGTTTATTCTCAGTGTTTGGCAGCTGCTGAGTTCTGGGCTATGGATTGTGCATTCTGAATTTTTCTAGTGACTTTTATTTTGTCATGGCCTACAATTATGAAACATTTGCTCTGAAGAGCTCTTAAGAGCTTTTCACACTGCTGCCTCTTTTATTGCCATAAAATGGGAACATACACAACCTAAGGCTAAATGCTGCTCTGTACTGGACAATGAATAAGTTACTACAGAGAAAGCCATGTATGCAACTCATTTCAAAATCTTCTTCCAGGCTCTGAACACAAATTAAAATCTTTTTACACTGACTTCTCAGCTTGTAAATAAAACTGAAGGTAGGTGAAGAGAAGGGTCATCCATCCTGGAATTCAGGCATATCTCAAGGGAATTCTGGTGCAGCAAACATGATGTTTGGGCTGCCACACCACGATGAAGACACAGGAAACAATATGAAAATAGAAAACTCCATGAACTTCAGCATAAATGACAACAGACAGGCCTTTTATAAACCAAATTTGTTCTACCTTTGAGCAAGCCCAGGCCACTCCTTCACTGACAGTATACTGGTGTGGCAACAGCATTTCCCTGGTGGTGTTATCTCAGATAACACAGCAGCATTTAAACCCTGGATGAAAAATCACTTGGTTCAGGGAGAATCTAAACTCCCAGTCTGGGGATCCCCCTGTCCATTGTCTGAGCCAAACATTGAACAAATCCCTACAAAATTCCATTATTTAATGACATTCTCTTCACTAAATGAGGCGGTTCTCTTTTTTCATCCACTGAATGGCTTTCACAGACATAATCAGAATGCAAAGGATGATCCTAGAAATAGACCCGTGGAGAAGGCCTGGAGAGCCAGAAGAATTAGGACCCTGCTGGCTGAGAGAGGCCACCTGTAAGTGCTCAGCTCCTGCCTGAACTAGGATGTCCTCTCCTCTGCCTTTGAAATTGCTGTGGCCAGGCCTGCCTGTGCTGCCTTCATGGTTACTAGCTTTAAAAAAAGATTATAATAGCCAGATTAACATATTGACAGCATAAACCCTGCTACATGTGAATTAAGTACATCCATTCTCAAGCTGTGAGGTTATTTAATCAAAACCACCCAGGAGGGGAAATATTTAAGGGGTTTATGATGTCAGATCAAGACCTGGAACGGCAGTGGTGGGTGCTGCTGCCGCCAAAGCAGTTGATAATTAAAATAAGATGATGTTATCCACAGCCAGGACTAAAATAAGTTGTTTAAAAGGGAAGTTTGTTTATAGCACAGTAGTATCTACACTGCTTCTAAACATACTCCTTCTTCCAGGAGCCATCTGCTCTGTGATGAGCAGAACTGCTTTAAAGCAGCTCAACGTGTGGGTCACAGGGCTTGGGGAGAAGGAGCAGCCTGCTTGACCCTACTGTCCTTCCTTTCCCCTTCATTTATCAAAGTCCTAACTTCAAACAGGAAAGAGAACAACTGGAGCTACCTTCTCAGAGGTGATGTGGTATGAGAATATTTATTTTACTTTCACAGCAAATTCCAGATGTCAGATGTTGCAGTGCATGGAGATGTCAAACAGGAGCAGGAATGGTCACATAGAAGGAGTCACACATCCACCCTTGGTGCTGGGAGGGAAATTACGAGTGGAGATGCAATCTGTGCTCCAGGATGACTTCCAGATATCATACCCAGAGTCAAGGCAACCTTTGGAACCTCCTACAGCTCAAGCAGAAAAGTTTTAGAAATGCTGTGGTACTTAAAGATCAAGGGACAAACAGTGACACCACTAGAGCATGACACTTCATGGTGGAGACTTGGTCTTACCTCAGTGGTGTTTCCTGGCTCTTCTCTTGGTTTGAGGAAAAGCTCTGATCAGCTCAGCTTCACACACTTTTCTGAGAGTCTGTGCCTCCCTTGTTTGCACTACACTGCACATTTCTTAGTTTGTGGTGTCCTTATCTGTGCAAGAACAGGATAGCAATCCTCTGCAGAACCACAACTGCACCTTCCACCTTCAGTTTGCCTCTGTATTTCATCCCATTATCTGTCAGTATGATATGACCACAGGCATCATAAGGGAGACAGATCATCAGCCTTGTTTGTCTCTGCTGGGAAAAACATCTCTTCATCCATGGGCTGGCTACTGCTGTAGTAAACAGTATAGAAAACAGCTTGGCCTCAGTTTCCTTCCAGTTCATTCTGTTCTCACGATGGAAACTCTTCATGTCTTCTGTTTTACACCAGTCTGTGCCTTGCCATTCATAGGCATGCAAAAACAAGTGATGGTATTGCACAAGACCATATCATATTCAGCTGTGGACACTGTTTTGGTTCATTTGGAAAAACATGCACCACAATTGGCAAGACCGGTATTCCTTTGATTGAAAACAACAAGCTACATTTTGGTCTGACTCCTGTTTTGCTGAAGTTGGGCAGATGTTAAATATAATGCATGTGAGTATTAGTGTTTCCTCTGTGTTCATGTGAGCACATGCATGTGGGGAACTGGCAAGTCTTCCTGCCTTAAAAGACAAACAGAAAGATTTGGGCTTGGGACAGCACAAGAAGAACTTGGAAAACTGGATGACTTTGTGAGTGAGAGAGAAGTTCTCTTTGCTGTGCTGTGAAGTGTGGCCAGCCAGCCTTGGGGAGACTTGTCACACACACAGAGGGAAAAACAATCCATCACTCAGCCATAATTTTCATCTGAAAATTAACTTTCACCAAATAACTGCTTATGTTGTTCCGTTTAACCAAACTGCAGAAACGTAGCCCTCAGAAGCCATGTCTGACACCAGGTGCTGCAGCAGATAAGAAAAAGGCTGGTGGAAGATGCCCTACATCTGCCTAGAAACCTTCCAACCCCACTGCAGCTCTTTCTGGCAGCAGTAAAGTCCAAAGTAAACCATGCTGAACATGAGGAAAAATTCATCAAGGTTGAGCAATACTCTGTGTTCATTGCAATCACATTGAACATCTGTCAGAGTCCTCAGCAGGCTCCTGCAGTGCATCTTGCTCTAAGAGAAGCAGGGCTTGGGTTACCTCAGCCCCAGGGCTGCTTTGCTGATTAGGCCTTCTTAGCCTGGCATCTCTATTGGCAAAATGAAATTACGTTGATATAATGAAAACTTTATCCTCAAAAGACCAGATTTTTCCAGAAAGAGCAATTATAGCAGGGATCAGGAGAGCAGCATTGCTACAGCTAAACCTCTGCTCCCAGCCCCAGGGTGACTGGGCAGCATCGTGGGTGTGCTTCAGCTGGGGTAAAGCCACAGAGAAAACTGATATTAGGGCTAGGTCACATCATCCTCAGGCCAACACAACTGAGGATAACCATATCAATGCTGGGCTTTCTGAAGTCCTACTGAAATATAAATGTGAGTCCCTATCCTCCCTGCAAGTAGAGGTGCAGGCTGCCTCTTCTGCTCCTCCCTTTGAAGGCCACTACTAAATTTCTTTGCTTGAAATAAAGTCCAGGACCATAGGGGGGCAAAGTACTCTATAAAGATAGCCCTTGCTGTTTTCATTGCTCTGCACTTCCCAGGTCTGGGACATCACCAGAAAATACAAAATTATGGACCTAGACTTTAGTATCAAAGCATGACATTTTAAAAGAAACCAAATTCCTAAACCAATAATTTTTAAAAAATCATGTTGCATATATGAACCTATTCCACTGGACTGTGCCCTGTATTCACAAAGCATATTTTCTCCTCCTCTGATCTCACTGCAATCAATCTTTAAATTACACTGGGCACCTTAATCACAACATATGACATAAATATCAATTCTGTTAATTCTTTCTGCATGGTCCAACTTCACAGAAACCTCACAGCAGTTATTATTATCATATTCCACAGCATCCAATCACTTCTCATTGCATTCACACATCCAGAAGCCTGTCTCCCCCAGATCTCTGCTTTGTTGCCATGAGCCTGCAGTAAAAAGTACTGCACCCAACAGAAGAGAAAAGCAAAATATTTAGGTCAGCTCAGAATAAATCAAATTCAAATAAGAATCTGGTTTGCAGCCACATTAAAAAAAATAATAATTCAGTGGAGGAAAAAAAGAAAAAGTCTTACTGTGATGTGCTGCTTAGGTAAGTTGGTAATGCAGGTGTTTTGATGGAGAAATTAGGTCAAGTTTCTCTGAGATGTGGGCCAGGTCTCAGATGTTGTTTAGGATTGCAGGAGTCTGTGGTACTTCCAGGCACTCTGGTGAGGAGAGGGCACTGAGGCAGAGCTGTTTTCATGTGGGTGCAACAGCAGATAGTGCTATCAGCTGGGAAAAGGTCTACAGACCTTTAATTTGCATCTCTCCCCTCCCCGTCCCTGGGAAATCAGCTGCTGAGAACTGAGGCGAGGTGACCTCCCAAAAGAACTAATTTGCATCTACTAAAGAGTAATAGAAAATGAAAGAGGCTTTCACCAACTCTTTGGTTGGGTTTCATGTTTCATGTTTAGTCAGAAAAGTACATTCAGCATGTAAAGCACCACAGGGCCCCCAGTGAGATCAAACACAGCTTCTCCAACGTGAGCCCAGATATGTCCCACAGGGCACAGACCAGGCAGGGATATTTCCCCTACCAAGGGCACCTTCCTCTCCCCTGAGGGACCATCATGAGACCATTTGGGAAGGGGCCTCAACCTGCATGGACACAGGGGAGCACTGAGAATCCATCCCTGCCATCTTCAGCCCACCCAGAAACCACCCCCTCACCCTGAGCAGGAAGCTGGGTCACACTGAGAGCAAGAAAGGCGCCAGTAGTGTTTCCATTAGGCTTCACACCATGGCATGGCCAGAAAGAAAACACACTGGATTCACACAAACACCCTCTTCTGCTTTTCTCCAGTGTGACACCAGACTGCAGCATCCCAGCCACTGGCCCAGACTGTGCACGAGCAGCATGCCCCACCCTGGCATGGGTGTTAAATGGGTCCACAGCACCAGTTCTGAAGAGAATGTGAGCTAGAGGACCCCAGCTGCTGTACTGTGACAATTAACAGATGGAGAAGCAAACTGGCTGCCAGTCGTGCCAAAGACCCCTCATATTTTGCCACTGTTCCTACCCAGGTCATCTGCCTTTTCCAGGCCATTTCAGGTGGCAATTGAAGGATCTGCTCCTGCCTCAGCAGCCTCTCCATTCACAACTCACTGACACAGCTCTGCTTGTGATGAAACATTTCCAGACAAAAGGTCCTTCTTGACTCAACCCTCCTGACAGGAAGACAGAAGTAAGGTCCTTCCCCATGTGTGTGACACATGACTCACCTTCACAGATCTCTTTCCCAGAATAAGGAGAAAAAAAAAAAAGGAAGTACAGCCAGAACAAAACAGCAGAAACATCAGAAAAACAAGCAAGCACTGAAGTCATAGCAAAACCTGCTACAGAGAGCTTTTACAAATCTACAATATCATCACATGAGATTATCATGAAGAGGCCTTGGAAATACAGACAGCAGCATGATGTGGTGTGAGTTAGTGTTTGCAAGAGAACAGCAAACCCAGGACAGCATCCAGGAAACTGCTGTTACTGTGATATCTGTCAGGCCACATTAACACTGCAAACATCTTAGTGACCTGCAAAAAGCATTTGAGAGTGAAGGTAAATGAATTTCCGAGCTTTGTGTCCCTGCTGCTTATATCCTGCCAGTCACTAAGTCAAACTCAGCTGAACAGCTCTGCCAAGCCCCAGCTGCCTCCCTGCAGCCCTTGTGTCAGCAGCAGTCACAAGGAGCCACATCTCCCCAGTGCTACTGCCAGCAGTACATTAACATTCTGCCCTTGGTTAAGCCAGGCATTTATCTGGAAAGGAAGGGTGGGAGTCATCTGAGCACATGAAGGTAAATAAAATACAGAGAAGTGCATCTGAGATCATCACTGGGTCTCCTGTAGCAATGAAGAGGCTCCTCTAGAAATGAGAGGAGCCAGCATTTGGAGGCAATAATTCACCCACCTTGAAGCAGGCAGCAGATCTGGGGGAGCTCAGAGGGCTGATATCTCCCCAGTGGCAATGCAGGGAGGCCATCTGATAAGCACAGGTGAGGATGTCAAAAATGAGGGACTATTTCCATTCCCACATGCTGGCCCATGCTGCAATATAGCTAGTCAGTGAGGCCACTGACACCCACATCCAGGTTTGGGGTTTCCCTGAATAAAGCAAATCACCAGATTTCCATTTAAATCAAAGACACCAAAGAATTGGTGAAATTGTAACATGCTTTCCAGCTGGTCAGTTTTGGTCTGTTTTCATCATTTCCTAATTCTTCTGAATTAGCTTTTCCATTATTAATTTTGTGAAGCAATGGGGTTTTCTCCACTTTAGGGAGGCTGGCATAGGTGGGCCACCTATTCAAAATCTGACATGAAAACAACCTGGATGACAGAAACAACAGTGGAAAGAAAAGACCGATCAGAAAAAACAGCAAAACAAAACTGCCTTGGCAGCCCCAAGCTTTTCACACTTGTATCTGCAAAGATCAGTTCCCTGGTCAGTTCTGGAATACTCAATATGTGGAAAGGGTCCTTTTTATCCCATACCAGAATTAAGCCCAAGTAAATGCTAGCTTATGTCAGGTCTTCCCTCTTTACTCCCTCTCTGAGGGGCCCATACTGAGTGAACTTGTCCCACCTGCTCTCCCACTGTGATCCTTTGGGAAGCCCAGCAGGAGGGGAGAGAGAAGACCTCTGGTAGATTTGCAAAACAGAATATGTTGCATTTATGTCCATAAGAAGAACTGCTCACTAGACACCAGTCCTGCTCCCCAGAACAGGCAAGAGCTTTTCTTCTAATGCCACCCCCATGTGGTTTGCACTGAAATCCCAAAGCCTCCTCCTCCAGCAGCTGAGCAGACAAACCACAGCCCAGGCACTTTCTCCCTCTGTGTTCCAGTTTTTCTCTTAGCAGAAGGGATAATAAAATTACCCAGCACTCAGGAATGCTGTAGCTTTAATTCATTAATACCTGTAAGTAGCTTAGAGCTCCTCAACCATAGGGGGCTCTGGGAATGCCAGTGGAAATGCTTTGCATCTTGTTGCTGTACTTCAACTTCCCAGATTTCCCTATTGCATCCACCGATTCCAGTAATTTGAGCTCTGAATTTTCTGACTTGGCAAATTCGAATCAGCTTTTCTCAATGATTCTGTGAGTAAAAATGTGTTCTTTGTCAGAGAGAGGAAATGGGGAGCAGCACTAGCCTATCTGTATGCTGTGTGAGTCAGCCACAGTTTGTGCACCTGCTGTGACTTACAGTCTGAATGCATTGACTGCACTCTGAGATGCTGGTGTTGCAAACAGATGGATTTTGTAAATCCTGTTAATGTTTCTATGTGTAAGAGCTTCCCAGCAGAAAAGGATCATGTCCACGTGAGTATCAGATCCACTTACCCTTATAGATTTTAGAATAGTAGATTCATTTTACTCAGACTGGAGATATAAATAGATTTTTCGTAGAGCGGGCACCTGGCTGTGTTTGTGAGAATGGCGATTTTCAGGAAATTAAATTTTAAATTAGCTGCTCTAAGCTGTAAGAAGAGGAGAAATGTGTGTCTCTACACAGAACGGCTCCGGAGAGATCAGTTCCACCATACTCCAGCAAAATACCCAGCCTGGAGATAACACTGGGGCTGTGCATGCAAATGGCTTGTCTGCTCTCTCTCAATCACAGGGTTTTATTCCAAAAAAGTTACTGGAATGTTTTGTTCTCATAAGGTTTAAGCAGCTTAGGCAGGGAAAATTGCATAACCCGTTTTCTGAGTTTCAGACTTTGACATGTACTGAGCTCCTTTTGCTTCGTTCATGTGCAGTTGCCTTTTGCATGGGATGGGACTAGAGAAGTAAACAAGGAAACTGAACTGGATAAGAAGGGAAAAAGAGTTCTGTGAGCTGCTGCTGTAAATGCAGGAGAAAGGGAAGTGGGAAGTAGTAGAAACATAGCCTGTGTACACACAAAATGGCCAAAATCTTTCTATTCTCCTAGGCAAGGAGGCTGCAATGGGGCAGGGCACACACATGCCACACACCTGCTTGTGCATGCCATCACCTTCCAAGGGCACTAGGTGCTCTGGATTGACCAAATATAGCAAAACAGGGAGGGGGGCGGGGGGAAGTGGTGAGGGTTAGCATGCTTCAGCAACTGCTGCAGAATGCTTTTTGCCACCCCTGGAAGCAGCCTCTCTTGTCTGCCTCAGTGGTGGGCTGTGGTTTGGGAGGAGGAGGAATAGGAGGAGGGAACTGCTAAAAAACTTGTCATTTTGGTATGTTTGTGAAGGGACTCTAACGCCAGGAGGGACTGAGGTGCTGGGGCAGGGATGTGGCAGTCCAGGTACAGCCCCACCCCCCAAGCTCAGAGATTAGCAGAAGGTGCACTTAGGGGATGGTGTCCAAAAGGCTGAACCCAGCCCTCAGACCTGCCTGTGTTTGGAGAGGCACCATGACACTGTAGTTCCCTGCACTGCTGGCATCATCAGTAATGGAATGCTAAAAACCCAGTGCAGACTGTAAAACCCTCGCTGCTGTTACCGGAATTTATTATGTGGGCAATTAACATAGGCAATCCCATTACCACTGGTGGGATTTATCTGAGTAAATCTCACATGTGTTATTCTTCTACAAAAAGAAGCCATCAACTTTTTGGCTTGGCCTGAATTTCTAAAGATAAACGTCTCCCCTCATTCATTACTGACTACGCAGCTTGTGGCCATGTGGCGTGAGTATAAAGAAGATGAACAAATGTCTAGTATAGGAAGGAATGAAATGTTAATGCAAAAAATTGATTCAGTGATCTCTTTGCAGGCAGTGAGATGGATATTTCATTGCCAGGTCTGACTATGTAATATAGTAACTGTGTGATTAGCACTTAATGACTGGAGTTTGTTTCTTTTCCTTCCCTATCATTAAAGCCATGTTGATTTGCTCAGAACATATTGACAATTTCTGAATATATAGGCAAGCAAATCAGAAACCACAACAGACTGCTCAGGCTCTGTGTATTTCTCTGCACTGACACATAGCAGACCTTGGCAGATAGAGAGGTCTCCACCAGGGCAGGGCAGAGGAAAAGGATAAAGAGGATGAGGCAATTCCTGAGCTCTCAGTCCTCAGAAATACCGAGTTACAAGACCACATCCATCCAGAGAAAGATGTCTGGGGCTCTGCTGCTTAAATCTTGGGGTCAGCATCCCACACAGCTGCTGAGCACACAGAAGAGCCCCCCTTGCTGTGCACAGCTCACAGCCCTGAGCACAAACATTGACTTCATGAGCCTGTCACAGCAAATCCTCACCTGCACAAGAAGCACTTCTTCCATTCTTAGCCACAAAAGTCTTGGCTTCCAAGGTGATTTCCTGCTTCCCTCCCCCATTACTTTCTGCAGCATTTCAGAGATTCCAAGGCAAGGCTGCCCTTCAGGCAGAGCACCCAGTGTGTCTCTGCACCACATGTCCCTATGCATTTTAGCACAGCTACTGCTATTATTTTGCTTTTGATGACGTCTGTAGCATTTCCCAGTCTCAGGAGATCTGACCCTTCACCACCACTCAGGCTGCTACAAGTGGTGCTCAAAGTGAGGCTCTTGAGTACCATGGCTGGGATTTTCAAAGGTATTTAAGAGGGATAGGTGCCTACCCCCTGAAGTTTTACAGGAAGAAAGGATGGCTAATTCCTTTAGTTATGACTACTTGTAAGAAAAGAGGCTCTCTGCCCACAGTGTGCAGCAAGGACGCTCTCATGCATGCTGTGAACTGACCTGTGTGAGCACATTTATGTCCCTGCTCATCACTTGGCCCAGGGCAAGATGTATGTAGGCTTTGTGCCAAAATCTCTGCAGAGATTCTTGTTTGTGTTCTGTGGGAGAAAAATCCCAAAACAGAACAAGCTACAGTTATGGATAAATATTCCTCTGGCATTCAAGAGAAATACAAAGATGTATCTCAAGTCAGATTCCATCTGCTAGTGATGATCCCAAGCGCCGTTACTGGAAGCAAAACCCAACCAGCTAATTCATCCCTACTGCCTCCAATGCCAGAGCAGAAAGCCTGTTTCCTACCCAGGTCTGTGTTACCAGGCAAACTGCCTGCTTGAGTGATGGACTTCATTATGAGGAGGAGCTGTGCCAGGGCTTTGGCTCTGCAGGTAGATGATAACCACAGCACGTGGGAGGGTGGCATGGTCGAAGGGATCGGCTCATTGCTCCAGGTGTCTCCTTGCTCAGGGATGCTCCTGCTAATGTGCATGGATGGACAAGGCAGACTCCACCATATCAGTTAGGAACAGTGTTGTCATGTAGCCTAGATGTAAAAAATTATGCTTGGTCAAAAGGAAAAACCTAAAGGAAAACCTTGTATTCATAAACAAAACAAGCCAGGACACTTTGCATCTTCTTAAGGGTAAGTGAAGTGATACACCTCTCACCATTGAACTGTGCACCCTCAAACCAGAACAGCTTCATCTTCACTACCTGCTAGCCCCTACTGTCCTCCCAGCTGTGCCACAGAACCTGTGCCAACAGTAGTTGGGATGGTCAAAACCTTTGAGACATTAATAATTATGGAGAGGCTCTCCAGCCAGTGCCCTGGCCCTGTTTACCTCACTAGCCTGTGTGTAGCCAAAGGGCCTCGCTCCAAGAGTCAAGCCCTTTGGACTAGGAAGTCCAAATCTGGTTTTTCTCAGTGCTGTGGGTTGTGCTGAGGCTGTGAGTCTAAACTGGGAATTCCCAAAGGGACTTGAATTCCCCTGTAATTAGTAAGAGAGCCTGGAGACCATGTACTGTCCCACTTACACCCGGCTCCCACTGGACAGGCAGTGGGCCCAGATGGCTGGTTTTGATATAAAACATGTTTCCCCTGTTTTTGCCACTCCTTCCCTGCTACTCATGTGCTCCCCTCACCCGGCTGTGGCTCCCTCCTTGTTGCAGCCTGGCTGTGGCTGATGACTCACAGCAGAGCCGTAAATGCGGGGTTCAATACTTCAGTGTAAGCCAGCACACCCCACAGAGCAGTACCAATCAGCAACACAGAGCTGGGTACATGGCAAAGGAAATGGATAGAAATCTCCTTAAATCCAACTTCAAAAAGCTGGAGAATAACTCACTGAAATCAGTTTATTTCTGGATTTGTATTTCCGATTGATACTGCTGTAGGTGGACATGTAAAAAATTGTAGGTGTCCTGCTGAATAAAATTTCGAGGGTTCTGATGATGTCGTGTTACATTATAAATAGTGTCTGCCTGAAGCAGTTGAATTCATTCTTACAATGCTTTTTTTTCCCCCTTAAAGTCATGGTGCCAAGTCTAATAAATTGGTAGAAGAACTCCCACTTGCTTCAGTAAATTTTGGATCAGATCCTGCAGGATTAGCCCACATGCACTTTGCAGAGCAAGGGCTTACAGAGAGCAGTGACAGATTGATGAGACCCTCTCTGTGACCAAGCATTTGCTGACAGGGGTTAAGATTCCATGGCCAAGCACTAACAGACTTATGCCATCATTTTAATGGCCTCTGCATCCATTATGTTGAAAGTGAAATGAGCACATCTGGGTGCCTGGATATGAGAATGATTAATAAAGGGGGAAAAAAAAGGCAGAATACTGAGCAGGTAAAGAGTAAAAGAGTATGGGACTGCTCTTCAAAGAGTTTTGAACAAATGTAGGGGGTTTGTGGATCTGATGAATGGCATGTGCTCCTGCACAAATGTCCTACACTGACAGATGTGCCCAGGGCTTGATTCCCCACTGAGGGCTGCTGTCAAAGCTGTACAGAAGTGCAGCTCCTGCTCACTTTGGTAGGAGCTCCCTGTGCACAACAGAGAGCACAGTGGGAGCAGTAGGGCCCAGGTCAAAACTCCTAATGTGAGGAAATTGGGAGCTAAGTCTAACAACTGGCTGAATGCACAGAGAGAGGGTTTTAATAAACATGCTCCAGTGAGAGGACAGGCAATATGTTTGGAACTCTAGACAGGCTCTTTCTGCCATCTGTGTTTTGTTTCTGAATCCAGGGCTATGATAATGAATAAGCTGTTTGCTCTTTCAACTGCATACCACATGATAGCTAGTTTCCATCCAAAAGCTTTGGCCCCTGCTTGTAAATTGATCCTGTAAAGTTAACTCCTTTGTTCAAGAGGTTAAGTATGTGATGTATCAATTGGGCTTTTTGTGGGAAAGGCCCAGAGCAGTACCTTACTGAGCCATATGCATTGCAGAATAATTTGCAGTAAAAGTATATGGAAGAGCAAAGATGGATCATACAAAAAAAAGTAGGCTCCAGTTCAAGAAAGTATCAGTTCAGAACAGAAGATAATTTAAGCATATGCCTAACTCCCACTGAAACATGGCTTCTAATCACATGTTTCAGGTCAAGAGTGTGGTTAATTCTCACCCCAATAGGGAAGGATGTAGACATATGCTTAAAACCTCTGAACTGGGGCACGGATGACAAAAAGACCTCTGGAGTCTGGACTGACCAGAACAGGAACCAAATTTGCGCCCAGTCTCTACCAAATGCACCAGGAAGGCCCACAAGGGGAAAAAAAGTTGGAAGAAAAGAGCAAGATCATGTGGAGACACTTCAGAATGTCAGAAATCCAAGCTCAGTTTGATTCCAGCCACAAAATATGGCAATGACACGTCCCTGGGATGCAGCAGCACAGCCAGGAAATGAAGACACATTGGCCTTCACCACTCCTACATGGACACCTTGCTTACAAAAAAGAGGACGCTGAGGATACCAGTCCTGGACTCACAAGATCTATTTGTTCTTTTGACTCATGCTTTGGGCAGGATCTTGGGCCGCATCCCCCTCACAACATGGTGGCTTTTGTATCTGCCCCAAACTCCCATGTAAGAGTAGAGAACCAGGAAATGCTCTCAGCCATGGGGGCCACAGAAACCCCTTTTGTAGATGGAAAAGTACCTACATTCTGGTTGCTGTAACCATAAAAATATTCCAGGGAGAAAAAAGGGCTTCTGTAAAAGTAGTTTTGCCACCATTAAGAATTCAGAGTGAACCCTGAGGGAAAAAGGCATTTTCCTCACAGGAAATAGGACTGTCTGCATATTGTCTTCTTCAGTAAAATTAACATTGCCTAGGAAGGATGGTGTCTCCTCTAACATCTTAATCCCTGCCACCTACCCCGCTGCCAGTGGGACCACATGCATCTTTGGCAACAGACAATTGGCATTTTCAAAGCATGTTAAATTCTTCCCTTCTGCTGCAGTGCATCGGGACACGGTATTGGCAGCCTTGCTCAGTGTTATCGTTTTATTAGAAACTCTTGAAGGAGCATATTTGTCTTATCCCTTCAGTTTTTTGTTATTTCTTTCTGGTAGCAAGAACCAACAGCCAGTGAGGTATTTTCCAGAGAAAATAGTGGCACAGCCTCTGCCTTGCAGGGCCATTAATCCCTTTAAAATCCTCTGCAGTGTTGTGAAATAAAAGAATCAGAAACCCAACCGCACTGTTGTGACAATGTAAAGGTACTTTCAATGTTTCTCTTTTCTGGGTGTCTGTGTGTCAGTGTGTTTAACCTTCATCTGTTTAATAAGAAGGTTTATTTTTCCATTGTAAATGGGAGGATTGGGAAAAGAAGTGTTCTTGATTTCCCAGTTCCTGCTCCAAGGTGGAGCATCACATCAGCTGTGCTGTTTTACACCTGAGGTACTTTTCCTCCCTGGGGACCCTGGAATAACCAATTCTTATGGATGCCCCAGCAAAGTCTGGAACAGCACTGCCTCAGAGTTTGTGGGGATTTCAGGAGTACAGTCAGCATCTCATCTGATCTAAACTGGTGGAGCTCTGCTGTGTTCCTCAGAGCTCTGCCAACTCATACCAGGTGGGGATCTGGCCCTCAGCCTCTGTTAATTGTCACATGCACTCAGAGATGAAAAATACGTTTATCACAAAGCAGGGAGGAACCTGCACGAGCTGCCAAAAGGGAAGGAGTTCACTCAGCTGGGCTCAGAGGGGCACTGCCTCAGTGGCACTGGGCACAGTTCTGCCAGGAGCAGGGAGGCTCTCACTGATCTTAACCAGCAGTGACAGAGAGAGACCAGACAGCTCTTTGGAGTTCCTCCCTGCCCTATTTTTCTGATGTCTGTTATTTAACAAGGAATCAAGTCTCCTCTGTTGGTACAAAATACAACAGCCAAGGCTTGGCAATGTCTTGCAGGAGCAGGGGCTCAAAGGGTTGTGTGGCTCTGTTCAGACAGGATTTTGAGGACAAATTTGAGCTTCTGGGGGTTGGAGATATGGAGGGGGGAAACCGGGAGCTCCCAGTGGAGTAGGGCTACATGCAGTGATGGTGGTGGATGAATTCAGAGCAGCTGACCTTCCCCGGGCATTTCTCTGCCTGGTTTGGGAGGTTTCATAGAGATTGGGGAAGGATTTGTCAGGCTGTGGTGCCAAACCAGTATTTATCCACAGAAGCCTTTTGATTTTTTAATTGTGTCAGTGATCTCTAGCTGGTATCTCTCTCTCCAAACCTGGCCAGTCAGTGGAAATGGAAGATTTATACCCAGCCTTTGTTTTAGGGCTGGAAGTAGGCAAAGGGAGGGCTGAGCTTTCTTTTGTCTGACTTTAAAAAGATACCCCCTCCTCTTCATCTGCTTCCAGCTCATCCTCCTGGCTGGCAGACATGGAAATACTCCTGCCAGAGCTATGGAGGGATGGGGGAGGCAACAATGGCCCCCTTAGTGTGAGAGCATCAATAATAACACAAGGCCCCCTCAGATGCACACGAGCCTTTCTGTTGACTGCTGTGGGAGTTGCCTGCATATTTTAGGAGACAATTAGGCTGGTGCTGTGTACACTGCCTATTCACTCTTCATCTCCAACCCTGGGGAGCAGGAGGAATGATTTATTAGGGAGACAGACTTAATGTCTTCTGGCTTTGGTCAGCTGCGATATGAAAATAGCCTCACTGAAAGCAATTAGTATCAAACCCTAATTAAAAACATAATCTTTCATTGGTTTGCTCACAGACAGCTACTGCACTGGAGCACAGTCTTGCAGGGGGAGGACAGGGAAGGTGTAAGAGGAGATGGGGAGGGGTGAGAAAAGGCAGGAGCTCCCACTCATGAGGAAGGCAAGTGTGGGCACCACTTGGAAGCACTCAGCTCCTCACAGAGGGCTGCCTGGCAATGAGAAAGTCTCCATCCTGCTCTGCAGGGGCTGTGCAGTGAC
Organism: Dicaeum eximium; assembly: GCA_013396995.1. Lineage (NCBI taxonomy): Eukaryota > Metazoa > Chordata > Aves > Passeriformes > Dicaeidae > Dicaeum > Dicaeum eximium. The sequence continues at coordinate 3,574,452 of VWZP01004506.1, read as the reverse complement.
CTGAAAAGCTCAAGAGAGATGGTTTGTGTCGGCTGGGGCATATCCAGACAGTTCAGGAGAGACTAGCACTGCTCTCCGTGACAAATCCTCAATAATCCTCCAAAAGCAGAAGTGAAAACTAAACAAGTGCTGCAGCCTGAGCTTGCAAACAGGCGTGGGTGGCATTGTTCGATCTTTGGTCCCTGCCCAAATGGGGCTGGCTAAACCCCAGCACTCCCACGGGGTTTGCACCAGCAGAAAGCCCGTGTTTCCATAGGTGCCAGGATGAGCTGCTCATCCCCTTGCTGTGGCATTGCCTGCCAGACCTCATGTCCTTGCTTCTGCCCTAAAGCACGGTGTGGAGCCCCACATTAGCTCTCTCACTGAAAATATGCTTGCTCTGTCCTTGTGCCTGGTCCTCTGTCAGGTTCATTTAGTGACCCTGACTGAAACCACTGCAGAGAGGATGTTTTGTGCCTTTACACTGAAATGTGCCCTCTTTTGGGTGTCCCACTTCAAGCCAGAGGCTGCAGAATGGGATATCATGTGTGGGTGATGGGGAAGCTCCTGTGAGGCTGGATGAAATCTCCAGTCCCCATCAGCCCTCTGGTGGGGGTGCTCCCCATGCCCACCTGCAAGGAATACCCTGCCAGGTCTCCTCACTACATAAGGTGCTCCAGGGGACACAGCAGCTGCACCTCTGACAACAAATTAAACATGTCCAGGTCTCTTCTCTGTCACTGAGGCCAACCAGCTTAGAACAGCCTACAGCTGTACTTCTGAGCTTTTTTTGCTCTCCAGAACAGTGTATTCTCTTCCAAGTTGCCTACTGGGAGAGGTGGCTGACCCATGCTGCTTCCTGAACTGCGCTGGAGACTTTTCTAACAGTGCAGACAAGTTCCAGTGCTTTTGAAACTGAGAATCTCCTAGCAGTATTTAATTTATCAGTCAAAATAAAGATTAGATGTTTTCAGTATCTTCAGGTTAATAGAGGACTTCTGTGACTCAAAGGGCCATTCCAAAAAGCCAGTGGTGTGGGAGAAATTTTTAGGGCCGCTGTTCTGGGAAAAGCAATCTCTGCTTGAGCTGAAGCCATTACTAATCTGAGCATGAGTCTATTCAGCAAGTTCACATCCGCCACATCTGCTGCAGCCCCGGCTCTGGGGCTCTCGGTGCACGCCTGCCCATCTGCTGAGCATCCACCTGCACCCCCACCACTGCTGCTCTCCCAGCCCCTGCCCAGCCTGCTTCCCACAGGCCAGGAGGGAGACAGAGCCGGGCACTGCCAGTGTTTCCAGCCCAGCCCGCCGGGATGCTGGAGCAGTGCTGGGATCCGGCGGCACTGCCAGTGAGGGGATGTACCGGTGGCCGTGCCGGTGGCCGTGCCGGTGGCCGTGCCGGTGGCCGTGATGGTGGCCGTGATGGTGGCCGTGCCAGTGGCCGTGTCAGTGGCTGTGCTGTCCCCTCCCACACCACCCACTTCTCCACTGCCTTCAGGCTCGCCTCATGTGGGACCTGTGAACAGCCTGAACAGCAAGCCAGAGCAAAGCTGGCCCACAGACAATACACATTGCTTCTTACCCTAGAAAACAGACTGTTCTCAACATGAAAACTTGAATCAAGAGTCTGCTGCTTGGGCTTATTTAGAGCTTTATTAAAGTTATATATATTTCAATTAAGCATCCATATGCCTCATCACAGTTTAGCAAATCAGATGACACATGGCAGCTAAATAAACCAACCGTATTTCAGCATTGTACAGAGTGTGGCAACATATGCAGCAATGTATTTGGGGGTAAGAGAAACTTGCTGACGACTCGGTATGAAAGCATGTGATCCCACTCAGTTTTGATAAGATTTCCATATAAAGAAGAGTTTTCCTGTCCTAGTTTCATCTGTGATAGAGGTCATTTTCTTCTTAGTAGCTGGTGCAGTGCTGTGTTTTGGTTCAGTGTGAGAATCCCTTTGCTGACCCGCTGATGTTTG
>VWZP01004506.1:3557188-3572404 GCA_013396995.1 Dicaeum eximium | reverse complement strand
CCCATCCAACTAGGGGTGGGGGAGTGAGTGAGCAGTTTAGTTGCTGTCTGGGGTTAAACCATGACACTTCCTTATCTGAAGATTCAATAAAAATTGGGTTTCTGTTCCTAAGAGGAACTGATGTATGCCATCATCTGTCCAATTTATTCTGAGGCGTCCTCAGGTTCCCCTGCATTGCTATGAATCACTTCCATAGAATTATGTGCAGATATTTAAAATGTATGCCTGGAGTATTTTAAAAACAGAGCTAATTGCCAGTTTTGGGCTCCTTTTGCACAGTCTATCAAGAAGATTTTGAAGATTAACTGTTTTATTAGACAGGCAGGATTAGATCTTCAGCTGTACAAACTAGGACAGTCTCACTTCAAATTCCCATATATGATCTTTATCTCACTTGTACATATGTCTTCAGCCTCAGGCTACACTCACTTCTTCTGCATCCTGTGAGAAACCCAGTGGGTGGAATAACCTGTTACGTATCCTAGTGTGGGGGAGATGCTCTTGTAGCACCTGCCCTAGAGCCCACTGAAGGCAGAAAAAAACCTGCACTTAGATTTTAGGATCAGACTTAAGCCTGGCACAGCAAACCATGGCATAAATGAGTAATTTACTTCCACTATGTGCCTCGTTTTTAGTGACTTCAACAAGACTCAGAACTGAGATTTTCCAGAGACTGATTTGGTGCTATGGTGAACAGCATAGCATTGTTGAATCAGAGCCTGGCTGGGGTTGTTCCATTGGCAAAAAATGGAACAGGGGTTGCACTGAGGGATGCTGCTGCAGACCTTCCAGGGCAGATGCTCTCACTGCCACTCAGTCCACCTCATGCCAGATCCAGTTAACCTGCCACATTCCCTATGGAACAGTCCTTCACAGATTAATAGGAAATTCCAGCCTTGTTAATGCTTATTTTGGGGCTTTTTAATAATTTTAATTCTAACAGGAAATTGCATATAAAATGCTGTAGAATAGACAGGAAATCTGCTGAATTTCAAGGGGTAGTTCTGATTTTTTCTGCAGTTCCCTATCCTCAAAGATCCTCACGATTTCACTAATGTTGAATACTGCAGGACTTTTCCACAGAGGAAATCTGTCATTTATTTTCTTTACACTTTCAACTGAGCAAATACAGACAAAATAAAGTTTACTGTGGCACAAGGGAGGCTTGAATCTGAAGTCACTTTTCAACAAATACCTGGAGCTGTGAGTGATATCTCATGCCCAACATCTGAGTATTTTATTTGAAAAATCCTGCTGCATGAGCAAATGAGAAGAGGAAAAATATCTTGCTCAAAGCTTTTCACTTTTCCAAAGTTTCTTTTTTTTTTCATTTCTTCCTCTATCTGCCTTGATTTTAAGAGACTGACTCACAAAAATGTGCTTTTCCTAGTCAAGAGAGAGCTGTATCCTCAGAATTATCTCATCTAGTCCAAACTGAATCTTGATCCATGTGTTTCCTCAAGCCCAAGACTGTTTGAGACTCAGGGTTGTGATTCAGGTGCATCTTCCAAAGATTAATTACCTCTGGGTTTCCTGGAAGCTTCAGAGACCAAAAGTCTGCAGAGAGACCAGCAGAGATTTGATTTTTAAATGAAGGAAGACCCACTGGTGCACATACACTTTTATATACCAGTTTGTATCTGCAAGAACAGGATGACTGAATATTTGTATATGCCTTTGTCTAATTGGGAGACTAATTATCCAGGTAGAGATTTATACATAGAATGGAGAAAGAGGGCTGAAAAAAAGTAGAAGAGTAAATTATCAATTTGATCCTACCCAATCTATGCTCCTCCATCTCAAACACCTACAGAGCCTTCTTCCCTGTGTGGGGCTCCATCCACTCCTGCCTCCATTATCAGGCACACACAGCTGTTGCTTTAGAATAATGAATCATTACGTTTGGAAAAGACATTTAAGATCATCAAGTCCAACCATCAGCCTAGAACCACTGACATGTTCATGATTAAATCATGTCCTTAACTGCCATATCCACACTTTTTGAATGCTTCCAGGGATGGTGACTTCACCACTTCCATCAGCAGTCTGTGAAGCCTCTCTGTGAAAATTTTTTACTAATATGTAATTAAATCTCTCCTGGTGTTACTGGAGGCCATTAGCTTTCATCCTTACATTGCTGTGTTAAACAAGACCAAACACCTATGTGCTATCTGGATACATCAAGCATTGAAATTTGAGCCATACTATCAAAGCTGATTGATAATGATAAATAACATAAAAATCAAGAGGAGATTTTATGCTTTGAGTTATCATGGCAGTGCAGGTAACCCTCCACAAAATGCATGTTTCAATTCTGTGCCCTGAAAATCTCACATCTGCAGCTAATATTTCTTTTCCAATTATTGCTGTGATTGGATAAAATATATTTTCATATCTTTGTGCTAATAGTTCTATCTAGAGAGAGAGAGAGGTACTTCCACTGCCCTGCAAGACCATTACATTTATTTGTACAATTCACTTAACTCTGGTCCATGATATTGCCAGAAGCTCTTGATGGAATTATGGTTCCATAATTATAGCTTTATACATTACAGTCCTTAACAGCCTTAGGGCTGGATTTTCACTTGCAATAAATCATCAGGGCTTCATTGATTTTATTGAAGTATATGAAGGAATGTCAACTTACACCAGCTGAAACCTGAGGTGAGATCTTCACTCTTTGAAGTAATCAGGAGTTCTGCCATCAGCTTAAAGGCAGCCAGAAATTAACCCTTGCTCCTCATTTTTCATAGCCACTTTGCTACCCTGAACTGCATCAAGACAATAAATTGTTGAAGCTAATGCTGCCACAAACCAAGATGCTGCTGCTGATTAAAATCTATCATTATCACTCATACTCTAAAAGGTTAGGCACTAAAAGGTTTGATTCCCTACCACTCTGCACCTTAGATTCCCTTTGTACAGACCAAACGCAGCCACCCACCCCCAACTCCTCCAATACCCTCATCTATTTTTATGGAGGTTCTTATATATGCACACATAAATTTAAAGTTTCGGAGTATGTCACTGTGCACTCAGCTAATTTACTGCTCATATATGAGCCTCAGTGAAAGGAAAGGATAAATAAGAAGACATCCAGCATTTCAAATGGTCAGCAAATGGATGGATGAGTTCACTCTGGTTCCTCTGGTAACCTCCACAGCCTTCTGAGAAGAAGCCAGACAGTGGAAGAGGAGGTTAAAATACTGACTGTGAGGAAATGCACTGCACTTCCCCATTGCACTGGGGGAAACAAATATATAATATCCATCTGTAAGTAGTGAAAATCACTTAGTGCCATAGGTCAGATCTGACCTAGTATTGATCATTTGGGGTGGATGCAACTATCAGCCACTTAAGAATAAGTACAATATGCTGTCAAGTCTTCCCCATTAAAATAACGTATATAGCATCAATGTATTTTAATGATAATATTTTTGTGGGCTTAAATTTGGCTATTTGCATCTTCATTTATGGAAACAGAGCTATGGAAAGTTTCAGTCCAAAAGAGACATTGCTTTTTTTTGGCAATTGAAATGTGGATGTCTGTGCCTTGCCCAAAATCAGCTTTGGCCAGCACATCAGAGATCAGCAGTTCCTAAGTCTGAGCAGTAACTTTTGATTACAGCTAATTGCCCTCCAAATCTAATTCCTTTAAAAATCAAAACAGGTCCTCCAGAGGAGGATTATTAGGGGTCTGCTAAGGATAGAATAGCACAGGCCCAAATTTACCAACAGATGAGACAGCTGTGGCATAGGCGAAAGAAGGCATAAAATGTTTATCCCTTTAAGCCACAGTGACTGCTGATGAAGGGTAAACTGGAGGGAATGCTCTCCAGAGACCTCTCCTGCACTGCACTGCTACAGTTTTGCTTTCCTCTCTGCTTATGGTTATAACTGTCTTACTCGTCCTTCCACTAAGATAAACATAACTTTCCCCCATTTGACTCCATTTTGACAAATTACTCAGAGAAAAGCTATCTGTTGCTTCTTGATAGCTCCAGAACAGAAAGATAAGGGTGGGCTGCTGAAAATATTGAGCTTCTCATAACTAGAGAATCCATGGCCAAGGGACAGGCAGGCAATGAGGAAGCTCCTGCTCCAGTGTGGGCTGTGCTCTCCTCAGGAGCCTGTGGCAGCTGGAGCACTCTTTCAGCTCTGATGCATCAAAGGTGGCATTTGGGAAGAAGAACCATGACAAACAAAAAGCAAAGACAGAAAGTCAGGAAAATTGAAGAGTAGCCAAACCAGTTCCATGGAGCAGATAACTGACAAGGTAAAATCACTTGGCCAGACACTTACAAGTGGACAATTTAGCTTAGAGGATAATGCACTGATGCCCTGAAAGGGTAAGGTGGCTTTGTCACAATGGGCAGCCGGAATCCTTTCAGGTCCACTGCAGCACAAAATGTAATGGCAGGGAGGAGCCCACTCCAGCATGCACTCCTGAACCCACATGCTTTCATGTTAACTAAACCCTAAAAATTACATGCTGTATCAAATGCAAATTGATGAAGTCAGTCCAGAGGTTTTTTTCTCCTTTGCTGTCACTTGAAGAATGCTGTAAGCAGTTTCATCTCAGTCATTTAGTACTAACAGATGTCTCTGCTCCTTGCAGTGATGGAGAAAAGGGAAGTTTTCACATAGGGAACACAGCTACTCCAAACTACCTGCAAGGCAGTGATGAATACAGCCCCAGGGACCACATTTTTCTGGGTACAGCACATTAACAGAGCATTAACCAGGAGAACGTTAATTACACATTGTCGCTGCTGCTCACCCAAAAGGAATTCAGACTGGCAAAACATGATCATAAAAAAAAAGGCATTTGGAACAAATCAGTGTGTGTGTGACATAAAAATGTCATTTGCATCCTGCCTAGGAAGGCTCTTGCAAGCCTTGCATCTGCCTCTCAAGGTCTCCACAGCACCATCAAACACACCCTCAGATGATGGTCCAGTGACTCTGAGCTCCACTTAATGAGCACTGACAGGGAGATTAGAACAAAACCCAAAATACCCTCTGGTAACGTTTCCAGATATAAAACCTCCTTTTCTAGGGAGGTTTGAGCTCTTTTTTTTTTTTTCTCTTAATAATTCTGTTTTAAGACAGACTTCAACATTCCAGTGACTGAGGGCCAAGACATCTGGGTCTCTGAGGTTAGAATGTGCTGTAAGGACACAACTTCCTGATTCTCTGCCCAGTTTCATCCCCAGAGTCTCCCAATCTGCTCCAAACTGCACTGTCGCCAGGGCCCACAAACCAGATGGGGACAAACCAGCTCAGCACACCCTGAGCACTCAGCTTGTGCCCATCAACCCCTTGGAGGAGACCAGGAGATCCATTCTGCCATGCCTGTGACTGCTGGAGATGACACAGTCATCTCGTTCACAGAGAAGAAAGTCCCAAAGTGTCAAATCAATTCCCCTGAGCTATAGAAAATTTGGTTCTACTCAGACCAGTTTAATGGAGTACTGATCATCCATCTTCAGGGCACTCTGAATGAAAGCATACCTGTCACCACCATCACTACCAAATAACTGTTCAGAAGAGCAAAGTGACCTGCATTTTAAAATCTATACAAAAGTTACATTCACCAGCTGGTTCTGTTAGTGAAACACTGCTGCTAATGTGTGCACACACACGGGGCACAGCCCTGTGTGAGAGTGCAGCTTTGGGTTAAAGCCACCATTGCTTTATAAATCGTGCACAATCATCTGTAATCTTTGCAAAATAGAAAGTTTGCTCTGTGTTGCCTGTTCTGCACAGCTCTTTCATTACAGAAACATCTGTTAGAAGTGCTTTAGCTGAGAGCTCGTCAGACTTTCCATTATAAACCCCCATATTCAAGGGGTTACTGCAACTGAGCCATAAAATGTTGCTCCAGGCTCAAACTTGGCATAAAAGGTCTCCAGTGGGAGAATTATTTTTTTCTAAGCCTAAAATGTTAAAATACATACAGTTAAACAAAGCAATTCACTTTCCCTCAGAGACTGCCTCTCCTGATTCTATGTGTTAGACTTACTTATATATACTAACATTGTGCATGAGCCTTTAAAAGCAAGCTATTGATTAATTAATTCATTAAGCTATTTGTTAAAATAAAGTCACCAACTTCACAGCCTTACTGGTTATTTAAAATATAAGTGGCCAGATGATTTCAGATAGAAAAGCATCTACCACATAGAAAATAAAATATCAATCCATATAAAAAAACAAGAGGGGGGTGGGAATTATGTTTTGGTCATATTTTCATCCTCAGCTTTAACTAACTTTTCTCTTGCAGAAAATGGATTTACCCCTGGGCTGACAGTAGGATACAATGACAAAAATGACCTGAGGGCAAGTAGAGAAGCTATTTTTTTCAGAGGCAGCCTGCTTTAGAAGGATGGCTGAGATTAGCAGAAAGATGTTAAGTAGGAGGAAATATGTTTGTTTAGAGAAGATAAGCAGGGGTGGCTGGGTGTGTGCTTGTGTGTGTTTCACTGTACTGTACTGATCAAGGCAGTTAAGGTGATCCACTGATCCACAAGCAGTGGTAGAGACAAAAGTCCTTCATGCAGCCTGGGGACATTGAAGAAGAGGCAGAAACCATAGGAGAGTTCACTTTAGGAAAGACTGGTTTGCAGCTAAAGGAAGATGAAGCAAAGCTAAAACCCAGGAGACCTTTGAATTGAAGAAGGGCTCATTTTTCAAGCTTGAGGCTAGGAGCAGTGCTGATGTTCAGCAAGGCAGCCCTTGGGTATAGAATGAGCAAAACCCTTGTTACACCATTAATTGTACTGTACCCAGCAGCTGCAGCAACAGACCTCACTGCTGATCCTGCAGGAATTTAAGCCCATGAGTAATCCCATTTAAATTAATGGGATTATGCCTCAGAAGTGTAGAGTTAAGCATATGTGTATTGGCTTGCTGGAGCAGGCCTGGGGCAAGGAGGGGGCTCACAGAGGCTCTGCCTGCAATGTCGATGCTCTTTGTGCTGCATCCCACAGCTCCTGCTCTTCCATCCATCCAGCCACTGGGAAGGAAGGCTGCAGAATGAGCTCTAAGGTCTCTAAGGAAAACCCTCAAACTGGGGGGAGTCACACAGTGATGCACCATTGAATGAGTGCCACCATTGAGTGGCACCATTTCCTCTGAGTCAGTCCTGAACAAAAGTCCCAGCGCAGCTTTAAGATGGGAAACTGTGGCTGGATGTGCGGTCCCATGGAGGAGATGGAAAACAAACATCCTGCTGGTGACCGCCACATAAGGCCTCAGTAGCTCATTTGGAGGGTTCGTTTTTTCACCCTGGTGTTTCTGGCCAAGATCCAAGTGCTGTAATTCCAGCTTTCTGGTTCACCCTCCCAGCATGGGTTCCTGCTGTCTTGTGGCCTTGCTTGCATTTCTGAACACCAAGGAGCAGCTGCTGGAGCCCGGATGGGTGAGGGACAGTGTGTCTGTACGCACAACAGATGACCCAGACACCCCTAGAGAACAAACATGACATGAAGAAACAACACTGCAACCTTCACTCATGCTGAGGAGAGCTTTGGTTTGTGTTAAAATCAGACATTGCTCAGCATGCTTGACTACAGCAAAGTGGCTCCCGAGCCTTCACTGACATTGGAACAGCTCAAGATTTCACTACATGTAAATGTTCCCTTTAATCCACTCGAATGCTCCAGCTCTAGCAGTGAGCTCAGGGAAAAGCTGTGAACACTGTGCAGTACCCTCTGTGAGTAATGCACATATTACATCCTGCCTATGGACGTAAGAGGAATATCTCACCACTGCAATCTTGCTATCAGCATGTGGCATGTTTGAGAGGATCCTGATTTGGACGTTGGCCAATCTCCTCCAGAGCTCTGGAGTTAACATTGCCACCATCTGATGCATTGTGTCACACCCTCTCTTGAGCATCAGGAACTCCTAGAAAGGAAAAGCCCAGACAAGGAATCAGTCCCTTAAGTCATAGGTTATCTAAAGTGAAGGCTACCCATGGCTTCCTTCCTTTTTCCTGTTTTCTGCAGCCTTCTTCTATGGCAGTTGTCACTATATTTCGTAGGCCAAGAACAGTCAGATGACCCCTCCTCATATTATTAATTATTATTATGAAACTATTAAAGTCCTCTAAATTAGAAAGAGTGTCCCAAATGTCAGATATTTGACTAGCTTCCACCCCAGCAATTCAGTTTTCTGTTTTTGCTTTATGTGAACCATGCAAACACATGTTTTGACTGGTTCAAAAAAACTGTAAAAGGAATTTCCTGCTGCTGTGTGTATTTCTACCTTGAATCACTGTCATATTATTTTCTTATGCCTGGTTGTCCTCCATGGCATGATATGAGCAGATATCAGACAGGTCCTAAAGAAACCTTTTAGAACAGACCAGTCTTTTAAGATTTGCCTTTGCTGTAAGAGGGGAAAATTTCACAAAAGTTATATACTATTCTATGTATTGAAATACTTTTCTTGGGCAGTTATATGTAATGTCAACTATACCTTTCTTTCCATTTTAAAATTTCAAACATGCTAATCTCTACAAGTCCAATTAAAAAATCTTTTTCTTTGCATATTCTTTATGTGAAAGTGATGGAAATCATGTATTTAAAATGAATGGGAATGGATTAGAATCTGTTACTTTAACAAGAAACAATCTGGTATTTCCATAAGCAATTAGACTATGTTAATAGTCTATAATCTATCATGCCAAGAAATTACAGAAGCAACTTCTCAACTATATAAATGTGTCAGGGGTTTAGTTACGTTTCTTCTTTAGAGAAAAGATAACTCACATGTCCATCTGGATCTAACTCAGCTGTTGTGAAAGAGCAGCATCAGCATCCAGAACAGCAGAAACAGCAGAGTCAGAGTTCAGGTCCCAGTGCCATCCTGTTGCTCCTGCAAAAGCAAGGCAAATAACCCTGGAAAAATACAGCAGAATGCATCGGGGAGAAGTGTTATCCTTGGCTGTAAAACTCTCTCTGAAGTAATCACTGTGGGTGTTGATTTGCCTTTCTTTTATTTTGCTTTTTGCATGTCAGAGTGAAACTTCACCCCAGAAAGGGACTGGGATGGAGATTCCTCAGCTGTGGTCCACGGCACAGTGGTGAGCTCACTGTGCCTGCAGCATGCTGACTTGCACCCTGGACGTCATCTGAAAGGAGCAGAGCCAAGGGAAGGAGAAGAGATGAGATAAACAGCAAAAGCAGAAACCATGGTCAACTTTTACAGGAAGGTCAATATCCATATTCCTCTAAAGACCTCTTAAAAAGAGGCACAAATGCTTTTTCAGTATGGTTTTCCATGTAATGTAAATTGCCACAGGGATGTTACACAATGACTTGGAGGATGAGTGCCCATGAGGCAATTTCTTTATTGAGATGTGGAGCTCATCACAGAAAAGCTGGAAAACACCTGTAGGTGTGGGAATAAGTTTCTACTCTTGCTGAAATAATATACTCTGGTCATTTTGCAGGCTTTTCAAGATCCCATAGCATAGAACATCTATTTCTGTCTGTCCTCTGAAGGATCCCTCCCTTTTTTTTCACAGATGAGATAATTTACCTGGCATTTAGCAGAAGAAAAACCATTAAACCACACATTTAAGATGGTCCACAATGATCTGAAGCCAAGAGACGTTGGAAAAGGGAGGAAATGAAATGTGTGAAATGCAAGATTATGCCAATCTTGAGATGCACTGTGAGAATCGGCTTTCAATGCACCATGTATGTTGTATTCTCTATGAATAGGTACAGCACTGAATGATTCAGAAGTCTGACCTGAAGACCAAAAAACTGAGGGAAAGTTTCCTATTGACTTCAGGGCCTCTGGATTACAAGCTTTTGCAAGAAGCACCATTGATTACTGAAATAGCCTCAGCCATATGAAACCCCTGAGAAATTTAGCTCACTATGCTGTAGCTATTTCTGCCACTACTTCTACCTTAGCTGTCTGTCTCAGGGTGATCTATTTTAAATAATTATTTCTTACTGGAACTTTAAAGGCTTGAGTCATCCAAGATGATGAATTTGCAAGGAAAGCTCCTTTTCCACCTCCTCCCCCCACCCCCCACATTACAGCACTGTGGAGGCCTTGTACATGAAACTTCACTCCTCCATTAGAAGAACTTGAAATTTGACAGTTTGAAGATGGCTTTTCAAACAGACATATAATTTCACATCTTTGAAAGCCAATATACCACAGAATCACAGGAAAAGCTGAGTTGGAGACCCACAAGGATCATGGAGTCCAACTCCCAGCCCTGCACAGCACCATCCCCAGGAGTCACACCATGTGCCTGACAGCATTGTCGAAACATTTGAATTCTGTAAGGCTTGGGGCTCTGACCACTCTCCTCAGGAGCCTGTTCCAGTGCCCAACCACCCTCTGCCTCCGGCTGAAGAAACTCTTTCTAACATCTAAACTAAACCTCCCCTAAGCCTCCTCTGACACAACTTCAGGCCATTTCCTCAGGCCCTGTCACAGGTCACCACAGACAAGAGGTCAGTGTCTGCCCTTTTGCTTCCCCTCACCAGGAATGAGGTCTGCCCTCAGTCTCCTCTTCTCCAGGCTGAACAGACCAAGTGACCTCAGCCACTCCTCAAGGCCCTTCACCATCTTTGTTGCCCTCCTTTGGAAACTCTCTAACAGCTTAATGTCTTTCTTACATTTTGTCACCCAAAATTTCTGTCACCCATTTTTTTGTCACCCAGCTCCCAGTACTCAAGGTGAGGCTGCCCCAGTGCAGAGCAGAGTGGGACAATCCCCTCCCTTGCCTGGCTGACCATGTTGTGCCTGATGTCCCCAGGACAGGGCTGGCCCTCCTGGCTGCCAGGGCACTGCTGGCTCACGTTCAACTGTCCATGGGCCAGGACCTCCAGGTCCCCTTCTGTGGTGCTGCTTTCCAGCCTCCCATTCCCCAGTCTATACACACATCCAGGATTGCCCCACCCCAGGTGCAGAATCCAGCACTGTCCCTCGTTGAACTTCATATGGTTGGTGATTGCCCAGTCCTCTGATTTGCTGAGGTCTCTCTGCAGGGCCTCCTGCCCTTGAGGGAGTCAACAGCTCCTTCCAATTTTTTATCATCTGCAAACTTGCTTAGTATCCCTTCCAGTTCTGCTTCCAAGTCATTTATGATGATTAGGAAGAGCACAGGGTGTAAGAATGACCTAGGTTTCCATGACAAAAATTGCCTGAGACACCCTTGCTATGTAGGATATGCCAGCCCCGAGCTGACCAGGGCTGATCTAGACTGCAGCAGGGTCAGTGCACAGACTTCTGAGAACTGCAAAACTCACCCCAGCTGAGAAGAGAGGGAGGGTAAATCGGGGATGAATCAAGAAGGGAAAGCTACATATTCACATATCCAACAGGGATGGGAAGAAACTTAAGTGACCAAAGATGGGGAAGAGGCAGCTCTGCCACAGCCCTCCCACACAGCTTTAAGTGACTGATCTACACTCTCTTACAGTATGGCTTTGGTATATTTTACAGTATGCATTGAATTTTAATTTTTCTGTGCAGATTTCACAGCCTTCCTTCCTCCTGTGGCTTTTACTACCCAAGACGGGAGAGAGGCGGAACAAAAAGCTGCAAACCAAAGGGAGTGTGGGTGTGAGGGGGTTTATGTGTGCTTTGGGTTTGAAGCTTTGGCCTGAAAAGAGATATTTCTGTTAACAGACTACAAAAGATGGATGATTTGCTGTACTGAAAAAGTTAGAAACTCCTGCAACGTCAACACAGTTCACTGAAAGTTAAGAGGGGGCGTGTTATTTTTAGGTGCTAAGTAATTCACAACATTTTGTGTTTAAAATAAAATATTCATCTGTATCATTATGAGTCATCTTTGTTCAGATAGTTTACTAAAATACTCTCCTTATGTAATATTATCATCCAGCATGCCTGAGATCTCTATTTTATTTTAAAGTTGGTGTACACCAGAAAGTCAACAGATACATTTGAGTTTTTAAGGTTAATGGTGAAACAATATTTCAGGTAGAGTCACTATTAACAAGCTGTAAAATGTTAACTTCCCTTGCTATATTTTCAAATATTCTGTGTCCTTTCTATTATTATTTTTCTTCTGCAGTTTATGTGCTGTACTCCTGCAGCCAGGAACATGTGTTTCCAATTACTTGAGCTTTCCATACCAGCTTTGCGTTCAATAGCAACATTTTTTTTTAAGGTACTGCTCCTCCTCCCACAGAAGTTAATATTCCTCTCCTTTTTCATGCAGCTAACAGCAGTGGCTCTTGATTTCAGGCTTATTTTAGAAATCATTTGATTGTGAACTCCCCCAGACAAGAATATTGCTTTCTTCTAAACTTCTTGTACATTTTAAATGAGAAAATCGAGCTTTCATATTGAATGAATATGAAGTCTTGAAGCAAGACAGGGAAAACTGATGTAATCCAGTCTGCCTTGCATGACTTTTTCTCTAGTTTCTTATACAGCAAAGTATCCAATTTGACCACTAGAGCCACAATGGTAGAAATATGAGACATCATCCTATCCTTAAAATTCATGCTTGGGCCTTACAAATCCCACTTCTGGAGCATCTATGCAACCTATGTCCAAGTAATGTGTTGTAAGGTCATACATTGTGATTATGACCATTTGTAGATTATGACCAATGTGATTATGACCATGGAGAGTTGAGGCAGATAGATGTTTTTGCCTCTATTTTGGCTTAGGGTTCAAGCTTGTATTTGACTTTTCTGCACATTTCTGGGACACACCATTGAAGAGGGATCTGAAGGATCTTAAATGTTTCCTGAGGAGGGCAAGAAAGCCAGTGAGAGGGCTCAAAGTCATGTCCTGTGAGGAACTTCTGTGGGCTCTGGGCTTGTCTGTTTTGGAGAAGAGGAGGCTGTGAAGAGGAGGGGTGACCTCGTGCTCTCTGACAGCTTCCTGAGGAGGGGAGGGGGAGATAGAGGTGCTGAGCTCTTCTTCCTGGGATTCATTGGTAGGACATGGGAATGGTTTAAAGCTGTACCAGGGCAGGTTTAGACTTGATATTAGGAAGCATTTAATGGAATCACAGAGTAGAAAAGCCTTTTAATATCTTCAAGCCCAACCATTAACCCAACACTTCCAAGTTACTATTAAACTATGGAAAACTACTACTAACCCTAAATGCCACATTTATATGTTTTTTTGAATACTTCTAGGAATGGTGACTGTCTTGGATTGACCAACTTCCCACTTCCCTTGGAAACCTGTTCCAATGCTTAACCATCTTTTCTGCAGATATTTTTTTCCATCATCCAATCTAAGCCTCAGCTGATGCAACTTGAGGCCATTTCCCCAGTCCTGTCACTTGTTACCTGGGAGGAGGGACTGACCCCACCTCTCTGTAACCTCCTTTCAGCTGCAGAGAGCAATAACTTCTCTCCTGAGCCTCCTTTTCTCCAGGTTAAACACCCCCAGATCCCTCAACTGCTCCTCACAGGACTTGTGCTCTAGACCCTACCCCAGGCTGCTTTGCCCTTCTTTCAACATGCTTCAAAGGGTGTCAAAATAGTGGAATAATCTTCCAAGAGGGGTGGTCAACACTCCAAGCCTGTCAGTGTTTAAGAGGTATAAGGGTATGACCTTAACAACACATTTGGTCAGCCCTGAAGTGGTCAGGCAGTTGGACTAGATGAACATTTTAGGTCCCTTCCAACTGAAATTCCCCATTCTATTGATCATCTGCATCAATCAGACATGGTCTTTCACACAGGATTCAGTCTGAAGAAAGGCCATGGACTCATCATACAGAGGAAATTCAGGCACAGAGCTGGAAATTGAGATGCAGACCTTACAGATAGTGCAAACACAGCCAACATAAAACACCTAACAAGAAAATGGACCCCAACCTGAGGCACAGGTTGGGTATCTTGGGTATCTTACCTTCATCAAGGTAAGAGGTGTAGCCAGAGAGACCCAAGCTGTGTCTTGTCTGAGCGGAAGGTACGGGGCAATGTTTGAGTGGAGTGGAGCAGGGTTACTGCACATCCTTTCATCCTGCTTCAGGTTTGGATTAAGATAAAACACGAGACAGCAGTTTGGCTGTGCTCTTTGTCACTTTATGTATTTGTCACTTTAAGTGAAGTTTGGGTGATTGGACCAAGGCCAGCATAAGAGCTTGAATTTGGTATTATCTATGAACCTGCTTAATGAAACATCATTAATAATTTAATCTGCCTCCTAGGACTAGATATGGATCAGAAGGGGGCAAACCACTGGGGCAGAGTGTGGTCTGGGCCCCAGGCAGCAGAAAGGCCAGTCAGAAAGTGTTAAGGTGTTTGGAATAGGTTATAAACCTCTGGCCTTTAGTCACTGAGTAACCAAAGATTGACTAGCAGATCTCTCATCTGACCTCCACGGCCATGATCCCTTGTTTGCATGAAAAGAAGCACATGAGCACTACTTGTGCTTGCCCTGAACATTGGGGGATATGGGTGCCTCCTTCTGAAGTACAAAGCTGATGAGGCAGAGTGTGCTGAAATTACAAGGTAGGAATGCAAGATANTGTCCAAGTAATGTGTTGTAAGGTCATACATTGTGATTATGACCATTTGTAGATTATGACCAATGTGATTATGACCATGGAGAGTTGAGGCAGATAGATGTTTTTGCCTCTATTTTGGCTTAGGGTTCAAGCTTGTATTTGACTTTTCTGCACATTTCTGGGACACACCATTGAAGAGGGATCTGAAGGATCTTAAATGTTTCCTGAGGAGGGCAAGAAAGCCAGTGAGAGGGCTCAAAGTCATGTCCTGTGAGGAACTTCTGTGGGCTCTGGGCTTGTCTGTTTTGGAGAAGAGGAGGCTGTGAAGAGGAGGGGTGACCTCGTGCTCTCTGACAGCTTCCTGAGGAGGGGAGGGGGAGATAGAGGTGCTGAGCTCTTCTTCCTGGGATTCATTGGTAGGACATGGGAATGGTTTAAAGCTAGTGGTTTAAAGCTAATGGTACCAGGGACATGGGAATGGTTTAAAGCTAGTGGTTTAAAGCTAATGGTACCAGGGCAGGTTTAGACTTGATATTAGGAAGCATTTAATGGAATCACAGAGTAGAAAAGCCTTTTAATATCTTCAAGCCCAACCATCAACCCAACACTTCCAAGTTACTATTAAACTATGGAAAACTACTACTAACCCTAAATGCCACATTTATATGTTTTTTTGAATACTTCTAGGAATGGTGACCGTCATGGATTGACCAAATTCCCACTTCACATGGAAC